>OX940987.1:26671693-27001774 GCA_954871275.1 Leptopterna dolabrata | reverse complement strand
TCTTGGCATATTTCTTTTAAACCCTTAGATTTCAACTTTTTCGGCATTTCAATTTGTTTTTGTAAATCAGGTTTTTCCACATAAAACTGACCATAAAACTCACTTGTAAAATTACAACAAACAACATAAGTAACTACCGTTGGAAAGCTCGTTAAATTTCCTTTCAAAATGTGCCAATACGAATAAATTTTGAGTGGTGTGAACCCATGAAATTCTCGTTTGAAAATCGGAATTTGGCGAACTCCGGAAATACGAAAAACTTCAAATTTGGGCAACCCAAATTCCACTAGCGCTCAACGGGAAAAACTTCCCCAGGATTTCCAACGGCAGTCATTTTGACATTTTATGTCTTTACTCTGGCACATAACTCGAAAAACGTTACACGAAATCGTCACGAAAATTTCTGATGATTTTCGCTTACAACCGATTCGTTGCTACGGAACTTTATCTTCGCCAGTTATCATCGTACAAAAATCGTTCACCACTCGGATAGCCCTCGATTTACCTAACCATACTACGTTAACCACTGCGGACTGCGTGGCCAACAAGCTGCAGTATGAGCGTGATTGTTTAAATGAATGTTTACGTACATAATACAGTGGAGTCCGGCTAATCCGAACTAATTGGGACTGAAGGCTGTTCGGACTAGGTACCATTCGTTGGAAATCTTGACCGAAACAATTAAGTACGAAGTACTTGGTGTGGGTGCGGGAGGGGGCGCTAAGACATAAAATGTCCCTCGCGGTTGCGTACTTGTACGGAAGCTGTACCCACCGTTTGTGTTTTATAATGTTTTATTACACTTTCGAATTCTACGTAGGTATTCAATCACGTTTTTCCACATAAAACTCGCCATAACACCATTGTAAAATTACATTGTGGTGACTACCGTTGAAAAGCTAGTTAAATATCCTTTCAGAATATGCTAATCTGAATACATTTTTGAGTCGTGTGAACCCCTTGAAAATCGGAATTTGGCCAATCTCAGAAAATACGAAAAACAAAGCTTCAAAGCGATGAGACAGCACAACCCAAATTCCATTTCCTCCCGACGGGAAGAACTTTCTCAGGATCTCAGCTTTCCAACGGTAGTCATTTTGAATATTTTCGAGATTTACAACATTTTTGGAAAAATTCGCAAAATTTTCAAGACTACGAAATTGTAAATAAATTTTGATATTACATTTTATTTTAGGGCAAATTACACGTTTTATTGCATTCAAACAATATTTTCTCCCCTAAAAGTACATTTGAGGAGAAAAAGCAACACCACAATTAATAGCAGACCGCTAGAAACCTAAGATCCAAGAGCTGGAATGTTTTACTAGGTTGTAGGTAGATATTTTAGTTGACTAGGTACTTTGATATTGTACTTCATTCTGATTTTTTTGAATGGCGGTTTTTGAGCTGCATAAAATACCGCTTTTGTAAGTTCTATACATGCTGATAGCAGTGCATATCGTCCAAATTACCGTACCTACCTACCTGTGTACGTATTAACGAATTACCAGTAACATGGACTTTAAAAGGAGGTCAAATCCTGAATAAATTATCGCAATTTGAGATCAAGTTGATACATAAATGGCTGGCAGGGCAGCCTGAATGGATGTTTACTTTGATTTATAAATGGCGGGAAACTGATTCAAACTATGGGCCATTGCTTTTTGCTTCTATGACCAAAATGAAATCAATTATTGCAGAGTTCCCTGACGTTCCCAGGATTTTCATGACTGTAACTAAAATTTACCAGCATTTTGAGAAGGATTGATGCCAATCCCTTCGTTGGTGATGATTGCAGAAGTGGCTGGTGGCACTTTGAATTCCTCTGCGGCGAATTTCACGACCGCAGTAAAAGGTGTGTTATCTGGGACGCTCAACCTGAGAAAAAATTTGATTTCTTTCAATACTTCATTATTACTACAATACTATTATAATATTACAGTGTAGTATAATGAAATATTACTTTATAATAATGATAATATTACAATACTTTTGTAATATTATTATTATTACATTACCTACAGTGTAGTATTATGAAATATTACTTTATAATTATTATTATTTCAACACTTCAGTTATAATGCGTACCTATAACACAAAAATTGTAGGTATGTTATAAAATAACCAATCTGCGTAAGGTACGGATTTATTAATCAGTCGGCAAGCACTCAAATGGTGTGGATATAACCTATCAAATACATTATAATCACACAGAAGAACCCCGTTTTAACGTATTTCATGGGACCACAACTTTTTTACGTTAGAAGCATTTATTGAATAGGTACATACCTGTCATGAAATTCAGGAAATACGCCTTGTTAGAATGTAGTACTTGTAACATAGAATTTATAAAAATTGTCCGAAGTTGTTTGCTTTAGTTTCTGAGGGGCCTGTCAATGACACTGTCGAGAATACCACGTCAACTCCCTCGTAGCTTTCCAAAAACGAACAGTTCTCATGCAGGATCTTGTTTGTTCGAACAGTTGTATGTGTTGTAAACGCATGTTTTTGTATGCATCAAATTTCATCAAGCTAGCGGTGATAGTAGGGCTAATGAAGAAGATGGGTAGGTACGCATCCAATCCAGTTTGGTCAACTGCAACTTTGCTGGCCTCAATATCGAGCGTAACAAAAAATAATGAATTTTGGAAAATGCAGCAGTAGAGTAGTATTTCACCACTTGCTGTTGAACAAGCCATCTGACATGTCGGTATAAATAACGTGGCATAGCATAGCAGATGCATTATAATAGGTACCGTGGTTTAGCATCTCCTACGATAGGTAAGCAGATAAACCTGGTGCAAGGATCATTTGGTCATGTAAGTAGGGCCTAGGGCGGTAGGTACCGAAGTAGGGCATGGTATTCGATGTCACCTATTGATGTACTTCAACGAGGGTTACCAAGTCAAATTTTCAGAAACACAGAAATATTAACATTACTCACACTTTGAACGGCAACTTTGGGTCAGACGTAAGCGTAATCTTGAAGGTAACTTTAGCGCTGAAAATCAAATCCAGTTTCAATAAGATATTAAAAACACACACCTGTTACCTACGTACTCGAAGAAAAATAATGGTTTTCAACAGTTGCACTTACTCAGATGCCATGGTTTATAGTCAAAGACTTGTTTGACCGATGGTGTACTAATCTACACGGGAGACGGGACTAGCCGTACAGTGCGCGAGAATGTTAGAATTTACTCAACGAAGTAAATTAGTATTTTCGCTAGGTAAATCTTCATTTAGGCACAAAAACACAAATTTGAACAGCTGGCAACGCAAACGGTATGAACGTGGATGACAGCTCTTTTTCGTTTGTTTTCTACTTGCCCTGAGTCATTCGAGAGTAGACACAGTTTGTAGGGGCGACGGAGGAATGAAAGATGCAGAGCTGCTTCTACACTGTAGAGGTTACCCACTTACTACCTTGGGCGAAATTAGGAAGCTCGTCGTGATAAGAGTAAGTATAACCTGGGGGAGGGGTGACAAAATACATCAACACAAACTGGCACGGTTCATGAAGACAACGGACATCGCCAAACTTTCATTGACTGCCTAGGTAGGTACCTACCTAATGGGCAACTTTTGACGGTTAAAAATGCTCATTTTTTGACCAAATTCTGTTCAATAACGGAAATGAACACATACTGACCATATAATGAGGTGTTTATGAAAAACATCTAGGCAGAAAACGAGTGTGAAATTTGAATTTCTGAGTTCCTGGTTGAAATTACATCGGGTAAATTGCCATTTAGTTCAACAACTCAAAACCCGCTTAGAGCGTCAGTACCCTCTTTATACGGTGTACAGAATCAGATGGATGGATGGAACCGCACATTTATAAATAAATTTAAAAAATTCCTCAAAAACCATTGGGGAGTTTCACGAATTCACAGCAAAGGTTCTTGAAGGTTGCCATGTCTAATGTTCTAATGTTCGGTTGTTGGCAGCAGTGAGAACCTTCCCCTAGAAAGCATGGCTCTGCCACCTTGTGTCAACCTCCAATCAGATGTCAATAGACCAGATGGGTCATTTCTTGCTGCATATTTACTTTAAATCATCCTCATTTTAAAAAGTATCGCTTATTTTAGAAAATAAGCGATATTTACTGTAAATCATCCTAATTTTAAAAAATACTGCTTATTTTAGAAAATAAGCGATATTTTCAAACTACCTACCATTTTTCCAAGAGTTCCTTATTACTCAACGGTTAACAGATTTGTTAGTAATGTCTGCAATGTTTCAAGAACAACACTAGACACTGACAAGATATAAGCCTGTGGTATAATAGGCAGGTACCTATTGGTCTTCCAGTTGATTCATCTTATTTTTATATTTGTTTCCGACAAAATACATCTGAATCTGAAAATCCTGTCACCTGCTTCATGTTCACAGCAAGCCTAAAACTTGTCTGTTGTCTGTGCCCGCTGCTTAACACATTCAGTGCGGCTGTCCCGGATCCGGGACGCCAGCGTATTCGCCAGCCATGCGGCCGTCTCGGATCCGAGCCACCTTCTATTGTGAAGTATTTGGGCTGTGCAAGGTTCCCGCACTGCTCCTATCGTCGGGTTTTTCATGTGAAGGGGGGCTGGAAGGTCTCTGAAGGGTAAACATAACCTCAGTTTCAATGTTTACTATATAAAAGTTTCGAGATATTCGGGTTCAAAGTTCACCCTCACGTTTTCTGTCGTCCCGTGCCATGTTGTGTACGTTTTTAGTTTGTTCCTGAATCTTCACAAGTGCAGGTGGTTCTTCATGTCTTCCTCCAGTGAATGCGAGACTCCAAAAAAGGAGTTTACTCACAGAAAATTCCACCGCGATAGAGGTTGGTGGATCAGGGAGCCCCATTTGAACAACACTTGAACTCTCCAGCCGTGCGACCGTCCCAGATCCGGGACGGAGGTAAATTGCGCTCTAATTACGAAACTATGATATTTTGACATCTAAGAACGCATTTTCCTACGTCTACAATCCCAGATGATGTGATTAACCGCAAGAACTCAAATCAGGTTGGTTGGACGGATTTCTCATCATTGTTCCTCACTGAATGTGTTAAATTTGATTATCTGGACCTTAAAATGATATAAAATTGTCCAAGCAACTCGAAAAATAAATAAAACAGCTGGAACAATAGGTATTTCTGTTTATATTCACCAATGACTCTCACCACAGTCCGAATTACAGTTCACTGTTCACATTCAGCCATTACACGTCTATTGGCTATTACACGTCTATAGGCACTGGAATATCCAGATAGGTAGATACTTTTAACAATCTTAGCTTTCTTGAAAGAAAATATATATCCAGCCTCCAAAATCAAACGAAATCAACAACCCTCAAAAGTCCTAAGACGATTCGTTTGACAGGTTTGCTAACGAAAGAAGCTTGTCATAGAATGAACAGACTGCGAGGAGTTTGGAGGAACTTCCATTCCGTTCAACCTCTTTCCAACACCAGTCGATCCCGTAGTTGATGTTCTTGTGAAAGTCATAGGTGGCAATGACTTGAGGGGTGGGTAGGCCCGAGTCCAGAACTGCTGAGCCCCCGTACATGCAAGGACATGCGACCAGTCGGCAGTTGAATGGATCGTGCTTGATTCTCCATACCCCACCCGGAGCAACAACATCAGCCTGGGGTCGTTTCATGGCCCTTGTATCCCAAAACAAGATCCTTTCGTCGTAACTGAACATATATAATAAACAGTAGGTACAGACAATGCAAGCAAGTGTAGGTATTTTCTCAAAACTTAGTGGCTACAATCCCAATGAAATCAATGGTAAATAAAACACATAGGTACGTATAGGTAGGTGGATACATCTTTCCAACACTTTTCATATAATAGAAAATGCCACTGACTGCAGGAAAAAACAATAATTGTAAGCAACCACAATTCGTGTTGCTGACACTATATTCAATCAAATGGAAACCTGAGTGTTAATATGCAGGATTGATTATAATATTATTATAATCAGTCCTGCATTGATTTCATCACTGTTGTAGGATAGCTGTATACAATGATGTTATTAACCCTTCAGCTCCAGCTTGTTACGTTGTTACTAACCTTCCAGTAACAAGAGAGTATTCTTGAAGCCAATTTGACTGAATGCTGGTCACTCCAGCGTTGTGCTCTTTCAAGGTTCTCACAGCAGTCTCCGTATCAACCCTTGTGTCGTGAACTTTGAGCTTGCAGTCATCCCCTCCTTAGAACAGAAATTTATAATTGGATGGTGTAGGTAACATCTAACAATTGGAGTTACTTGTATCAATTACTGAATCATTTGTTTCTCTGTAATTTCTGACGACACATTGGAGCCCAATGTTTTCCCGTGAGAACACCGAAGTTAAGATACCTCGAGCGTGGTTAGTACTTGGATGGGTGACCGCCGTGACACGTCCAAGTACGACCCATGCAGTTGTTGGGCGAAACCCTCTCCACTCAAGGGGGCAAGGCAATGAGTAGACAAGTAAAGATCGACATGATTAGGTTGAATTCTGATCCTCTCATTGGAGGACAGCTGATCACGTCTGCGATGCTGGCAGGGCAGTGGGACGAAAAGCACCACCCTGGAATGGCTGTCTACTTTACTTTACTTTTTGCTATCTAACAATTGGATAGGAACACCCTTTTGATAATTAAATAATATAATAGGAGTATACCTACCTGAATAGAAAACATCTGTGTTGAAATAGTCGTAAGCTGCAATCCAGGCTTCATATTCATGGGCTTTTCGAGATGACTTGAGGGAAAGTTTGGAGCCTGTTATTGAGACTACATGGACAGAACCACTCGAGTCGCTGACTACAATACAGCAATCGTTCTCTGCAGGGTGCAGGACATTTGACCAGTCGAGGGACAACAACAGACCGTTTCTATCTCCTGATAGATCCAAACAACTCAACTCTTCCAACGTGCTGTTTTCAGCTGAGGGATTTCGATAAAGAAATTGGATTATTAGGTATATACATGGCAGGTATTTCAAGTAATCTGACAGCGGACCGATGAATAAAATTCCACTGTATGGCTAATACTCACTATCAAGTTTGAAGAGTCTGAGTTTACCAATAGCATCAACCGCTGCTAGACAGACCAGACCACAAATCCTGTGTCTTGACCACTTGCAGTCCAAGATCCCTGGAGTTTCAGTCTTGGAAAGTTCTCTTAGTGACAGATCTGGTAACAACTCATATAGGTAAACGAAACCACGACGGTATTGCTTGTCTGTGCGGTCTTTTTCTGTAAAACATTGCAGAGGAGATCATCTTAAAATAGAATGAACAAAACAGTTTATTTGTCGATGAGCTATATAATAGGTATACAGCCACACAAGGAGCCAATCCTACTTAGGATGCAGGTTATGAAACACCTTAATAGTGCGACCCCGTACCATTTTACTGCACTAAAGATGATCTAAGAAATGATCTCATGCACATGGTAATGCCCACATGGAATAAGCGGGTTACCTTCATTTTCGACGAGCTCGTAGGTGGCGCACACCAAAAGATTATCCAGGCCTTGGATAGGACACCATTCCACAGCATCTGCATTCAATTCAGTACACAGGCTTGCCAACCTCACAATTTCAGGCATCTCACATTGGCTAAAACATATTTAAAAATTCTTGCTGTCAAAAATTACGACTTCGATTTATATAAATTCTCTGGAATGATTTTAAATGGAAAACTATTAAATACCTACCAGTACATTATGGTTTTTCCATACCTAGACAAATGAGAACACTGAAGTATATTCCAGTTTTTTAATTCTGAGTAATTTTTCTCCTTTGTAATCGTCCAGAGATTATTTCGGGTATTATTTCAACCCCCAACACCAGAACGATGAACACAGGGACCCTTCCGAACCTCTTCCTAAAACTATAATTTCAAGGACTTTTTTAATAAGAGTTTTCATTGAAGGTAATGGGATAACTCCAATAAGTAACACGGAGTTAAAATGAGTCATTTTATTCAGTAATATTACATCAACACTAGACATCCACAACTCATCTTTCAACCCACCAGTTACACCTAAATGCCAACAACCGCTTAAAAATTAAATTGTTTTCATTTATTTACATCGATGCACGAACTGAAAAACATTTTCCTCTGATAAACAGTAAGCCAAAGCTCACAAATGTTTGTATACCTAATAAATGCAACCAATACTTACGAAAGAAACAGCACTTGATCTAACGAGCATAACAAAGCTTTTCTACGTAGGTAAGCAGTCAAATTTATGAATCGATTTTATTATCATCTTTATATGCAACTATTTATTTAAATGTATAGTTTATACATCTAACGTTCATGTATAACTAACTATACATGAACTGACGTGCTTATGTGCAGTAAGAGATTATATTAGGTTTGTTTGCACTTGCTTTTTCTGACCGTCAGCTGACTCCTAGATTTAAGAAACCATCCATGATCCATTACCATCTTAATTAAGCGCTTAAGAAGGGATTGAGATGGATAATGGCTGGGAATCGAGAAGGCAATGCATGGTCAGTTCTCATCCGCCCATGTTCTACGGACTGTAATGACGACCAGAAAACTGGCTTTGGACAGTTGGGAAAACACGGCGAGCAGCCGGTCATAAAATAGTCCAAGAACCACTACAAACGACCCTACACCTTTCTGATGGTCAGAGGGTCATTGCCAACAAAACTAATATAACCAACTACGAGTATATATTATAATACCTACTGTGTGTGTTGTCTAAATGAAAGTTCAGGTAAGTATAATAACATGAGGAATTATACCTATTATACTTCTCAAGTAGTAGAGAAGAATAAGATGAGAATTCACCATTAGTGGAAATGGAGCATTCGATAGTTCAATAACTACACTATTAGACCCGTAAAAGATTCACTTTGGTGTTCAGCTTTACTGTTTCACATGACTAAATATGTTTAAGAATGAAATGACCAAATGAATAATATTGTTGAGGTTATTGTTAGAGATGACAACGTCTTCTGGCTACAAAAAACATGCACATATTTTATGTATTCCCAGATCAGTTAGACATTTGGGCGAATTCAGAGGGCAGAGGCTGGTAGCACTGTTGACAATGGGCCGGGGAGAAGTACTGTAGTCCCACACACCTCCCCAATATATTTAACCCATCAGCCCCAAAGCCCTCTCCATCCCCTTACCGAGTAGCTTTGTTCGTGCTGTCCCTTTGGAGCTTAGCCCTGAGCAAGTTCAGTTTTCGCTTGAACCGAACTGGCTTGGTGCAGGGTGAGCTCTGAACACGCTCGCTCGGAGCAGGGTGAGCCTGGAGCTTGTTCAGAGCACGGGCAGCTCGAACGGGTCAAAGGGGCATGCACGGAAGAGCAGTCTCAGCTGCCCCTGGTCTTCTCGTGGGGCACGGGAGGGCTTGCTCAGAGCAGCTCGGAGGAAGCCCCGTGGCCAGCACGAACACCGAATCACCTGCCCCGGGACAGCACGAACACCGGACCACTTGGCTCGGAGCTCAACCTGGGTCTGCACAAACAGTGAATCTTTGCCTCACCCTTACTGCGCATGCCCGAGTTGCTCTGAACAAGCTCTGACGGACTGCACGAACAAAGCAAGAGCAGCTAAGGTTCTTTTACAAGCTGTCATCCCAGAACCTACTCGATATTTTCTTCATTCTGCCATAAAAATAATTTTCGTCAAAAACTTTTCTTTGAAAAAATATTCAGAACTCTTGGAAAAACGCCTGTTTTCAAAAATAGGGGTATTTTTTAAATTAGGGTGATCAAAAGTAAAAATGCTGCAAGAAATGACGCACCAGGTCTATTGAAATGTGATTGGCCGTTGGTCTAAGGAGGCAGAGTGGTGCCACAAGTATGAAGCTTCTCAATGCTGCCAACAACCCAACATCATAATGGCAAACCTTCTTGGCAACCTCGAAGAACCTTTGCTGTTACTTTTCATGAACCTCCCCTCGGTTTGATTTGAGGACTTTTTAAAATTTGTTTATAAATTTGTGGTTCCATCCATCAATCTATTGAGGTTCTACATCATTTAAAGTGATGCACTAGCGCTCCAAGCAGGATCTGAGTTGAACTACCTGGCAATTTACACGTCATTTCTAGCGGGAACTCGGAAATTCAAATTTCACACTCCTTTTCTGCCTATACTTTCTGTCACAAATACTCTTTATGTGGTAAATAAGTGTTAATTTCCATTACTGAATAGAATTTAGCCAAAAAAAAATGGGAATTTGTAACCCACAAAAATTGCCCATTCGTCGCATTGTTCGTTTGTTCGTTAGTTGATGGACTGGAACTGTTGATTTTACCAACCAGAGAACTACACCCGGGGGAGGGGGGGCTAAATGTATTTACTGTTTTTATTACCCACCAATGTCACTTATGTTCACACATACCTCTCATAGACACGCTTATATCCATTCTTCCGAAGCTTCAAAATTTGGTAAGGAATGAATTGTTTTCTTTAACTTTTCATATTCGTCAGAAAGTCATTTTTGTCCAAATCAAAAAAATAAGAAATTTTCTCTGTCTAAGCATCCCTTTCTGCCAGAAAATACAGTTAGAACAATTCACAAGCTTCTAAGAAGAGTGAAGTGAAAAACACTGTGTGATAACGCACAGAACGTACTTCGATGGGTATCACTCCAGCAAGTGGAATGAAATAACTGACAAGACGCTTCCTTGGAGGACTGAGACGGAAGCCAAGTTCAACAAATAGACTGGACTGAATGATGAGGCAACCTATTGCAAACTCTTCAGAACGCAATTAAAAGTAAGGAAATCAGTTGTAGAACGTTCAAACAGAGGACACCACAGTGCAGAGATCGAAACAACAAAACGCGGGATCAGCGGCTAATGTGTTAAGAAGTTACTCAATTCACCAATCTCCGAATTTACAATCACTAGATTCAATACTTCGTTGAATAGAAGTAGAAAATACATTACAATTCTAATAAAAAATGCAAATTACAACATAGTACTATCGGTTACGTCGGGCCCCACATTTTTCCATTGCACATAACCTGCAACTGAACTATGATTAAGTACACCATCCACCAATGAATTTAGTAACTACATAATATTTAACAGAAAGTGATGTCTAATTTATACATGAATTACACTCATGATACTTCTTGAGGCTAACTTCAACTGAACAACACCACGCTTAATCAGCAACTTAGCCGTGATTTCGTCAGTTACATCGAATTCGTACTATATTATCAAATGAAATCATAAACGCAGTTCAACTTTTAAATGAATATCTACGCACGGCCGTAATATGAAGGAATCATAACCCGGAATATCACCATCTTTCAGTCGACCCCAAACAGCTAATATATAGTTAACTAATGAGGTAGAAACACTTACAAGTATTGAGCACTACCTATAATTTATGTTTGGTTTGCATTTTCAATCGTTACCTACCAAATACACCATATTTCAAGAAGTTGCATTCAGATTATCATTATGGAAGTACCACGATCCCATCGGAATACATTCTTCGAAAAAACAGGATTACTTATGTAGATATGTACGCTGTGAGCCACGACCCAAGCCATCAGGAATAAATATGACTACAGATCACCCTTATAGATGATAATATAAAAGTATTATCAACATAATACTATCAAGTAACAAAGTCTTAAAATTTCTACATAACAACCAACTTCATGGAGATTTCTTAATTTTAAAATTTTCTTTCAGTGATTTGAGATTAAAATTTGACATTATAAACGATCCATCTTATAATCCCTACTTCAGAGCAAACGACGAGAGATGTATAACAGTTACTATCCTAAACATTAGGATCAAGGCAGTAAGTGCACTTACATTAAAATAGCTCTTGACTGTCTTGGAAAGGTACCATACAGGGTAGAACAGCTGTTCACATTTATCAAGTCTTAAATTTTCTCTAGTTAAATGATAATGAAAGAACTGTGCGAGTAGGAATGGCGAGAGATGGCGCACAGAGTGCGTGGAAAAGACATTCATACCAGGAGCCTAGTCTTCTTGAATCACTGAAGAAATAAGTCGAAACCCAAGGCATCGGTTCATCAAAACCAACTGAGAGTGAGGTATACTCGCAATGAGTAATGACTACGATTACAATTGAAATTTTATTAAATTAGGTCGGTTTGCACTGGCTTTTTCCAACACTTAGCTGACTCCTAGAAAATTGTAAGACACCATCCATGATGATCCAGTGCCTTCTTGATAAGCGTTTGAGAAGGGTTTGAGTTTGATAATGGTTGGGAATCGAGAAGGCAGTGCATGGTCAGCTTCTTGTTCACCCTATTTCCTGTGCATTGGAATGACGAACCTGTTCTGCATCTGATTACATTAGGTTTGTTCGCAGTGACTATCTCCGTCAGAAAGGCGTTGGGCCGTTTGCACTTGCAGTGATTCTTGGAATATTTTCAGACTGATCCATGAACTGGTGTTCGCAGTGTTTTCCTGACTATCCAATTCCAGTACACAGAAGACAGAGCGGATGAGAAACTGGCCATGCACTGCCTTCTCGATTCCCAAACCTTCTCAAACTCAAACCCTTCTCAAACACTTGATTAAGATGATAATGTATCATGAATGGTTTCTTACAGTTTTCTAGCAGTCACCTTACTGTCAGAAAACGCCAGTGCCACCTACGTAATCGCGTAATTGTGTGATCATGTAATGTCTCCACTTGTAACATAATTTATTAGGAACAATATACCCTGATTTTAATATTAATGAATTCAGGGCTATAATTGTTTTTGAGATATAATGAGCAACAGAAAGTTCTGTTTTTTAGTTTCAGTCTACATAAGAAAATAATAAGAGACTATTACCAACATCAACACCGTCAGAGAAAATATTAGTGGGACTGGCGATGAAATTCGCAAATCCTGGACTAGGCATTGCATAAAACGTTATGGATTTTGCCATTGAATCTGTGGGATGAAGAGGGTCTGCAGGATGGAATCGGAGTGTTTCAATAAAAGGCAATTTTAAATTTAAGTACCATGTTCCTGATGCAGTACTGGAACACATAGAGGAGGAAGCAAGATAGAATGCAAGCCTCCAGGATCTGTTGTTGTCATTGACGGGCACTCCGTTCAGTCTCTATAAGGCACTCGCGGACGAGGATACGCGCCTGCACGATACCCCGTTTGAGCCGCTCGGCCGACGATCTCGAGCCAGAGTACGTCGGACGGATGTCCCGCCCCATCTCCTCGATGACGGAAAGGAGCTGAGCGTATTTTGACAGGCCCGCCTGGTTGTGGGGACTCCCTTGCGCTCCGGCTGACCCCGGTTTGACGGAGGACGGGCTCGACAGGTCTGCGACCATCATGGCGGCTTCGAGGTGGGCTTCTTCCTCCATCATGGGGTCGTGAACAGAGGCGAAGGTGACGACCAACTACAACACACAGTTTTTCAAACGTCACTCCACTGTTCGAGTCGCAGAACAAATCACTATTCAATTCTGAGTTCTAGGTGGGGCACTTCAAGCCTACAACTAACCTGGTCAGGTAGCAGGTACCTACTGCCTTAGTTGACACAGCACAGTTTTTCGAACTTAACAAAAACAATAATAGAAGTAATAATCAAGGAGTTATCATTCAGAAGACTAAATGTTATTGATTCCTAGTAGGCACCTAGGTATGCAGACTTATTTTGTAAAAAACCAGCCAGTAATTCCATTCTTATGTCCTTGTATTCCTTAAACCAGGAGTGCTAGATCGTTAGTGGATTTGTACAGGAGTTGAAATTAAGTTTGCCACACTTGATACTGATTATAATCATGAGCAAGCAGCACCAGACTGTAATACCTAATTCAAAGCCTCAAAAATGCTACACTCGAACATTCGAACAACTACGAAAATAATTTTTTTTAATAGGCGAGTAGAATTATAGAACTATAATTTGAATTGCTCAACACTTGATCTCATCGACTGTACACAGAATGAGAAAATGATCTAAATTCTAGCTCGTTTACTCACCAACTGGCAAATATTTATGAGTACCTAAACCAATGTTGCACGGCTCCCTCAGAATATGTACCTACCTATTACCTAGTAACATTTATTTTTTCCTCATAAACACCCATACCTAACACTGACCTGGTTGTTTCACATTTTTGTTTACGGGTAAAAATACCTCAAATACACTGTTGAGGTGCCAATGCCATTCCCCGAGTAGGCATGGGAACTCCCAGACACAGGATACATTTTGGTAAGATGAATGCCATTATTCCGTACAGGCAAATTAAACTTGAGTATGCTTCAAGGGTTAGGTACAGCTTTGTACAACCTTGTCGTGAAAGTACCATACCTACATAATTATTTTGAAAAAAAAAATACTTTGTTTACCTTTCGTTAAAATCAGAAGTCGCGGTCTCGGCGTGCTTTCGCCCTTTCTCAACCCGGATTTCACTCGATAACGGAGCTTTGATGTCTCCTTTTCAACAACTAGTTCATGAAAATAGATTAGAGAAATCGAAAGTTAAAAAATAACCAGCGTTTGTATTTTGTAACGTTGCAAAAATATCACCATCACCACGGCAAACGCAAGTAACGCATCAACTTCTTTCGTCATGTTTCTGGCCAAGCCATGAACGACGACAGACATAGCGTACTCATCTCGTGGAAGAATTGAAACCTTTCCAAACCCCACATGTGCCCCACACTCACATTTCTGTTTCTTGTGCACGAATCTACCCAGCGAAGGTGGATTTCTCTTTCCCATTAAATTATCCGATATAATTTAGTGCGTTTCTCTTTCTCGTAAAATGTGCAAGACTGCGGATGAAAATAATTATGGAGATAGAATAGTTAGCACTATTTGCTTTCCTTAGACATCTCACAACGTTTTCTTTTATTGTTTCCCAGTTTCTGTTGAAGGTTTTGTCCGCACGTGGCAATAATCACAGAAACAGAAGAAGAAGTTGAAGGTTTCACTGTTTACTTTTTTCGTTTACGAATTTCAAAATTTCTTATTGTACCCTTATCAGTATTCTGTGATTGTACCTATCCGTCTTTTTCTGGATTTCTTTTCTGATCAAAATATGGGAAAATAGTAAAATAGCGATTTAAAAAAAATAGTGCTTCAATTTTGAGTATTTTTGTCTGTGATTGTCGCAGTGTTTGCGATGCCAGAGCTGAAACTTGTTGATTTCGATTGGAATTTACAGGTTGGTTATTGTACTATGTAGTAGGTAAGTATTATATTCCTGGTGTCATAAATTCATTCATTTCTGATTAGGACCTTAAAATAAGATGATCCTTGTAGAACACTGAGGACTTGTACGGCAGTTAGGGCTTCGGTTCCGGAATAAATTGAAATAGGTATCGACCTGGACGAAGTTCAATGCACAAATAAAACGTAGGTATGTACTGCGTTATCAACTATTGAGTGGGTGCCTAACTTCTGTAAGAACCTATGGTTGGCGTTTAATAAATGTCGGTCGGGAAAAACACTGTAATGTCATTAAGTCATTAAAACAACATCTTGCATACGAGTCTGCAACCCTGTGGGACATTTTATGTCTTACCGCCCCCCTTCCCTACCTCTTCCATACCTCACACTCTACCCATAATTTTTTTTGTGTACAAAAAAAAACGAGAAATACAAATTATAAATTTTTATTGTGAAGATTCCATACAAACATCATTATCGTTATCATTTGTTACACTAAGTAAAGGTCGATGATGAAAAAGTATGACGTGTAAGCCAAGGTTTTTGTATTTGACACATTCCTGGTAAAGACTCCATCGACGCACGTCATATTTCGTGTTGTCGAGACATCCGCAGAATTGTTCAATTCGCATCCAAACGTTTCAGTCATGAATTTACGAAATTTCAATCCCTCGTCTGAGCGCAAGTCGATGTTGAAATCTCCACAAATGACAACTGGTAAATCGTATAGCTTGAGTTCGTCGATGAACAGAAACAATCCTTTCATTTTAATCGAGTAGGGTAGTAGATATCGTTCAAAGAATTTGATTTTGTCGATTAATGATGTCCCATTCGTGCCTAACGTCCTTGGTGATGTGATGCTGTAACGCTTTTTCTGTTGACAGCTTGCATTCGTGTTGACAATATAAATTATTGAGAATGATCACCTGTGTGTAAACAATTATTTAAACAATCACGCTCATACCGCAGCTTGTCGGCCACGCACTCCGCAGTGGTTAACGTAATTATGGCTAGGTAAATCGAGAGCTATCCAACGAGTGGTGAACGATTTTTGTACGATGATAACTGGCGAAGATAAAGTTCCGTAGCAACGAATCGGTTGTAAGCGGAAATCATCAGAAATTTTCGTGACGATTTCGTGTAACGCTTTTTGTGTAACGTTTTTCGAGTTATGTGCCAGAGTAAAGACATAAAATGTCAATAATGATGCCCAACGGTTTTCTAGTTGCTCATTTGGGAGTGTAGTAGACCTACCTACTAATGTATTGTACTTATCCAGATCCAAATAAATAAATTTTAAAAAATTATCCAGATTTTAGGATAGAAATACCTACGTATAATAAGGTTTAAGATGAGTGATCTCCAAGTGCTCAAGTAGGCAGGTATGGGAGAGATCGAATCCCTTGCTCGATGTTCAGAGAGTGCGTTGGAGCTCGATGAGCAACTAGCGTCCACTTCAGGCTGCGCGAGTCCACCTTTGCAGGTACTATCGTCATTTGAGCAGCGATCAGTACCAGCGAAGAAAACGCTCTGATACTGTTATAACTAGAGTTCGGATTTTGCATATCAGGGTTTTTCAATAGAAAGTGTCATACTTACCCGAATTAAGGTATTTGGAGATGTTTTGGACATTTAAATTGCATATTCGTGCATATTTTGCTGTTTTTTGCATATTATATGCATCTGTTACAGAGTTTTGCATATAAATGGCATATTTCTAATAAATATCTGCGTACCTACACTGAAATTTCCGATCTCCGGTCGTGTGAAAGGTCTTATACGTGCCTTTGTATGACTGCCCTTTCGATCTCTCCGGGTAGTTGACCGGGTTTTCCCCGACCGATTTTGGTGAGCTTCCTGCAACCATAACATCTCTGGAGAAGTCGGAGATGCCACTTTGGTAGGCTGTGGAAATCATCGAAGGGCTTCTCAAATTGAGTAAGAGTTGGCCTGGACAAGGCGAAAAAGTGAGAGAGAAGCTGAATGCTGTACTAGCCCGCAATCCTGGATGGATCACAATTAAAACTGTCGCAGCTATATTAAAGAAGGAAGATTGGATTTTGAGGAATTGACCTCAGCGGACTCACTCCTGGAGAAATTGCCAAGTTAAAATTCTCGTGTTGTCAGCTGCGACGTTGAAAGATCATTTTCCGCGCTGAAAATGACTCTGTCAGACCGACGGAGGAATTTCACAGTCGAAAACCTCGAAAAAGTGTTGATAGTCCAGGGAAATTGATTAACGTGATCGTGAATGAAACTGTGTAAATCCGGCCCAGATAAGATTATTATCATTGCTAGGGAACACCTGATTATAATCAGTGGCTGTATGAAATCGAGTTGGTTGTTCTGTGATATTATTTCATTGGAAGAATGGTGGCTCTTTTGGATTTTGTTGATAGTTACTTTTGTAACTTCAACAAACGTTACCTATCCTTCATGAATAACAACAAATATACATTTATTAATAACAGAAAATTCTTGAATCCACCGTATATTTATGAATCTGTAATATTGTCCGGGTGGCTCCAGCAGAAGGGGAGTCTATGCATGTAAATAATAAACCGTTGTGTTCAATCATTTGTAGCTTCTTTTTTTTCGTGGATCTCATCCTCCTGTTGGATTGTTCTGCAGTTTGTGATGGGGAGCAGCGCCGTATCCACGGTCGATCAACCTCTTCTCCACCTCCATTTGGATGTCACTACCAGGAACGACGAGCCGGCTCCTGGCACCAAATCTGTCCTCACTGGTGCCGCTCTGGCTCCTCTTGACATCGAGTTGGACCGCTCTCAGCTGAAGATCCTGATATCTCAATTGGAGGCGGCACTTTCTGGCTGAAAACTACCACCAAGTCCGCTCTGACTTTACAACCCCAAACTTTTCTACCGCTCCTTCATACATACTTACTAGTACTGAAATTAAACACCTAAGTTTCATTTTCACGCTAACAAATTTTCTCTGTACTAGCACTGGAAAACTATATCAGTTGTTCAAAATCCACAGTGCTCATTAAGTCATTGCTGGACGGTGGTGGCACCTTGTGGATTCTGCTGCCGACTTCCATAATTTGTCACTTCCCTGAAAAGTCCTCCAAGACCGCTGGTGTGTCCATTCTTGATTAG
This sequence comes from Leptopterna dolabrata, assembly GCA_954871275.1. NCBI lineage: Eukaryota > Metazoa > Arthropoda > Insecta > Hemiptera > Miridae > Leptopterna > Leptopterna dolabrata. Next base: position 26,983,503 of record OX940987.1, on the reverse strand, counting down.
GCCACCGGCGAGTTATTTAAAAAAATTGTTGATCATTTGGACAAATAGATCGAGTGATGTGGAAATATCAGTACCTACTTATTGTTTGGCGGGTAAATTTTTACAACATGGTGGGGGGGGGGGGAATCACATCTTTTTGTATTTATTGATGAAGTAAACTTTTTTCCCACTACCTACCCTACCTAAACATTTTTTCTCAGTACTTACCTACAATTTTTCAAAATGGCGGGAGGGGAGGGGGCTGCACAAAAGTCAGTCACTTCCTTGGAACGTAACAAAAATGTGTTTGAAAAATTTCAGCTCGATTCGTAGTCTCTTCGAGGCTGTGAAAACAAATTTCTCAAAATTTCAGCTCGATCTGTTGTCAGGCTCCAGCCCTGTCAAAGAAGAAGAACAACAAGAAAAACATGAAAAATAGCTGTTTTCAAACGTCCATAGTAACTCTGGCATCTGATGGTCCCGAGGGTTGAAATTTGGGACTCGTCCTCAGGGCCCTTAGAGATTGGTTGTACGAAGAATCAACCCCGGAGACCCCAGGGGGCCGAATGGGGAGCCCACTACTTGCGTTGTCGTGTAAACAGTGTCTTGGTCGCTGTAAGTAGGAATAGAGGTTTTTCGGTTTTCTTGGCGGGCGGCATCCTCGTGGCAATATGGCGTTAACGTTTTTTCCATAACAAAGCAGAAGAACTTGTCATACCGTGAACAACATAAATATCTAGTCAACTATAATCGATTTAGAGGCTCATTAGAGTGTTACAGCTATTTCTTAGGAAATTCTGATGAATCCAAGGCATCAAAGATTTTATAACTCAAGCATCCTCAGGTTATTTACTGTCACGGAGACCTAGGAGGGGCATTGTGCACACGTCGGCATAATGCCTACCAGCGGCCGCCGGTGCATCTTCGGGAATCGTCTACAAGCCGCTAAGCCGTAACATCGCAGAGACCCCACCTGTCGCGAGCCGTTGGCCACCACCTCTCTCAACATTCTCAGTTATAAATTTTATCACAAGTGAAACCGCATTTCTTAATTTAAATCACCTTTCCCCTCCCCCCGCATCTAATTGTGACAGTACAAATACCGACGAATTTCTCGATTTTTGAAATGGCCAAATTTTTCCTATCATGGTGGTGGTGAGACATCAGGTTCGTTTGCACTGGCTTTTTCTGACAGTTAGCTGACTCCTAGAAAACCGGAAGAAACCAGAGATGATCCGATACCATCTTGATAAGCATTTGAGAAGGGTTTGCGTTTGATAAGGTTTGGGAATCGAGAAGGCAGTGCATGGCCAGTTTCTCGATCCCTATATCTTCTGTGTACTGGAATGACGATCAGAAAACTGGTTTTGGAGTCATGAAAACCACTTGCGAACAGTCAGTCATGGATACTATACAGTCTGAAAAGCGTCCGCAAACGGCCAAACACCTTTCTGGTGGTCAGATAACCGTCAGATGGTCACTGCAAACAAACTTATCAGTGAGATTACGTCGGTGAAGAAAATCATAAGAAATGGTGAGAATACTGTGGGGTTGGTTGGTAAGAGTACATGGGTTGTTTATCCGTAGGAAATGAAAATTTTTGTGGTAGGTACCTAACGTTAGAATTTAACCAATTACTTACTCGTATTTGGTACCTTGGAGTTCAGATGGGCTCTTGAAAGCCATCCTGGGCTGGTGAACAGTAGGAGCATTGAAATATGAAAAAACAAACCTCAAATATAAGATTTATGCAATTTATTGGGGATGATTGAATAAATTATTATTTACAGTAGGGTTGGACTGGGGAGCTTGGTGGTGGAATTACCATCCGTACTGGAGGCCGAGGGAGTTGACATAGGTCATGTGAGAGACAGCGGGGGCGGCAGAGTAGGCGGTTCCGATGAGGGTTGGGGCAGCAATAGCTCTCTGGGCGAGGAGGGGAGATCCAACCAGGGCAGGGGCGGCGATGGTCCTCTGGGCGAGGAGTGGGGATCCGACGATGGTCCTCTGGGCGAGGAGTGGGGATCCGACGATGGTCCTCTGGGCGAGGAGTGGGGAGCCGACGATGGTCTGGGAGGTGAGGCCGGGGTTGGAAACGCGGATGTCACTCTTGGAGACGGAGGACCAGGGGGTGTCAATGGTCTTGGAGTAGGTGGACACCTGTCCAAGGTTTCCCCAGCTCCTCAAGATGTTCTGGGATTGGGAGGTGATTGCGCCCGGGGCGAGGGCGGGGGAAGCGATGAGACCAGCTTGGGCGGAGGCCACAGCGGCAACGAGAACCAAGAACTGCAACATTAATTTAAGAATTAGTATATATATAGTACCTAAGACGAATTTAGAATGGGAAGTTATGTTGGTTTGTGTTTATATTAGTTCTGAAAAAAAGTGCTCCCTTTATTCAAAGATACCTACTTGCTTCTGAAATCGGGATTTCGTGAAAGAAGCGGGTAAAAATGGGGCTGAAACGTCGGTCATGAATCCTTGCTATTGGGTTACATCTATAGCAGAGCAATTTGAATTTGCCTGGCAGGGATAGTTCATTGGTTCCATTGATGACGTCACTTTAACCGCGCCTTCCAAAATCGCGTCCCTATTTTCATAAGCGTTTTTTTTTTTTTTTTTTTTTTTTTTTTTTTTTTTTAGTGGAAGCAATAGTTGGTATTCCTTTCAAGTCCTGAATCAAGATTAAGAAGAAGTTCCTTTGTTAGTTGCGATTACCCTTTTTTGTGTGAACATGTTCCTTTGTAAATTGCGATTACGTAGTCTACAGTAGATTCGAAACAGTTTGAAAAAATTTTTGCGTGAAAAAGCGCAAAATTAAGAAATCACACCAAACAGCGTTACAATTTCTTTTCTGATGATGATGAAAATAGTTGGTCGTCATTTTTTCGTTTTTTCCAATGTGTTGAGCAATTATTTTGACCAGTGGTTACCGGAAGTCCTCGTTTTGGATAGACGATGCCCATTCTACAGATTAGATTGGCGGGTGTACTGCAGCCTTCTCCATTTCGATTGACAGTCAGGAAGTAGCCAAAGCGACTCTTACGTTCACTTCTGACGTTCCGGGTCCACAACGGGATGCACATCCTTAGGATAGGTGCCCGCCATTTATATTTAAATTGAAGCTCCATTCTAAGGCTCTAATGTCAAACTTGAAAAACATTACTAAAGCATCAATCCATCAAGTTTATAGGTATACTGCTTTACAATCTGATCAACAAAAACGCCATTTGTTAGATAGGAGTTGTAGTTACTGGCATTTTTTGCTCCACAGCAACTCTACAGATAAATGCTTCCGTCATTTTTTACCGTTGGCAGCACTCCTGAGAATGGCAACTCTAGTTTAATATGCTGTAGGGTGAGTCGGGGCAAGTGCGTTTTTGGGGTAAGTGCGTAGTGGAGCTATAGCAGCCTCAATATTGGACTTAGAGAGCTGCCACCTGTTGAGGACTTTGCAAAATAACCTGTTCTTTCGAATGCTAGTCGATGGAGCGCGCTGCGATCATGTATAACCTGTCACGAACGTTGTAACCTGCCACATGTCAGATCTCATGGAGCCAAGTTTGAGACAACAAGGATCATCTGAAAACATGAGTTCCCCCAAAAGATTTTGGCGAATTTTTTTGTGATGAGTACAAACCCTGACTGATATTCTTCAAATGTAAATCATGAGGATTCCGATAAGTTCTAAACTTCAGGATTTAAGCCCAGGTCTGCACTTCCCCCTGCTTTTATGCATGCTTGGGGCAAGTGCGGATGCAACAGGTGGGGCTTGTGCAGACTACTCTGTCGTCAGTCAAATGACTACTAGTCAGTCAAATTAAGTTTTTTTCACATTTTGAATATATTTTAACAATAAAAATGATTTTATCACGTTGACTTTTTTCTCCTTTTCTAGCCCACAAAGTTTCGAGGGTTAAAAAGTCTATAAATCAGTAAATTCTGGACCAAATTTAATTTTTTTTAAAGCTACAGATTCTGCAGAACCAGGAGCTTCACGCACTTGCCCCTAAACGTTTCGTGCACTATGTCAAGATGGGAGGCGAGGTACGCACTTGCCCATTCCACCGGGGCAAGTGCGTAAGTGAGACTTCGAAAATTTGAATGTTTCTGAGAAATCGGGTTTCAAGTTTTAGTCATTTTTTAATATACACTGTGAGAGAGGAAGGTTATAGTCAACGATTGCAAAAATCGGTACATTTTTATCATCAAGTGGTGAATTTCTAGAGCCACCCAAAGTCAAACTTTCAATTTTTTGGTGCGCACTTGCCCCGACTCACCTACGTATAGTAGGCACCTTTGCTGAGGATGGTTCCAGTTGAGGACCCGAAACGTCCAAATTGAACAAAATTTAATCTCGACATCTATCGAAACAATCATATTCTACAGAGAAATTCACAGCCAAAACAAAATGATATCATAACTGGTTTAACCATTTCATTGCATCTAAGCAGTCAACTTGATTGCGAAAATTCGAGAGAACTATGGAACAAGATGCAGCAAATTCAAATGGATTGTGAAGGACAAATTGACCAAGAAATGGAACCCAGTTTGAATCGGATGAATATTTCACAAAATGAAACCAAGTTTAAATCAGATATTTCACGGTGATAATAAATAGTCACCTAAGCTCCAATGTTGGGGCATGGTCTTTAGACTTCATAGAATTCTATATTAATAGAGGTAGATACCTATATATTAATTTGTCAACGTGCATAGTGAAATCGGTAGGTACCTATCATTGAAAGTATGTTTCCAAAATGGTTCAAGTATCTACTAATTTTTTCAAAACTGCATTGGTCCCATCTGCTGGACTTCCTTTCCAGTTACCCTGAAGTGGTAGGAAATAAGTAAGTCATTTAAAAAATAGATGGATTTGTGCCTGTGCAGTAGAAAAATTTAAATTTTCGGTTTTCACGGTACCGAGTGGTGATTTGGATCAGTTGAGAGATCGGATGACCGATGTAGGTGTTCACGTATAAATATCGATCATAAATGTCATGATTTATATAAGCACTACCAATCTATAACTTTTGTAAAATAACCGTATTTTTTACATTTTGAATATTTTCACTTTGGCTAAGCTAGGTAGACCTACCTATTAATTTAAAATCCTTCGGTGTGAAGAATTCAGTCGTTATAAAATCATTTTCTAGCCGATGAACCTGAGGTCGAATTATGTTGATTATTTAAAGGTAAGTACATATTATTCTAGTATTTTACTGATATTTCGAGTAGGTACCTTTGTAATGATTATTTTCAGGCCGAATTTGGTGAACCGTTTTGATTCAACATAATATTAACTTGCTGTGTTTTCAAAATATGCATTTGCAATTTACCTTGTACATGTTGGTGTTGGGGATTTGAAGCTGCGAGTTGAACTGCACTGTCTTTCTCAGTCCGCTCTGAGTTTATATAGTTGGGATTCGTACACTGTGGGGATACCTACTCTGTGGGCAGGACCTCGCTTGGTAGGTACCGGTGGACTCCGCCCGACCTTTCACTGGAGCAAGGACTTCACACACGGTACACTGTGTTGGAGATTTTAGAGTATTGTCAAGCTATGGCTTACATGAAATTGTATTGGATTTTAGAGTATTGTCGAGGTATGTCTTACATTAAATTAATCCTTAGGTTACCTAGATTATAGGTAGCGAACTCGAATGTGGTTCCTGTTCTTCATTTTTCCGACACAGCTTTCGTGTTCACTGATATTTTACAGACACCAGCTTAGCAACTTATATGCTTCGTCAAACAAGGTAAGGTAGGTACTTGTACTTTGTTAAGGTTACTATGTACTTGTGGGTTGGTAGGTATTGAAATATTCCTTCTGGAAACCTTCAAAATGGGTTTGGTCATATTGTTGGAATAATTTCTATCTACATTCATCTGTCAGGTTCAGAATAATTTTGTTGCAGTTTAAAATGTCGTAATGAATTAATCAAATTCTTCATCTAATGGAGAACTAGGATTTGTGAACTTTGGGGGGGGGGGGGGGGGTCCTTTGTAATTTTGCGGGAAGATGGGTTTTCGAAGTCCTCTTCTTCCAAAAAGACCTAATAACAAGAGCGTGACTGCATAGTCCAATAAACATGTCAACGTAATAACCGACAAAATATTCAACATTTAGCCGCATGTGTTTGAAATCCGCACTGTTTTACGTGAGATACAACAACTGCCATTCACTAAAAAACATCTCCTGTGCCTGTTTACGTCCTGAATATTCACCTGTCAACCAATTTTGAACAGATTTTCAAGAGATGTCCCCGAATTCTTGAGGCATTATTCTTGTATGGAATGCATTGCCCAACATCATTTCTGCGCTGATGGCACCCCATTGACGGTAGGTATCTATGGCATTAGGTACCATAATATCAGAGAGGTGATAACATCGAAACAATGTTTTCATACTACAACCCCACCCCCGCTCCTCACTACCTTCTAAACTAAGTAACACTTGAGTTTGAGGTGTGAAAGTTCATTAGATTTTTGACAAAATGAGACGATGCAGACTTCTCGGTGACTGTTTTGCTCGAATCTATAACATGCAGTTAAGCCCAACCCTACATTTCTTCCCCGTTGAAGAAAGTCTCCTGTACAGGTAACTGCATGGGACAACAATGAACTGGACTAGGATGGTATTGCTATAGTCGACTAGAATTGTAGACGATGTGAACATAGGGAAACGTTACCCACATAAAGCAACGACTTAAGAGAGATAGGTAAAGCCGAACCTAGGTGTATATTTATGTAGGTAAAGCACATAGGAGCCAGGCGTTGATTTTGATGACGAATTCGATTTGACGTATTAAATCAGCAAAACTTGCATTCCGCCATGTAGGTAGGTACAGTTTTGGATTCGCAATAGCAGGTCAAGGCGTTGGCTCGGAACTGAACTCTACGAAAACAGCCTTACTTGTTACATCATTAGAGTGCCTAACTCGTACCTACGAAATAAGTGTTATATTGTAACCTAATACTTGCATGTAGTCCTGACATGGGAGTGCTCTCATTCGATTCTTCATTCGAAAATGATAACCTACTTGTAAAATTGAAATTGAGGGTATTTCCTCCTGCTCCGTCCAACCTCTTCCTCTCTTAAATGTTTATAGACTCTTCAGTTCCATGGACCTCGTGCCAAAAGAGATTTTTCCACCAAGTTTCATTAATGTACCAATTTATTCTGTCTGGTACATTTTTCGTCCATTTTTTCTGCACTAAGAAATATGTATAACATACAACCTGCCTCTCTACCTACCTACCTCTCTCTGCATAGGTACATACATGTTGTTCTCTATCCCGTAGAGCGTAGAGGTTCATTTCGTCAGTTGCAACATGTTCCCACCTGTTTTTGTCTCACTTCGGCGCCCCCTTGGAGAAATTACCTGATTTGAAAATTACGCTCCACCTTGTCTCATTTCGGCGCCTGTAGTAAATCATGATTTGGTATCCCAGTATTAAACCTGAAGAGGCACGAAGATGAGTGATATAATTGAACTTTCCTAGACGACCAAAGGAAAAATGTGTTTAATTTTCAATGGTTGAACGCTACGTGTTGAGGCGATTATCATTCGTGAAATCTGTTTTGTTCCTCCTAAACGGAGAAAAACATAATTTTTTGCTCAGTTGATGATAGGATTAGTTGTTGTTGTACAGTGTCCAAGTTTGATGGTCCAGACGTAGCTACGGATGCCTGACTTCATTGGCACTGCTCTTCAAGATGACCCGGAAAATAACGCAGCCGACGATAGTGATGACATCGGAAGGGGAAGTGACGATGGTGACGAAGAAAGGGAGAGAGAGATTTATTTCCACAACAGATTTACAAGACATGGAATTATGTTGGTACATACCTACTGCAAAATTTTTAAAAATCCATAAAAAATTTAAGAACTAAGTAATAGTTTAAAAGGAACACATTTTGGATATTTAACAATAAAAAAACGCTGCAAAGTCCTTGTCACATGGGTTTATTATTCCACTGGACATATCTACAGGGATGTTGGCTGTTTATTTATTGTTTCTTTCATATAAAATAATTGGTCTGGTGGTTTCCACCAATTTTGGCCCCCAAAACACGAATAAAGTACGCTCCTTTTTTTTATTTTATAAATTATCTCTGATCATTGATAGTACCATTTAATGGTCTTGATCCACCTGTTGACACTTTTTCCAGTGTTATTCTACAAATTGATGGTGATTTCTGACGATTTCCCAGGTTTTTGACTCATCAAAAATCAATTTCGGGAGCTGAACATCTGGTAGAACCTCAGTTTTCTATTCTTTGGTCAAAATCGACTTCATATTCGGTCTTCTCGTCCCCAAAAACATGAAAAACGATACCTTAAAAGCTCATGTTACATGTTGCTAAAACGCAAAAAGTACCTATTTTTACACACATTTTCACTCATAACACCCCTGGGTATATTCCGATCGGGCTGAAAAGTTTCGGGACACAACTAGGGCCCAAATGGAGCATGTGTGCGAAAGAACGATTTTTTTAGACCGAAAATGAAGCCTGTACACGTGATACGGCGGACGGCGGACGGACATTGCATTTTTGGAATCTACGTACCTACCTTGAAACGGAAAAGAAAAAATTTTCAGGGGTTGTTATAAAAATTTGTTGCTGAGCGAATACATAGGTGTATTATTCACAGAATAATAAACCAAAAACGCTGCAAAGTCCTTGTCACATGGGTTTATTATTCTATTGGAGTTCTAGAGATTTTTGTTGGCTGTTAAATGTATTGTTTCTTTCATGTGGAATGATTGAAATAGCTATTTCTGATGATTTCCACCAATTTTGGCCCCCAAAACATGAAATAGGTACGCTTTTTTTTTCTTTTTTTTTAAGATCATCTTTGATCATTGGTAGTGGCATTTAATGGTCTTGATTCACCTGTTTACACTTTTTCCAATGTTATTGTACACATTGATGGTGATTTCAGACAGTTTTCCAGGTTTTTGACTCATAAAAAACCAATTTTGGGAGCTGAACCTTTGGTAAAACCTCAATTTCCGCGTCTTTGGTCAAAATCGACTTCATATTCGGTCTTCTCGTCCTCAAAAACATGGAAAAAGATACCTCAAAAGCTCATGTTACTAACATGTTGTTAAAACGCAAAAAGTACCTATTTTTATACACATTTTCACTCATAACACCCCTGGGTATATTCCGATCGGGCTGAAAAGTTTCGGGACACAACTAGGGCCCAAATGGGGCATGTGTGCGAAAGAACGACTTTTTTAGACCGAAAATGAAGCCTGTACACGTGATACGGCGTACGGCGGACGGCGTACGGCGGACGGCGGACGGACATTGCATTTTTGGAATCTACGCACCTTGAAACGGAAAAGAAAAAATTTTGAGGGGGTGTTATAAAAATTTTTTGCTGAGCGAATACATAGGTGTATTATTCACAGAATAATAAACCAAAATAGAAGTTTAAAGTAGGTACAAATAAATTGAAAATATAATGTACATTTATATCAGTGAATCAGTGAAAGAAGTATATTAGTTATATCAATGAAAGAAAATCAATTTATGTGGGTAATATTATTAATCCACCAGAATGTGGAACACACAAGGCAAAACAGCCAGTGTGTGGGGGTAGTGCTATTGATTCATCTAAATGGCCGCGATTTATTGAGTGAACAGGTGGAAATAGTTTCTATTTTAATTGATGTGGAATTATTTTAGTTATAATATGGGATAATTTCACATGGAAGGGAATTGATTAGAGAAAAAATTTAGTTAGCTCGTAAGAAGTTACATTTGATATATAATTTTTGTTTGTAAGAAGGTTGATTGTTTAGGAGATATTTAAGAGCTTGGATTAGGTATCATTTCCTGGTGCTCAGAATGTTGCTATCCTGAAATAATCGGGCTGACGGGAATCTCATATTTTTATTCAACATAACTTTGGTAAGTTTTTTTGTATATTTTCTAAAGGCTGCAAATAGGTGTCATAAACCCCACCCCAGGCTGTTATGCCGTAACTTATATGAGATCGCACTAATGCATAGTAGAGAGAATAAAGAATAGGAATTTTATTTTAGGAACAAACTATCAACGACATAAACCCCCTCTGCTGCAGCAAAACAAATTAATTTATGAATAATAAAATGAAAAATTTTATACATGTTCTTGTTTTATAATTGCCGACGAAATACAAGAACAAGTATAATAATATAAGAACACCTTTTTATTGTTCTCGTACTTGTCAGCTAGAGGCCGAAATGAAAATAAGTAGCTACCTAACTACCTGAAATGTACAGGAGCCGAAATGTAACAAAAACTTGGGCAGGCGCCGAAATGTACGTAAGCCCTCCAGCCATACACAAATCATACCTAAATTTATGTTGACGCACAGTCTGTATTGGAAATGAAGCAAGAGGGTGAGCAGCCACACGATTATATACCATACCAACCGGCATATTCACTGAAACATAAATTATTGCGCTCAATTTTAGTGGAGGTTTTTGTTCATACACGGTGTAACATGAGTGATGCAAAACCTCTCTCCCACGTGTTCTACATCTAATTTCCGACCAAGTGTCCTATAACATTTTCTTTTTTTACTCCGCTTAAAACCCCACTTTTTTCACTTCTAAGATTTTTTCGAGTTTCCGACCTCGTCTCACTAAAGCTGCTATAATTTCCTTAATTTAAAGAGTAAATTCAAATTTGAAGATACCGATGGAAAGAGCGTTAAATTTCCTGTCTCTCTGTTGCCTAACAAATTTTTATTAGGAGGATTTGAGGAGTGAAAATGGAGTTTGAAGAGTGTGTTTGGTCAAAATCTTAAAATCGTATGTTTTTTCAAACCTCCTAATCCTAATAATTCTTGTAGCAGAATGGTGAAGGTAAGCTAAAAAATGCGCCAAAACGTCAGCTTTCCAATGGACTACTCAAAACGTTTTTTGGAATTGATTTCAAGAGAGAAAATGAGGTTTGAATACGAAAAAACATGTTGTTTCCGGCTAAATCGTGGGTTTTTCATGAAAAATGTACTTACCTATTGTGAAGTAGTGAGTCAACTATGGGATAATTTTCAAATCGTATGGTGACACCCTCACATCATCTCCCAGTAAGTATTTGGTCGTTATTTTCATTTTAGTCCAAGGGTGTTGGCATTACAAAGAATGGAACTATGGAAGTTAAGCGAAGAGGATTGAAAGATCCGTGAGACGACTGTTGTACGAATGATTGGGATGAGTGGTTATCTTTTTCGCTGCCACCTATGGACCCTTCACAAACGAACCGGTCTCTGTATTCGCCAAAATGGAGGGCATTTTGAGGAAATAAACGATTGAACACAGAGTCCCGCTTAACTTCCATAGTTCCATTCTTTGTAATGCCAACACCCTTGGACTAAAATGAAAATAACGACCAAATACTTACTGGGAGATGATGTGAGGGTGTCACCATTCGATTTGAAAATCACCCCATAGTTGACTCACTACTTCACAATAGGTAAGTACATTTTTCATGAAAAACCCACGATTTAGCCGGAAACAACACGTTTTTTCGTATTCAAACCTCATTTTCTCTCTTGAATCAATTCCAAAAAACGTTTTGAGTAGTCCATTGGAAAGCTGACGTTTCGGCGCATTTTTTAGCTTACCTGCACCATTATGCTACAAAAATTAATAGGATCACCAAGCGTTTGGAAAAACAGACGATTTTAAGATTTTGACCAAACTCACTCTTCAAAATCCATTTTCACTCCTCAAATCCTCCTAAAAAAATTTGTTAGGCATTAGAGAGACAGAAAATTTAACGCTCTTTCCAACGGTACCTATCTTCAAATTTGAATTTACTCTTTAAATTAAGGAAATTATAGCAGCTTTAGTGAGACGAGGTCGGAAACTCGAAAAAAATCCGTAGCCCGATTCCTCTCGAGGGGAAATGCTGCGGGGAAATTCCTTCGACACATGTGGGTCGGAGGGGGGCCCCCGTCTCTTCTACACGATGTCTCCTTTTTCGAAAAAATCATGAAAAATATTTTTCATGGACAATTGCAAAAACATACAGTATAAAATTTTTTAATATTTTTTTCGTAGCACTGGCGAGCACTTCGCGAAAATTCGGGCGCACTGAACGGGTTAAAAGTGAAAAAAGTGGGGTTTTAAGCGGAGTAAAAAAAAAAATGTTATAGGACACTTTTGGTCGGAAATTAGAAGTAGAACACGTGGGAGAGGGGTTTTGCATCACTCATGTTACACCCTGTAGATCGGTATCTGGGTGAGTGGGTGCATATCTAGTTCAATTTTCCAGGCTGGGAATCTTTATTCTCGGGACATGTACCTACTTATCCCAAGTATGTCGATTTTAGGCCAAGGACGAGAGTAGTTGAGGGCGGTGGGCGCCGCGCCCTTCGGTTCCTTGGCCATCAGGTGGTCGTCTGCCTGATGACACCCGACGCAGGACTTACGTCAGGTGCATAAGCAAAATTGCAACTATTTCGGAAGCTTGTTGTGTTGCGTGCAGACCGGGAAGAGAATATTATACGCGTATTGTGGTGAGAGTTACTTGAGTACATCGGGTATCCTGAAGTACCACCATACCTAGGTATGGTGTAAAGTCGCGTTTCTTCGAGTTTTACCACTGCCCCAATGCATAGGTGGGCATATCTCAACGGGATGGAGCCTGTCCAGACTTGCTTTTGGTTTTATTATTTTGTAAATAATACACCGACGTATTTTCGAACACCCACACAAAAGTTTTTCTTTTACGTTTATTACAATACCGAATATGAAGTCGATGTTAACCAACGAACAAAGAATTGAGGTTCTCACAATGTTTCAGCCTTTTTTACCAAAATTAACCTTAAATTTTGGTCTAAAATCGTCGTTCTTTCGCCCACAGTTTGGTTCCCCATTTGGGAACACATTTGGGTCCTGGTTGTGCTCCGACGCTCGGCAGCCCGATCGGAATACACCCAGGGATGTTACGGGTGCAAAAACGCTGCAAAGTCCTTGTCACATGGGTTTATTATTTTATTGGACATACCTACAGAAATGTTGGCTGTTCATTTATTGTTTATTTCAGGTGACATAATTGAAATAGCTATTTCTGATGGTTTCCACCAATTTTGGCCTCTGAGACACGAATTAGGTACTCTCTTTTCAATTCATCTTTGATCATTGGTAGTACCTAGCATTTAATCGTCTTGATCCACGTGTTGATACTACTTACAGTGTTATTATACAAATTTATGGTGTTTTTAGACGATTTCCTAGGTTTTTGACTCATAAAAAATCAATTTTGGGAGCTGAACAGTTGGTAGAACCTCGATTTTCCACTCTGGTCAAAATCGACTTCATATTCGGTCTTCTCGTCCCCAAAAACATGGAATACTATACCTCAAAAGCTCATTTTACTAACATGTTACTAAAACGCAAAAAGTACCTATTTTTATACACATTTTCACTCATAACTCCCCTGGATATATTCCGATCGGGCTGAAAAGTTTCGGGACACAACTAGGGCCCAAATGGAGCATGTGTGCGAAAGAACGAATTTTTTAGACCAAAAATGAAGCCGGTACACGTGATACGGCGGACGGCGGACGGACATTGCATTTTTGGAATCTACGCACCTTGAAACGTAAAAAAACAAATTTTGAGGGGGTGTTATAAACATTTTTTCCTGAGCGATAACATAGGTGTATTATTCACAGAATAATAAACTAATATTATTCACAGAATAATAAACTAATATTATTCACAGAATAATAAACTAATATTATTCACAGAATAATAAACCAAAATAGGGGTCTTCGAGGTTTTGTATGAGGTTTTAGTGAACATGAGCTTGTGGGGTATCGTTTTCCGTGATTTTTTAGGGCGAGAAGACCGAATATGAAGTTGATTTTGACCAAAGAGTGAAGAATTGAGGTTGTAACGAAGATTCAGCTCCCAAAATCCATTTTTTATGGATCAAAAACCTGGGAAATTGTCTGAAACCACCATAAATTTGTTTAATAACACTAGAAGTAGTATCAACAGGTGAATCGAGGCCATTAAATGTCACTATCAATGTTCAAAAATAGGAGCCTGATTCCAGTTTTTGGGGGCCAAAATTGGTTGAATGTGGAAACCATCAAAAATAGCTATTTCAATTATTGCGCATGAAATAAACAATAAATAATGAACATCCAACATATATGTAGGTATGTCCAGTAGAATAATAAACCCATCCCGCCCATCGCTCTTCCTAGGTTATGGTGTTGTGATATGTCACGTAGAAAATCGACTGACAACGTTATTAAATGCCATCAAAATTTATTGAAAACTATAGAACACATACTATCATCTATACATATAATAAAACAGTGTCTGTTTGTTTGTTTGTTTGTCTCGGCATCAATTGAGAACGGCTGAACGTAAAAAGTTGCGGCTGGTACCATTTGACGCAGAATTAATCTGGGAAGGTTTATGAAAAATCCGCATTTGAATCTGTCCATCCGTTGAAACGCTATGAATGAAATACTGCTAAAAAAGTGTTATAATCACTTCTATGAGGACGTTTATGCTTATAATAACTTTGAACGGTTGGACGTAAATCCGATTGTAATTAGATTCTGGATTCAGCTCGACGAGTACATTCAAGTGGTACTTCAATCAGGATGTTAGTGGGAGGGGGGTACAGGTTATGAGAGGGGGGGGGGGGGGGGTCTACAGAAATTTCAAAACTACTTGACCAATTGGAGTGCAACTTTGGGAATTTGTTGTGTGAACATTGAGGAATGTTTCTAACCAGGTAGGGAGGGTTCATAGGATACGGGGGGGGGGGGGGGTTAAAGGCAGTTAGGGTGGTCGTCCACTGGAAGCGTATTCACGCGGCGCGGCGCTACACGCGACACAAGCGGCAACCTAACAAGCGGCTACGAGCGACAGGGGTCGTCCACTGCAAGCGCCTTCGCGCGTCGGGCTTCAGCTTGTTTTCAAGTGTATTCAAGGAAAAAAAGGAACTTCCTTTTTAATCGTCATGGACCCAGAGGAATTTTATTTCCTTGAAAGTAGCAACCATTTGCGAAAACGAATGTTAAATCAAAGAACATGTTGGTTGAAATTGAAGTTGAAAAGTTGAGTTTGAAAAGTTGGTTGGCATGAATGGTACCTCTTGTCTCTCATATCCCAGAGAGGTGTATGAGAATGAATGGCACTAATTAATTTGTCGGTGTTATGGTCCATTTTCTGCGTAGAGGGGAATTTTCACCTACTCAGAACGGGGCTTTCGCGTGAACTGACTCGAAATGACCAGGGATATGGTACAAAGGTAATAATTGACGAGGATCTAAGATGGGAATGCCATGTTTCTGCGCTGATTCATAAACTTCGGAAATTTACGCATTTATTTTATAACCTCCGAGGATGCCTTGGGAAGGAAAGCTTGATTATTGTATACAAAGCACTTGTTCAGAGCATCATTGGTTTTGGTATTATTGCGTGGGGAGGAGCTACCTCAACGGTTCTGAATCCACTGAATATCATGCAGAAATCCATTCTCAAGGTAGTATCAAAGAAACCACGAAAATTTCCGTCAGTCGATTTGTATAACTATGTTCGAGTATTCTCAGTTGATCAGTTGTACATCAAGTCGTCACTAGCCTTTTTTCACAAACATCCGCATTTTTTTAACTTTTCTAAAAACACTCCATACGCCTTCCGACTCACTTCACAAGCTGTGGTACCTGCACCAAAAACACGACTATGGAGTACTTCTAAACACATTTACTATAGTATGCCATTCTTGATTCGCTCCTTGCCAGACAAATTAAGATCACCCTCAAATTTGACTCGATCTGATTATAAAAAGAAAATTTTCTCATGGCTAATCTCAAATGGGATGGAAAACTGCCGAGCTCTACTTACAAGCATATATGTGGTCTGAAACGAAATGAAATTTTATTTTTTTATTTTTTAAACAATAGTGTTTTGTAAATGTATGTAACTATTGTTTCTAAATGTGTTTTTTGTATTTACCGAAAACTTCTTTAACCACTCGATGTGCTAAGATGCCTAATTATTAGTTATATTTAGCTCAGTCATCTCCCCTTATCCGCACAGGGCTTGCCCTATGGTTAAGGGTATATTCCATATTTTAATAACATAAGTACTGAAGTGCTTTGCTGTATGTTTTTTTTCGGAATAAAACCTCTTTCATTCATTCATTCATTCAGGTAGGTAGGTGTTCCGATGAACCGTCCGTTTGCTATGTTTATTTACGTGGAATTCGTGCCAAAACTCGTAATTCCACCACCGCCGCTTGTAGCTCGTTGCCGCTCGTGTACGCCCGTAGCCGCCCGCTCGAACACGCTTCCAGTGGACGATACCACATATAACTCAATGTAGTTGGATCTGTAGCGCGTGTCGCTCGTTGCCGCTTGTGTAGCGCAAAGCGCCGCGCCGCTCGAGTACGCTGCCAGTGGACGACCCCACTTAGGGTTGGCATTGGGGAAGGTTTCTGATCAGTTGAGGAGGGGGGGATACAGGGGGTGTATGTTCTACCGTTGCGAAGCGCGGGTACACAGCTAGTTATATTATAAATTCGAATCTCTGTGTGTCTGTCTGTCTGTCTTTCTATGCACGGCCAAACGGCTCGACGGATATCGACCAAATTTGGCACGATTATCCAGTAGGCTCCCAAGTTGTGCAACGTCGCATTTTTAATTCCCTCACCATAGCGGAACTATGGTCGACCATGGTCAACTTCGTTAATTGAAATGGTAACCCCTATTTTTTATCGCGTATTCGTAATCTACGTGAAATTCTATCTACGATCGACCCTTCGGACTACCCCCGCGGTCGACCATAGCGCATCCATGGGCCCCTCCATGGTCGAATCCCGAATTGCTCAACGGATATCGACCAAATTTGGCACCAATATCCGGTAGCCTCCCAAGTTGAACGTAGGCGCATTTTTAATTCCCTGACCATAGCGGAAATATGGTCGACCATGGTCACCTCCTGAATGGTGTAGGCCGCCGCCTTCCCGCGGCAGCGCCACCGTCCGGCCTCGGGCTTTTGAGGGACTATTTCCTATCACCCGGTCGTCCCCACTCGCAAACGAGGGTGTGTAGTCCTCCGCGCTGGCCCGGAGTGGAGGGGAGACACCCCAGCTCAGGGCGTCCGTCCCCCTACTCCTGGCCAGTCGTCTTTCTGCCAGCGAAGTGTTCAGTTGTTCTCAGACCGAAGTATTTTTGTCACGAGTGAGAGTTGTAGGCTTCTATGCCCTGTGCGAACGATAGTAGTAACGCGTTTCCGAATTGTTGGAGTAACGGAGTGTGTGTTTATCCCGAAACTGCAGTTATATCAGTTTCCCATTCCCCCCGAGACAGAGACTCATTATTAAATCTTAGCAAGTCTTACCTTCGGGCGACCTCTGCGAAAACCCCCCTGGTGAACTACGTAGTGACGCGCAGTAACGCCATTCAAGACGCCATCGACGCCAACAGGTCACAATCCTTTGTTTAGTAACGCATTTTCACTTATGTATGTTTTCGATCCGTACTCAGCAAATTCTTTCCTTTTATTATTCTTTTTGTATCATACTTGTACATATCACCTCGTAACGAGTCTATAACTATACCGTAACACTAAGTGAATTACGTCAATATCTCTTACCTTGCATTACCTATTTCATTAGTATTATTATCTATTTCTCATTGTATATATGTGTATGAAGTAACGTCCCTCCCAGGCCTTCAGCACCCTTATCTTTTGAAGTAACGAATAACGTAACGTAACGTAACGTCTTTGCCATCAGCCTTTGTTTATCCTCGAATAGTAACTAGTAACGTCGCTTGGCCTTCAGCATTCGAAAACGAGCACCTTCAGTGAACCCCACTTCAAGTTGTATTGATAGTAACGTTTCCATTCTGCTTCCTTTTAATTATACTTAATTACGTAACTCAACTGTACCTACGTGTTCTCTGTTATCCCGATTCCCTTCAACATAAGGTGGTCTCTGTGTATTTTGATAAACCCCCGAAACGATCGTACTGGTGCCTCCGTAATTTCAGGCCATCAGCCCTACCAAAAAGCCAGTAACGTTTCGTATCAACAGAGGGGGCTTACAAAATTGGTGGCAGCAAGTGGGATTATTGTGCGGTTCGCCCCACACGTATCCACACGTAAATAATAACGCACGGAACCACAGTTGAAGAGGGTCGGTAACGAAAGAGTAACGTTACGATAAGCCCACAACACAAAAACCTCAGGTGCACGTACATAGTAAGGGTCTTCAACCCAGATTTTGAAACGCATTTTCGTAACCCGTAACGGTCATAATGGCGGAAAAAACGGAGGGCGTTTGTGGGATGATGGAGCAATTGGAGGTGTTGTTGAGATCATTCAACGATCTCAGCATGGAACGGGACCGAAACAGGGGCACGGAACCGGACGTTCCGCGTTCTATGTTTTTGGAAGTAGAGTCGTGGGATCCCGATGAACCAGGTGCCATAACGGTGTCGGCATTCTTCCATTTTTTCGAGGACGTCGCTCGAACGTTATCTCAACAGAAACGAATGAGGCTTTTGCGCGCCAAAGTGAGAGGAACAGCAAAACAATTCCTCATAGATAACGCGCAACTAAACGAAAGCGAAACGCCTTACGATGACGTCAAAAAAGCCATGTTGACATGGTTTGAACGTGAAAACCCGTCGAAGGCCGCTGCACTCCTGTGGTCGGTCAGGAAAAACGCGAACGAAACGCTTCGCCAGTTTGCGGAACGGATTCACCGTTTAGCGCAATCTGCCGCACACGAGGAGGGTACAGAACTAACACAAGAACAGAAGCGTAATTGGGTGAAACGAAGAGTACTGAAAGCCTTCGTAGGTGGCATACCTAAAGAACTACGATCACACCTGATCAATAACGCACCCGACACGATTGAGGACGCTCTAAAGCGAGCTGAAGAACTCGAGGAAACGCTCGAAATGTCCGAAGAACCTGAAGCGAAATGGGACCTTGCCGCCGTAACAGCAACAGAGGGACGATGTTACGAGTGCGGGGTGACCGGACACTATGCAGCCAGATGTCCACGGAGGAACGGTCGTAACACCCCCGTAACGACTAAGGTGTTTTCACGCCCAAGCCCCCGTTACCCTTGCATGTTCTGCGCGGCAGCGACACATTTCCCAGTCGACTGTCCCCAGAACCCTCAGAAAACAATATTCTGCGACTACTGCGGAGTAAGAGAGCACCTCGAAACGGACTGCCACAAG
The DNA here is from genome assembly GCA_954871275.1 of Leptopterna dolabrata. Taxonomy (NCBI): domain Eukaryota; kingdom Metazoa; phylum Arthropoda; class Insecta; order Hemiptera; family Miridae; genus Leptopterna; species Leptopterna dolabrata. Next base: position 26,964,286 of record OX940987.1, on the reverse strand, counting down.
AAAAAGCTGTTGACTCCGGTTTCCCACCCAAACCAAAACAAGATGATAACGCAGTCCACTGAGATCGAGTTGCGATCTCCAATGGGGCACTTGCCGATAGTGGATTACCGCCTACAGAGACCGATGCGAATCCCAGCGAAACTAAACGGCGTAACGCGTGATCTAATACTAGACACAGGAGCAGCTGTGTCGGTATTGACAACGCCTATCCCTGGCACGCCCCTACGTACAACCAATGCTGAAGCATGGGGCGCGGACGGCTATCCGTTGCGATTTCGTGGTGAACAAGAGGTGTTGTTGGAGATACCAGGAGCTGCGGTACGACACACCTTCTTGGTATTTGAACGGGAAGGGACTGGACTCGATTTGTTTGGTCTCGACCTTATGAAAAAAATACCCCTTATCATACGCACGGATAAACGCGAAGCCGTACTGCAACTCGAAGGGACAAAGCAATGCATCGTAGTCAACCGAATCACTACGGAACCACACGAGAACGCCAACGAAGCTCACGAGCAACAACCTCCGACCTCTGCAGTAACGCAAACGGAAAAAGGAAGTGAAGTGTTTTATCCCTCTTTCTTGAAAAGTGATCGCGGTAACACAGACGTAACAGACAGTAACGACGGACTGACTGACAACATACCCCCCAGTAACGGTTCAGTAACGCTCCCCCGTAACGAAGTTGAATTTTCTCCCAGTAATAATAGAGTCATACCCCCCAGTAACGGTTCAGTAACGCTCCCCCGTAACGAAGTTGAATTTTCTCCCAGTAATAATAGAGTCATACCCCCCAGTAACGGTTCAGTAACGCTCCCCCGTAACGAAGTTGAATTTTCCCCCAGTAATAATAGAGTCATACCCCCCAGTAACGGCTCAGTAACGCTCCACCGTAATGAATTCGAAATTTTCCCAAATGACAGTACAGTGACTAACCCTGACTTAACGAACACGCATGATCGCGTCGCCGCAACCATCGACCTCGCCGTACCCAGGAGCACCACCGAAGAAGAGTCCCCATCAGATGAAACCGTTCCACTACCGGGCGCGTTGCCCGTGTGGACGGATGACGGCCTGGACAACAGAGAGCTCACTCCTTCTGAGGGATGGCCGCGGGTACCTCCCGATATCTGCGACGCCCTGGAGGAAAAGACGGTCCACCTCCCTCACCCGGAGCGCCGCCGCCTTATGGAGCTCCTGGCAACGTATCCGGATGTGTTTAACCCACCGGATAAACGAGGATGCGACCTGGAAGTGACACACGAGATCGAGACCGGTGATGCAGACCCTATAAACCAAAGACCCTATCCGATTCCACATGCACTGAGAGAAGAAGTAGAGAAACAGCTACTCAACATGTTGGAGGACGGAATTATTGAACCCTCGGAGAGCCCGTGGAGTGCTCCGGTTGTGCTGGTAAAAAAGAAGACCCCCGAAGGCGAACCCCAGAAATGGAGGTTTTGCACGGACTTTCGTGGACTCAATAAAATCAGCAAGTCGGATGCATATCCTTTACCCAATCTGACCGATACCCTAGCCATGCTGGGTCAGTGTCGTTATTTTACAAAGATCGACCTGGTAGCCGGATACCATCAAATACCCATACATCCGCAGTCAGCCGAAAAAACAGCATTTTCCGTGCTGGGAAGGCATTTCCAGTATGCGCGAATGGCATTCGGGCTCAAAAACGCCCCGGCTACTTTTCAGCGAACAATGAATAATGCCCTGGATGGCTTAATCAACCGACACTGTCTCGTCTATCTAGACGATATAATAATTTTTTCCCCGACAATGGAGCAGCACCTCGACAGCCTAAAAAGGGTCCTTGACCGATTGAGGGATGTGAGGCTGCGAGCCAATTTAGACAAGTGTGATTTCGTTCACACCGAAACTCGATATTTGGGACATCGCATCTCGCCACAAGGGATTAGCACAGAACCGGAAAAAACCCAGGCGGTACGAGATTTCCCGCAACCAACGACCGTAAAACAAGTGCAGTCGTTTATTGGGTTAGCAGGGTTTTATAGACGGTTCGTGCCCAAATTCTCCGAGATCGCCGCCCCCCTAACCTCTTTATTGCGGAAAGGGGTGGAATTCACCTGGACCGACGCACAGGAGGAGGCCTTTAACACGCTCAAACAGGCCCTCCTGACTGAACCAGTACTCGCGTACCCGAACATGTCAAAAACCTTTGTGCTCGCCACTGACGCCTCACAACTGGCACTAGGCGCAGTACTCTCACAGGAGGTGGATGGAGAACAGCGACCCATCGCCTACGCCAGCAGGAAGTTGAACCCTGCCGAAACAAGATACTCGACCACAGAAAAGGAGCTCCTCGCCGTGGTATGGGCGACCAAACATTTCCAAGAATACCTGCTGGGTAGACAGTTTGTATTGGAAACCGACCACATGGCACTTACAGCTGCCCTTAGGCTCCGCGATCCAACCTCCCGGATAGGGAGATGGGTATTAAAGTTGGGAGAGTACGACTTCGTCCCTCAGTATCGTCCCGGCACCAAAATGGGGCACGCTGACGGACTTAGTCGCATGAATATCGCTTCAGTCACCTTGGAGATACCCCGGAAACTCCTAGTCGTAGCCCAGGAACTAGACGAATGGGTTAGAACTTTTACCCAACGAAGGGCCGAGGATTGTAAAACGGAGGAGGGCTTATGGACAACCAGAGTCGTTCGGGACGGAAGGATCACCTTCGTCCCCCTGATACCATCCACCATGCGCAGTTGGGTACTCGCCAATTGCCATGGCAGTGTATGGGCCGGCCACCCTGGCGCCGAAACGACAGAAAATATGGTGCGGCGACTGGGATTCTGGCCCCGGATCGAACGCGATGTACGCGAGTTCATTGCCCAATGCGAACCTTGTCAACGGCGCAATGATCCGATCCGACAGACTGCCCCCCTTCAGAAACCTCTGCTCCCAACAGGCCCAGGGGAAATAGTAGGAATGGATTTCGTGGGCCCATTAACCACCCGGACCGGCACGAAGCACCTCCTCACCATCGTCGACCACTTCACAAAGTTCGCTGAGGCCTATGTAGTACCAGATACTACCGCCGACACAGTGGTGCGCCAATTGGTTCGACATTACATCCCGACACACGGAGTCCCCCAGCGTATCGTTACCGATAGGGGAACAGCCTTTACGTCAGCCCTGGTACGTGCCCTATGTGACAATTGGGGAATTAAGAAGGTGCAGACGACGGCCTACCATCCACAAAGTAATGGTGTTTGCGAGAGATTCCACCGTACCTTCGCAAACATAATGTCAAAAATAATTACGAAGACTAAAGAATGGGAGAAGGCGGTCCCAATAGTGCTGGCCGCTTATCGAGCAACTCCTCACAAAAGCACTGGTTATTCCCCTAATTTTTTGACATTCGGTAGAGAGCTTCGACTGCCCAACCACATTGAATGGACCCCAAATGAACGACCCGACATGGACCATCATTTAGCTCTGCTGGAGAGGGCCCGGCGACTCGCCGCCCGTCAGCTGGAGAAACGATGGAAGCAACAGCACGACCGCATCAACAAGCGACGGACACCCCGAAGCTTTGAGGTGGGGGAACGTGTCTACCTCAGGGCCATGCAACTCCCTGAGGGAGTCTGCAAAAAGTTTTGGAGCCCCTGGACTGGGCCATGGACGATAGTCCAACGATTGACCGATGTAACGTATCGCATTCACGATGCCCTACAGCGACGACCCCAGGTGGTTCATATCAATAGGTTGAAACCCGCTTCCGTTAACGGAATACCGGACGACGCCTTCGCAGAACCTCAAAAACAGGATCCACCACCAACACGACTCGTGCCGCCCGCTCCCTCAGTGCCAAACGACGACGACGGCTGGAGTACGGACGAGGATGAGGCGCCACCCGTAACGCAACCCATGTCAACACCTGCACCACCCGAACCCGAAACCCCGGGTGAAACAGAAACAATAGCGCCTCCGACGGCTCCGTACAGCCTACGCCCACGTCCTCCGCGCGATTACCGCAAGTTGCATCGCAAGGGTTTTGTAGCTAGGATCGGTGCGTGCACCAGGGTTGGGTCCAAAAGGAAACTGTAAAAAAAAAAAAAAAAAAAAAAAAAAAAAAAAAAAAAAAAAATCTATATATAATGTTAATGTTTTCATGTATGCAAATAAAGTACTTTAGTTAAATTGTTCATTTGTTCAAATGTAGACCAGAAATACTAAGACTGAGTACGGACGATAGGTAGGTAGAACCCAATGTACACTTTTACCTGTTGTGACCAAATTCGACATGTTGGCTAACAGCATTATACTTCAACCAACAGGCCATGGCGATGCGTCGGTCACCTGTCAACGAGAGCCCCGTTATGGAGGAGGAGGTCGAATGCCCGTACGTGACGAGAATTCGCAAGCGATACGCAGAGGCAACCGGCGTACTCCTGGAGCAGGCAGCTATTCCCGGGAACGTTGGCCCCAAGCACCCCGAACGCAAGGCACTTTTTTTATTGGAGGGTGTGGCAGAGATGCTCCACAACGCCGAAAGAGCATCCACCCTGCCTTGCCGAAGATTGATATGTAACGGCGCTGTAACATTGGCAGAGCAGCTGGCGGACCTCCTGCCGGAAATGTTACGCCTCCGTCTGGAATGCGAAAAACTTGCCCAGGAGCGTGACCAGGCACAACAAATCATTGCCCAAACCGAAGCGGAGTGCGAGCGATTTAAGTACCTCGCCAGAGAACTACAGAAAGCCCGCATGGACGAGCAGTTGAAGTCCCGAGTGCGAGTGCGCCTTAGCGAATCTGTCAGTCCGGAGAAGATTCGCCGCAAAGTCCCGACTCCGGCTCGCTCTCCGACGCAGCCTATCTCCGTCAACGCCTCAAGTGACTCCGATTCAGAGCTGGAGATGGAGGAAGACGCGCCTACTCCTCCTCGACCACGTCCTCCTCCCCATGTGGCCCCGTTGAAAATAGTAGCAAACCACTCGACCACCCGGACACGCCAGGTGATGCATACACAATCCACCTTGGAGTTACAAACCGTGGGAACTCCTACAACTCAAGACGACCAACCCACACCGCCGAAGCCGCAGCAAGTCTGTCCGGTCTGCCAACGCCCCGCCCAGCGACTCCAGCACTTTCGCTGTTCCTCGTGCAAGGAGTTTTGGGCTCGGCTGATCAAGAAGTACAAGAATGGAAAGTTGAGAACCTCCTGCAACGGACCTCACCTGGACGACGACCCCGCCTGCATTCATTGCCGAAGAAGACAGTACGAGTTGCATCTAACAGTGGCATACCCGACGAAGCCACTCCCCATCCCCAGTCTCTTCGGGTGGAGTCCCGCCGCCGAGGACGACGGCTTTCAGGAGGGGGAAGGGTGTAGGCCGCCGCCTTCCCGCGGCAGCGCCACCGTCCGGCCTCGGGCTTTTGAGGGACTATTTCCTATCACCCGGTCGTCCCCACTCGCAAACGAGGGTGTGTAGTCCTCCGCGCTGGCCCGGAGTGGAGGGGAGACACCCCAGCTCAGGGCGTCCGTCCCCCTACTCCTGGCCAGTCGTCTTTCTGCCAGCGAAGTGTTCAGTTGTTCTCAGACCGAAGTATTTTTGTCACGAGTGAGAGTTGTAGGCTTCTATGCCCTGTGCGAACGATAGTAGTAACGCGTTTCCGAATTGTTGGAGTAACGGAGTGTGTGTTTATCCCGAAACTGCAGTTATATCAGTTTCCCATTCCCCCCGAGACAGAGACTCATTATTAAATCTTAGCAAGTCTTACCTTCGGGCGACCTCTGCGAAAACCCCCCTGGTGAACTACGTAGTGACGCGCAGTAACGCCATTCAAGACGCCATCGACGCCAACAGGTCACAATCCTTTGTTTAGTAACGCATTTTCACTTATGTATGTTTTCGATCCGTACTCAGCAAATTCTTTCCTTTTATTATTCTTTTTGTATCATACTTGTACATATCACCTCGTAACGAGTCTATAACTATACCGTAACACTAAGTGAATTACGTCAATATCTCTTACCTTGCATTACCTATTTCATTAGTATTATTATCTATTTCTCATTGTATATATGTGTATGAAGTAACGTCCCTCCCAGGCCTTCAGCACCCTTATCTTTTGAAGTAACGAATAACGTAACGTAACGTAACGTCTTTGCCATCAGCCTTTGTTTATCCTCGAATAGTAACTAGTAACGTCGCTTGGCCTTCAGCATTCGAAAACGAGCACCTTCAGTGAACCCCACTTCAAGTTGTATTGATAGTAACGTTTCCATTCTGCTTCCTTTTAATTATACTTAATTACGTAACTCAACTGTACCTACGTGTTCTCTGTTATCCCGATTCCCTTCAACATAAGGTGGTCTCTGTGTATTTTGATAAACCCCCGAAACGATCGTACTGGTGCCTCCGTAATTTCAGGCCATCAGCCCTACCAAAAAGCCAGTAACGTTTCGTATCAACAGAGGGGGCTTACAATGGCTTGACGGATTTTGATAAAATTGGGCACAAATACCCGGTAGGCTTATCCCTACTATATTATAAAAACGGATCTCTGTGAGTCTGTCTGTCCTTCTATGCACGGCCAAACGGCTCGACGGATATCGACCAAATTTGGCACGAATATCCAGTAGGCTCCCAAGTTGTGCAACGTCGCATTTTTAATTCCCTCACCATAGCGGAACTATGGTCGACCATGGTCAACTTCGTTAATTGAAATGGTAACCCCTATTTTTTATCGCGTATTCGTAATCTACGTGAAATTCTATCTACGATTGACCCTTCGGACTACCCCCGCGGTCGACCATAGCGCATCCATGGGCCCCTCCATGGTCGAATCCCGAATTGCTCAACGGATATCGACCAAATTCGGCACGAATATCCAGTAGGCTCCCAAGTTGGGCAACGTCGGAATTTTTCGGTCCCCTTCACCATAGCGGAACTATGGTTGACCATGGTCAACTCCTGAATGGCTGGACGGATATCGACCAAATTTGGCACGAATATCCAGTAGGCTCCCAAGTTGTGCAACGTCGCATTTTTAATTCCCTCACCATAGCGGAACTATGGTCGACCATGGTCAACTCCTGAATGGCTCAACGGATATCGACCAAATTCGGCACGAATATCCAGTAGGCTCCCAAGTTGGGCAACGTCGGAATTTTTCGGTCCCCTTCACCATAGCGGAACTATGGTTGACCATGGTCAACTCCTGAATGGCTCGACGGATATCGACCAAATTTGGCACGAATATCCCGTAGGCTCCCAAGTTGGGCAACGTCGGAATTTTTCGGTCCCCTTCACCATAGCGGAACTATGGTCGACCATGGTCAACTCCTGAATGGCTGGACGGATATCGACCAAATTTGGCACGAATATCCAGTAGGCTCCCAAGTTGTGCAACGTCGCATTTTTAATTCCCTGACCATAGCGGAACTATGGTCGACCATGGTCAACTTCTTTAATTGAAATGGTAACCCCTATTTTTTATCGCGTATTCGTAATCTACGTGAAATTCTATCTACGATCGACCCTTCGGACTACCCCCGCGGTCGACCATAGCGCATCCATGGGCCCCTCCATGGTCGAATCCCGAATTGCTCAACGGATATCGACCAAATTTGGCACTAATATCCGGTAGCCTCCTAAGTTGAACGTAGGCGCATTTTTAATTCCCTGATCATAGCGGAAATATGGTCGACCATGGTCAACTCCTGAATGGCTCGACGGATATCGACCAAATTTGGCACGAATATCCAGTAGGCTCCCAAGTTGTGCAACGTCGCATTTTTAATTCCCTCACCATAGCGGAACTATGGTCGACCATGGTCAACTCCTGAATGGCTCAACGGATATCGACCAAATTCGGCACGAATATCCAGTAGGCTCCCAAGTTGGGCAACGTCGGAATTTTTCGGTCCCCTTCACCATAGCGGAACTATGGTTGACCATGGTCAACTCCTGAATGGCTCGACGGATATCGACCAAATTTGGCACGAATATCCCGTAGGCTCCCAAGTTGGGCAACGTCGGAATTTTTCGGTCCCCTTCACCATAGCGGAACTATGGTCGACCATGGTCAACTCCTGAATGGCTGGACGGATATCGACCAAATTTGGCACGAATATCCAGTAGGCTCCCAAGTTGTGCAACGTCGCATTTTTAATTCCCTGACCATAGCGGAACTATGGTCGACCATGGTCAACTTCTTTAATTGAAATGGTAACCCCTATTTTTTATCGCGTATTCGTAATCTACGTGAAATTCTATCTACGATCGACCCTTCGGACTACCCCCGCGGTCGACCATAGCGCATCCATGGGCCCCTCCATGGTCGAATCCCGAATTGCTCAACGGATATCGACCAAATTTGGCACTAATATCCGGTAGCCTCCTAAGTTGAACGTAGGCGCATTTTTAATTCCCTGATCATAGCGGAAATATGGTCGACCATGGTCAACTCCTGAATGGCTCGACGGATATCGACCAAATTTGGCACGAATATCCAGTAGGCTCCCAAGTTGGGCAACGTCGGAATTTTTCGGTCCCCTTCACCATAGCGGAAATATGGTCGACCATGGTCAACTCCTGAATGGCTCGACGGATATCGACCAAATTTTGGCACCAATATCCAGTAGGCTCCCAAGTTGTGCAACGTCGGAATTAAGTACGATACTGCGTACAGCGAATCTCGGATAGCGAGCGAAGCGAGCGGTCATGCTAGTTATATTATAAATTCGAATCTCTGTGTGTCTGTCTGTCTGTCTTTCTATGCACGGCCAAACGGCTCGACGGATATCGACCAAATTTGGCACGAATATCCAGTAGGCTCCCAAGTTGTGCAACGTCGGAATTTTTCGGTCCCCGAGTGTGGCAGCACTGGTTGACGCTCGCACTCATTCTCTTCCATTCTGCCTTCCACAATCATCGACAACGAGCTTCCAACACCCATGTTGTAGTTCGTACTCTATGATAACCACCAATTCTGTCTCGTCCTTCTCACGAAGTGCTTTTTTTCATTTACTCGGCAGGTGCATGGTGGAATTCATTACATCTGTGGCTCATTAAAAGAGAGAGAAAGAAAAAAAAAGGCCAAAAACTGGATTTTACATGCAGCATCAAAGTTGGTGCTTCCGATTTCAGAATAGGCCTACGCACTTTTCCATACATTCCTGGATGGAAGTCCTATGGACAACACAACAAATTAAGGTGGCCCCCTCCATGGTCATCTCCTGAACGGCTCCACAGATTTTGATTAAATTCGACAGAAATATCCGGGAAGCTATGGAAAAGGGAGTTGGCGCATTTTTAATTCCTTCACCATAGCGGAAATATGGTCGACCATGGTCAACTCCTGAAAGGCTTGACGGATTTTGATAAAATTGGGCACAAATACCCGGTAGGCTATGGGATTTTTCCGTCGTTTGTTGGTTCCACGATACTGCGTACAGCGAATCTCGGATAGCGAGCGAAGCGAGCGGTCAGGCTAGTATAACATATAAATAGTGTGTTAGGTGCAAGGAAGGCATCAAGTATACCGACCTACTTGATGCGAAATCCTTCTTAAGTCAATGATCCGCTTCATTTGTAACGCATCTTCAGGGCTTAGAAGTGCATTCTAGTAAAGGCTACTGTATCTATACATAGTGAACATATAAATATAATGCATCTACAATTATAGATATCGCATACGTAGTATCATTATCTTATCTCTGATCATATTGCTTGCCATTTACCCAGTTACCTTAGTTCAATATGTATAGATACAGTAGCCTGTTCTAGAACGTTCCTACTTCTAAGCACTGAAGATTCTTTACAAATAAAGCGAAACGTGGCGCAAGAAGGACTTCTGTTTTCCGGCCAACTCTCAAGAACCATGGTAGGTATCTATTAGGTATCGCTTATTCATCTACGGACACTCAAATTTATAATTCAGACCTTTACACTGGTTTGGGTGGAAATTCAAGTGATCACGTGAAACAGGTAGGTAGTTCTTCAAAAAAATATAATTTTCATAAAAACTGCAATCGTATTTGTCGGCGTTTGCGCAATCGACAAATCCAAACCACACACCCACGCCCAGTTCTGTTCGTACAAATTGCAGTGGTTCGTGGATGCGTCCTCAGATCTAACAATCCATAGGTATATTTAGGTACGTAAGTTGACCTGAGATGCTCATCGACGTCTGTTTTAACCTTCCGGTGATCGCGTGTATGTGGCACATAGGTGCACATTTTTCTTTGGTTGCCAAGTAGGGATAGGGATGGGAATCGATAATCGATTTTTTTTATAAAAATCGATTTTTCTCCACCGATCATCGATTTTTCACAATCGATTGTGAAGCTCCGATTTTTTCCGATGATCGATTGTTAGGCCACGATGCATCGATGTTTTCTCTACAACCTTTTTTTCACAATACAATACACTTTACACAATACAATTTTCTAAAGCCGGGCTAATTCTCACACAGGAAAGAAATCGTTTGAAGGGGGACGTTCTGTCCAAACTCCTTTTTTTGCAGAGTGCGCCCGAACATTATTTTTTTTGAACATCGGGGACAGACGCATGGTTTTCCCCAACCTAATTATAAGGTTCTTTAAGGGATATATTTAACTGCACGGCAAAAAAAGGTATTTTCCCTTCTGCGAATCTCCATCTAAAAAATTATCTTCACTTCAGAAAAAGTAAAACTCCCAGCATAAAGTAAACGTCAATATTGACTCCAATCACGGCTAAATAGGTGTCAATCACACATCAGAAAAGGGGTTGGCACAGCAAAAAAGGGGTTTCGCACAGCTATTTGATGTGGAGTTGGACATTTCTACTGTGAGAATCCTTCTTCTGCCGTTATAATCAATTTCTGGAAGGGCAATAACAAATTTGAACGTTGAATCACCTTATTAGACGGGCGTCTCCCAAATTAGCCGTGCGATTCCCTTTTTTGATGTGCGAAGTATTTTTTGGACGTGTGTTTGAATTAAAAGCTGTTGTCCGCCTTTTATGTAGGGAGTAACCTCTATTTTGCCGGGCCGATAAATCACACCCGTTCTTTAATTAAATACATACGTTATTTTTCATGTTCTGTAGTATAAATTTCTTTTTACCATGAATCTTTCAATGTTTGTTGCACATTTGGGTATTCTGCGGTTTCAAACGATTTCGACCAATTTTCCATTAAAAAAAATTGGGTTGAGACTGAATAAAAAAATCGACTAAAATCGGCGATGATCGATTGTGGAGGCGCGATTAATCGGTGACATCGATTGTGGGCTTCCGATGTTACAATCGATGGCATAATCGATTGTGAGGGTCCGATGTCCCATCCCTATTGCCAAGCATAACCACTCACCAAGTGGATGGGGATGGCCACAGCCGCCTAATCTCCTCCTGCACCATGGGGAAGGTTTCAATACCCTCTCTGACCTCGCCGGTACCATGCGTGTTGCGGGTACACCCCGTTGAACGATAAGTTGTATGTCTCACATACGCGCGAGTTTCCGCCTTACTTCTTCAAAAATTTTCATTTTACTATGAAAGAGGTTGATTCGTCTTAGTATCAATATGATAACTATCCTGTGATGAATAATTTCCCACTTGCTTTCATCTAGGCCACCGAAAAAGGAGTCTGTATGTGACACATAGGTACGCGCTACTATCTGTGCAAGTTTTTCATCCTGTTCGAAATTTCCAGCAAGAAAGAGATTTTCGATCTATAAAACCCAATTGATGTCGATGCCATTCGGCATGCAATTCTTGCGCAATCAGACGGTAAGGATTTTTTGAATGATTTTAGTGATACCGACGAGGTTGACAATGTGTTTTTTTTCGCGAGGAGGATTGAGTCTGAACTCAGTTATGAATTGAGCGGTGATGAAATTTGATGAGGATGAATCATTGCCCAAGAATGAACTCAAGGCAATCCATATTATGAAAAATAAGAAGGTACTTAGTGAGTACTTACCTGGATTTGGCAAAAGAATCCCGTTCCGCGAAGCAGGTGTGCAGGACACAACCTCCTCAAACGCCTTCCTGGCACCAAAGGCCCGGCGAGATTTGTAACCGACTGTGATTAAATTTGGCACTGTTTTATTAGCCCTTCTTTGATTCAGGAAATACTAGACTGTACAACACCTATATTGACTCAATAAAAGATCATTTCTCTCGTCCCAGGGACGCAAAACACACTAATGAGGGTGAGATCAAGGTTTTCTGAACCTTGCTGGTGTTTACCATGGGAATCGGCTGCCCCTCGATGAGTTATGGAGAATGGATGATTTCAAATGCGTCATGACCGACATCAGGTTCAGATTTCTGATGATATGCAATTCATAGTGAACAGTGATACGTTTGGAAAAGTTAAAAAGTCCCTGTTGCTTCCTCACTACCGAAGGTAGGGAAGCCTAGAATTCTTGAGTGAGTAAAAAAAAATTTATGAATTTTTAATAATGAAACTTGTTTGTGTGAACTTTATTGTGATCCTTCTCCCGAATCCTTGGATTTTTCCGAGTAAAAGACCTCAAGTCTATGTTGAATGTGTGGCGCATACACGCGATCAAGCATGTCGAGCTGGAGGCGCGATCATCAGAAGGTTAAATAGGTAGGTACCTAATTGTAATTCGTTTATTGTACATAGGGCTGTTGCCCCTCATAGTGTACATTATTTACAAGGTTGTGGAAACAAAATAATACTTTCGTAAGAATGAAAAAAAAAGTACAAAAAAAAAAATATATATATATATATAAGAACACAACAGAAATATAAGAAAAAACAATACAAGAAATATTAAATGTAAGATGCTGAAGAATTTCAAAAGGATTACAATTGTGAAAATTTGAGTTCAATAAACAAGCTGAGAGAGATCGACTTACGTCGAAGGAAGGGGGTGTGGGAGTAAGGAAGACAGTAGAAGATGGGGAGAAGGGGCCAGCTAGCTGTTTTGGGCGACGAAAGATTTCGCAGCGCTTTTAAACCGGTTTATGGAGGGAAGGGAACGAATTTGGAGAGGTAAGGAGTTCCACAGTCTCGCACCAACCACACCAAATGACTGGCTTATGGCTCTAGATCTATGTTGCACAATCCTTAGTGCATTATGTTTGGCATGGTGATGCCTGGTCAAGAAACCAACCAACCAACTTACCTGGCATAAGGTTATCCCGGAAGGTGACGCGAAGAAGGACACGAAAAAAACAGATCTTATTGTAAAGTAATACGAGTTGTAAAGAGATAAGTAAATGAAGTATATTGGCTTCAAATAACGTGTGTAACTGCATAACATGGTGACAGTGGTAAACGCGAATTAATTCCAAGTTACTCGAGTGAAAATGGCTGTGGTACTTTCTGGTGGGGCTCAATACCCAAACACTCCAGATCCATATGACTTTACCTCCGACTTCACCAAATGGCTGAAACGATTTGATCGTTATCGTGTGGTCGCGGGTTTGCATGCCAAAACGGGAGAAGAGCAGGTAAATGCATTAGTTTATTATATGGGACATAGAGCTGAGGACATTTTTTCGTCTTTCACCCTCACTTGCGACCAGCAATCGGATTATAACGCGGTTTGCAACCAGTTTAAAACCCATTTCTCTCCAAAAGTAAATGTCATATACGAGAGAGCAAAATTTAATCGCAGATCTCAAAACGAAAATGAGCCAATTGGAGAGTTCATAACTGATCTATACACTCTTTCAGAAAAATGCAATTATGGTATGCTACGTGAAGAGCTGATCCGGGACCAAATTGTGGTTGGGGTTAAGGACCGTGAATTGAGTGACAAGCTAGTCCAAGATTACGAGTTGACACTCGATAAAGCAAAAACAGTGGCTCATCAGTTTGAGGATTTGAAGAAACAAAAAGCATTGCTGGCGGAGAAGCCAGGAGCATCATCTTGCAAGTCAGTCGAAAAAGTCGAGAAGCGCTATCCCAACGAAAATAATGGGAAATGTTCACGGTGCGGGGAATCCTATCACCCAAAGTTCAAATGCCCTGCTAAGGATACGAAATGTTCCAAGTGCAATTTCCTCGGACATTTCCCTTACCACTGCCGGTCCACCCGAATAAAGTTACCAGAACGGCGCTCGCAACAGCGTTATGAGTCAAAGGGTAAAAATGTCCGGCAGGTTCAGTATGCATCTGATCCTCTCAGTGATGGGGACTGCTCAGATGACTTCATAGGGGCCATCCATGAAAACAGGGCAAAAGATGAAAATAAATGGAACATAGCCCTGTCCGCAAACGGTCAAAGGCTTACCTGTAAAATTGATTCTGGGGCTGATGTCACTGTCTTCCCAGTACAAGCAGTTGATACTCAACAAACTTTAGAGCCCCCAAACACCAATCTGTGGGCTGCAGGTCAACGGAGCCTGGACATGATAGGGATGCAGACTGTCGAGATATGCTATCAAAATGAGAAAATACTGGAAGATGTATATTATGTCAATGGTCTCAAAATTCCGCTTTTGGGTAGGCCGGCAATAGAAAAACTACGGCTTTTCCGCAGGATCAACGAGATTGGAGTGGAGTCAACACCAGCCCAATGGTTTGCCACGCATCCGGAGCTGTTCACTGGCTTGGGTCGCATCAAAGAGAAATATAAGATTGAATTGAAAGCTGATGCTAAACCGTATGCAATAACGGTCCCTAGGCGGATTTCTATACCCCTCAGGAGTGCCACCAAGTTGGAATTGGATCGCATGGTTCAGCGCGGAGTCATAGAGAAGGTCGATAAAGCAACCAAATGGTGCGCACCGATGGTTGTTGTGCCCAAGAAGTCTGGAGCTGTCCGAGTTTGTGTCGACTTGTCCCAGCTGAATCGAAGTGTCATGCGCCAGGTACATCCTTTACCCAAAGTTGACTACGAATTGGGACTGATAGCAGGGGCTCAATATTTCTCAAAATTGGACGCCAACAATGGATTCTGGCAGGTGGAACTTGAGGAAGACTCTAGGGACTTGACCACATTCCTCACCCCCTTTGGCAGGTTCAGATTCTTGCGCCTACCCTTTGGAATAAGCTCGGCACCTGAATACTATCAAAAGAAAATAGCCAGTCTCCTCGAAGGCAAAAAGAACGCTATTAACCACATGGATGATATTCTTGTGTGGGGAGCTACTCGAACAGAACATGACAGCTGCCTAAAAGAAGTCCTGGATACCCTGAGCAAAGAGGGGGTAACGCTGAACAGGGACAAATCAGTGATCTGTCTGCGTTCAATTAGCTTCCTGGGAAACACGATATCCTCAAAAGGGGTCGCCCCTGATCCTGAAAGAATAAGGGCGATCTTGGCCCTTAAGGAACCAAAGGACTTGACCGAACTCAGGAGATTTGTTGGCACCATGGGATTCATCCTGAAGTTTATCCCCAACAGTGCTAACCTGATGAAACCACTATTCGATTTGATGAGCACAAAGAATGAATATTTATGGGGCCCAGACCAGCAACTATGTTTTAACAAAATAAAGGAGGTCTTACGTCATGATCACGTTCTAGCTCTCTATGACCCCAACAAGCCTGTGACATTGTCCTGTGACGCTTCCCAGAAGGGTCTTGGGGCCGTCATGCTTCAGCCTTGTCAAGAAACTGGTTCCCTTCGTCCTGTGTACTATTGTTCTAGGTCACTGCAGCCATCAGAGAGAAGTTATGCCAACATAGAACGAGAAGCTTTGGGAATCGCATGGGCATGTCACCGTCTAGAGGAATTTATCCTTGGAAAAACTATAAACATTGAGACAGATCACAAGCCCCTTGTACAAATTCTTCAGACCACTGATCTGAGTGAGCTGACCCCAAGATTACAGCGGCTCAGACTCCGCCTCATGAGATACTCCTATGTGCTCACCTATGTCCCAGGCAAATCCCTGATCTCTGCCGATTGTTTGTCGAGGGACCCAATGAATGAGGATTGTGGTTATGATGAACTGCCAGAGGAAGTCGAGGCATATGTTCAGGCTGTCATAGATAGTGGGCCTATTTCTGACCTCAATGTACACAACATATTCCAGGCACAACAGAAAGACACTCTTATACAAATCGTGAAGGACATGGTAATTGGAGGTTGGAAAACACCAATTACAGACTCCAACCTACAATTGTTTTACAATGTTCGAGATGAGCTTTCAGTGTGGAACGAAATTCTGCTAAGAGGCCAGAGATTTGTTGTTCCAGAGAGTCTGCGGTCACAGATGCTTCAAGAAATTCACAAAGGTCATCTAGGAGTCACAAAATGCCAACACCGAGCTCGCCAATCCATTTGGTGGCCCAAGATGGCAGCAGCAATAGAATCACACTGTCTAACCTGTAGCACATGCTGGAAATTCAGAAAAAATCCTAAAGAACCACTCATGCCAACCTCATTACCCGAACGTCCCTGGCACACCTTGTCAATGGATCTGTTCAAATGTGATGGGCAATGGTTCATCGTTATAACCGATGTTTATTCCCGCTATTTTGAAATAGCCACCCTACAGAACCTCACATCTTCAGAAATCATTCAGAAATGTAAATCCACCTTCTCACGCCATGGAATCCCTGCAGTAGTGAGAACGGATGGGGGATCACAATTTCAGCAATTAGAGAACTCAGAATTCCGACAGTTCACACAAACCTATGGATTCCAGCATGCTACGAGTAGCCCGTACTTCCATCAGTCAAATGGGGCAGCCGAGGCGGCCGTAAAAATAGCAAAAACCATCCTGAAGAAAAATGAAGATCCGTATCTGGCACTGCTTATCTACCGAAACACACCTCTGCCTGACCTCAAACGTAGTCCAGCTGAACTGCTAATGGGCCGCCGCCTCCGCGACACAGTTCCAACACACCCGGCTCTTTTGTGGGAGAAACGAGACAAGGAATTCGTTGAAAGGGATCACCACCGGAGACTAAAATACAAGGGGTATTATGATAAACGGCACGGCTCAAGACCCCTCAAGGAGCTACAGGCAGGAGACAAGGTTTGGATTCCAGACCTAGAAAGAGAAGGAAAGGTCCAAAGTAAAGCTGAGGAGCCTAGATCCTACTGGATTCAACCAGAGGGCAGTGCCAGAACACTGAGGAGAAATAGAAACAGTCTAGTTGCAGCAGAAAGCATCCCTACATCCCCGTGTACCGAGCAGCAAATGAAGAAACCTGCTGCTGAATCACAAGAGCCATCTCTAAATGGAAACTGTTCCTCATCCCCGGGCAGTGCCGCAGTGCAAACTAGGGCAACTACATCGTCGCCCAGACCATCAAGCCCAAGACCACCAAACATCTCTACCAAGCCCACTGCTGAGGGAAGTCCTCCCAATCAGGAAGAGTTACACCAAAGAGCAACGACTACCAGATCTGGGAGACTAGTTGTGGCCCCGAAGAAACTTAATCTTTAGGAGAGCTGCGGAGATGTCACCTGGCTTGGGAGGGGGGATGTTTGGTGGTCTTGGGCTTGATGGACCTTGACATTAGACAATTAAATAAGTGTGAGCCCTTAATATTCTTGATATTGCGTTAACTTTTGCCTGTCGGCCTCCACCTACCTTGGGTGGGTTGGGGGCCAGGCAACGCTGGGCTCCTGAAGGGAGCAGAATTGATGGTATTGGGATTTGAGACACACAACGCCGGGATTCAGTGGTAAATGGGAAAATTTTATTGATAACTAAATAAGCCTTAACGATATGCTACTCCCTAATTCCTACCTACTTCCTCCCAAGGGCTATTGTGCGTGAATTACCCGGTTTACGCCCGACTGTACGACGATCGCGGAAACGGACGGGAATGAAATTTCTCGGGGTGGTCCACGTACCTTTCGATCCTGCTCCTCCGACCTGGAAACGAGCTAAGTCCCAGTCGTGCCGGTGTCGGATGGTGTGCTGGCTCTGTCGGTGTAGTACCAAGGATCGGGCCAGCTGATAGGTACCTCTTCCGATGGCACTGCGGTTGAGGGGTCGGGTCCGTGGCTCGAAGGATGCTTCTCGTTCGGGTTCCTGAACTCAACGACCCGTTTTCCTTGTCTTTCCTGCTCTAAGTTTTATTCTTCGATTGGTGGGGTATTGTTTTCCACCAATCATAATGCGCGAACACAGGCGCGTGTGGCCGAGGACGCAATGAGCTCCTGGGTCAGCGCCCTTTGTAAATGGGGCACAAAGAATGTCGAGGCGATCGGTGAAATGAATATTTTTCGCTGAATCGGGTCTGACAATAAGTAAGCTCTTCTGTTAGCCTGGTATTAGATTTTGTTGAGTCAAATCCTCATCCACTGTGTACAGCCTCGTCGGATGCTTTCAATAATGATTTTGGACCTAGCCTACGATTTGTGACGCTCAAATCATATTTTTATAGTTTTTTCGTACTCCACTAAGCTCTAAGCAGATACTTACGAGCTATGTTATACGAGGGCTGACATATTGATGATTGATTGATTGATATTGCTATTGATGATTGAGTTGGATCTTATGGATCAATGGTAAGTATTCAATTCACCGATCTTATGGCCAATGATCTGAGACAAATAGATCTGATACAAACCAACCAACCGTGTTTACGTCTCGTTGTCCATATTACCTGCTGATAAGCATTTTGTATTTCCGTGGTAGTTTTTTATTTTGTTTCACCACACTTTTCATTTGATCGGATCAAAGCACCGCGTTCTTCTCGCTTCCGATTTATTTTCGCGTTCCGTCAGATTCCTGTCTTCAATCCCAATCTCTTCCGTGTGCTTTCCCAATGACTCGCTCGTCGGGCTTTTGAGAGCTCGAATCCGACGTCGGTTTCCCCTGTCGCGTCGGGGTTTTCTTCTTCTTTTCGGTTTTGGGAGATGAATTATGGTCGGATAACTCAGAAAATCGAGTCGATGGTGTCGCTAAAAGTGGGGAACATCACCTACAGGACGACTTGCGGGGACCTGAAACACATTTTCGGCAAGTACGGCCCAGTAGGGGACGTCTACATACCCAAGGATCGCTTCACCAGAGAAAGCAGAGGCTTCGCTTTTGTCAGGTATACATAAATCCTGTATACATAAAATGCATTCCTTCAATTTCCTCATAAATGGGTTTACCGAGACCCCCTACTAAGTGCTTCATGATAATCTGTCTTATGTAGGAAATGATTATTATGCTAGAACTGGCTTTTCGTCTTGGAACACTGGTTCTTTGTAATTAGTTAGTTGACTGTGAAAAATATAAAATATATAGGTATAATACATATATAATTGTGTTAAAATAATAATTCTCCTCCTTAACACAGGATAAGAAGTTTATAATCTATTTTCAGAAAAATGATACTGAACATGATGGTGCAGAACAGCCTGTGTTTTTAGGTACTTCTGAATTTCATTGGCGTAATAAAATTCACAAGAGTGAAGTATGCAATAAGCATAGGTACATCCAGCACTTATTTTTCTGATCATATTTAGAACTATTCCTATTTAGAACTAGAAGGGCAAGCTAATTTGAGGGGAAACAGCGAGCGTCAATAAAACTTGAATTAAGATGAAAGGTGAAACTGTAAGCAGTAGGTAGATGTTAATAAACTAGAAATTAACTGTAGTGAATTGGTATAATATGTGCCGACCTACTTAAACAGCTCAGCTCAAATGATTGTATTGGACAAAAAATTAGAAATTAAAATCAGTTAAGATTATCTATAGCCCAAGGATTGGTCGCATTTATTTGAGTGCGGTCGAGAGAGTTTAAAATTTTGCTGGAAATAATTGGTTCCGTGGAATGAAAGGTGTTTGATACAGTCTTCTTTAGGGGGCTATGAATACGTTGTTGGGTGGCAAATGTTAGGGCAATATATATCCAAAGCGAGCCTGTTTATAAAATATTTAATAGTTCGAAAACAGACAGTGTTTTGCGATAGTTGATGTGCGTGTTGTTAGCGATTTGCCAAACCATATAATCCTAAATGGTAGATGACTCGTAGGAGACACGTAAGCCTAAACTATTACAACAGCAATATTTATACTTAAGACATGCACAGCTCAAGCTTACATTTAAACTTCATGGGTCTACATCTTCAAAGTGTGTATAAGCTATATATGCGTACCTACTAGTTACTACATAGATGTAGGTAGGTGCTCTTTCTGTAGCACTATTTTTATATACTTGATCATGCTCTCGAGCGGAGCATATGGTTTTCACTTTGTCTCACATACTTGTCAGCGAATATGAAGATACGATTTAGATACTAGGTTTGTTCGCACGGGGACAGTTAGCGGACTCCTAGAAAACCATAGGGTCCAATAGGGTTTGAGTTTGATGAAGTTTGGTGGGAATCGAGAAGGCAGTGCATGGTCAGTTTCTCGTCCGCCCTGTTCCCCGTGTGCTGGAATGAGGACCAGAAAACTGCCTTTTGATAGTCAGGAAAACACTGCGAACACCGGGTCATGGATGCTGTACAAAAATATCAATTACTTTAAATATTTTTTTGTATCGTATAGGTAATTGTATTTTTTTAAATGGTGTTTATATGATAAACATAATTTTTTCGCATATGTTGATTCGGAAGTGTCACCTTTAGGAAGGAACGTATACCTAATCCAAATATTTTGCGGACAGGCCTTTGCGGATTCAGTGTGGCAGAATCCAGTATTTAACTAATATTTTATTTTTGTTTAGAATATATGTTGTTTATTTTAGTATAATATTGTGGTGATCGGCTGCTCCCTATTAATGTAACTAGCGTCACTTGAGGTATAGGCCGCGTCTTGGCGGCTTCCCGGAGCGGGGTTCCCCTACCCCCCTCCGGGTCTGTAACAAGGGGTATAAAAGGCGTTGTCTTTCATCAATAAACAGTCAATCAAGTCACAAACCGACTACTGAGAGTCTCGTGTACTTATTCCTATCTATAGCTCCCGCTGGATCATCACACTGGTCACCCCGACGACGAACACGCAACCTTCACCGGCTACCGGCTTCTGCGAACAGCGTCCCGCCTTCTCACCTCTAGTGACTGCTCAACGCGCACCTTCGCCGGCTTCCTGCCTTCTGCGAACAGCGTCCCGCCTTCTCGCCTCTAGCGACTGTTCAACGCGCACCTTCGCCGGCTTCCTGCCTTCTGCGAACAACGTCCCGCCTTCTCGCCCCTAGCGACGGCTCAATACGCACCTTCGCCGGCTTCCTGCCTTCTGCGGATAGCGCCCCGCCTTCTCGCTTCCAGCGACGGCTTAACACGCACATTCGCCTTGACCTTCAACGGACTTACAAAGGTCCTTTTCATGACCACTGTCTGTTTCAGCCTTTCAGTTTCAGCCACCTCGGACTTTCGCGACCGCAACGCCGGCAGAGCAACGTACCCTAGCCCCCGCCATCTTCGGACTAACAACGATTCTTTAAGAACCATCGTCCTCTTGCGATCGACAGCGAAGCCCCCACCACTCATCACGACCAATCAGCGTCCTCTCTCAAGTGACCAACCAGCTATCGTCTCTCCAGCGAACCAACCAGAGAACATCTCGCCGTTCCCGCTGCCTACTTAACGAGAGCGACCATCAACGGAGCATTCATTCCTCGGATTCACACCTTCAGGAACAGAGAAGAAGAAAAATGGGGACCAGAGCTACTAAGACATCGGAACCGGCACCAGCACCTCTCAAACTGCGGCCTTTTGGCCCGACTTTCCCGCACGTCTGGTTCGCACAGCTCGAACTAATTTTCGCCCAGGAGGGCCTCAAGAATTCAGAAGCCCGCTTCACCCGTGCCTTCCTCGCGCTCGAGCCTCGTCAAGCGGACCTCTGCATCAACATCGTCGCCTCGCACACCGCAAGCTACCAGACGTTGAAAGACCGGCTTATCGCAGCTCATGCACCCTCAGATGGCTCCCAGCTCCCAAATTTGCTGCACCCTTCGGTAACAGACGAGCTTCCTTCGGCCCTCGCCCGACGCCTTCAACGTGCACTCCCTGCGGGTACTCCGGCCTCGCTCCTCCGACAACTCTTCTTGCGAGCTCTACCAGAGAGCCTTCGCCTTCACATCGCAGCCAGCGTAGAACCCGATATCACGAAGCTCGTGGCGGCCGCCGACCGCCTTATACCCTTCGTAACACCTCCTCGTGTGGCTACCGTCGACGAGGAAGTTCAAGTGATCCAGCACCGCCAACAAATGCGGCCTTCTACGCAGCAACAATCACCCCCTCAACGACCAAACAAGAAGTTCTGCTTCTACCATAGAAGATGGGGCTCCCGAGCAAAAAAAAGCGTCAAACCCTGCACCTGGCGAAACCAACCGACGGGAAACGCCGACGCACTTCATCGGAAAGTAACACAACTCGGCACCCTAAGAACGGCTAAAGACTCGGAGATCAACACATACGACAACCACTGCGCCTCGGTACACCTACCGCCCTATGAAAGGACATTCACCGTAGCAGACGTCTCAACACCGATCCTCGGCTCCGACTTCCTAAGCCATGGCCTACCAGTTGACCTCCCAAACGCCCGCCTCACCAACGCAGCCACCGGCACAATTAACCTCGTACACCCGGGAAATACCATCTGTTCAACCTCAGATAATGCGCCCCGCTTCCAGGCACTACTAGACGCACACGCTCCTTCAAAAACTCCCTGCGAAGCACCGATCGAACACCACATAGTAACGAAGGGCCCGCCATGTCACGCGAAACTCCGACGCCTAGCCCCGGCCAGCTATACGAAGACGAAAGCCCACTTCGCAGAATTCCTAAACGCCGGCATCATGGAACCATCGGAGGCCCCTTGGTCAAGCCCTCTACACGACGTACCGAAGCCAGACAGAGACATTCGCCCCGTCGGAGACTACCGCGCCCTCGACAGGCTCACTGTCCCCGATCAATACACGGTACCACACCTCCACGACTTCACAACGGTACCTTTCAGGACGACCACACATACTACATTTGACCTCGCCCGTGCCTTCTTCCGCTGCAAAATCAGCGAAAAAGAAGACCTTCTAGTAGCCTCCAAAGATATCGAAGAACATTTTACGCACGTAAAATTATTACTCGATACTCTAGCCAAACACGGCCTCCTGGAACGCCTACACCGTGTCTTAAAAGACGCTATCATCGCTACCTCCTCGTCAAGAACTTGGGCATCGGACCTCAACGGCCTCCTCCTCGGCCTCCGCAACAGGCCCGGCCCTGACGGCTACTCGCCCTCGCAGCGACTTTTTTCGGCGACTCCACGACTTCCAGGGGACCTGTCCACACAACCGCCTCCCTCAACTCCGATTGGTCAAGAACTCTCGCTCCCTATTGGCCAACCGAATTCATCCGTGGGTATAAAACGTGGACCGCGACCCGCGAAGGTCATTCTCCCTCACAATGGCACCGAACACACCTCCGAAACTCATTTCGAAGCAGCAACTGCTGAGGGACCTCGCATTGACACCTTCGCCTCCGGGCCATCAAGGCCTCGCCCACGAATAGAAGAAAGACGAAGCCAGTACTCCCGGGGAGGTGTCCCCCGACCACAACGGTACGAGAAGCTATGGTAATCACACGGGCCAGCGCCGCCTCTATACCACCTCGGCCATTCATCAACCCGATGAATCAGATGATGAAGGCACCACAGGGAATCACCCCACTTCATGTCAGCGGCCCGCCAGACGCCGCGGGGATACCCATAATGACCTACATGGCCACTCACAAGCAAACCATCACACTGATGCTCCCGCCTTTCGCCGGGAAGTGCTCCGACTGCTGCACACGCGGCTGCCGCCGCCCCCAGCTCCAGAGCATCGGGGTACAAGTGTCCCCCGACACCATTACCACTGGGACCCAGGCAACAAACAAGCAAACGCAAGAGGAGCCGCCAACCGCTGCAGCTACGCCGCAAATGCGGCCCATTTCACCTGCTCCGGCACCTCCTGCCTCGCCGCCCAGCAGAGTCACTCCCGCCAGCCGCCCCTTCCAGAGGTCTCCAGACGAGGCCCCCGACATTATCAGCGGAACCACATCCGAGCACGCTCACGGATCCCGCACCGCAGCCGCCGCTAATGCAGGATGACACCGCAACAGCAAAAAACAAAGACAACACGCAGCCTCTTCTACCTCCACCGACGCCTCAACACGATTCACCGTCGAAAATGAATTTATAATTGCAGTATTTAACTTCAATTCTGGGGGGAGCAGTGTGGTGATCGGCTGCTCCCTATTAACAATGTAACAAGCGTCACTTGAGGTATAGGCCGCGTCTTGGCGGCTTCCCGGAGCGGGGTTCCCCTACCCCCTCTGGGTCTGTAACAAGGGGTATAAAAGGCGTTGTAATTCATCAATAAACAGTCAATCAAGTCACAAACCGACTACTGAGAGTCTCGTGTACTTATTCCTATCTATAGCTCCCGCTGGATCATCACAAATATTATGTTGATTTCTTTATGAGTGTTGTATGTGCCTACTTGAATAAATCAGTCGTTCTCTGTCTCTGTACAGTCAGAAATTAGTCCAAGAATCACTGCAAACGGCCCATCGCCTTTTTGACGGTCAGATAACCGTCAGGTGGTCACTGCAAACTAACACCAACTAACCTATTACCAACTAACTCAGGTAGTCACTTCAACTGACTATTCAGCATGCAAAAGTAGGTATCTCAAATTGTCAGAAAACTCAATTATAACCGGAGTATCGGATTTTTGTGCGTGTGCAGACAAAAGTTACTGTCAGATTTTAATGAAAGTCATATGGTGGACCGCCTATGGACCAACTTGCCAGTACATGCAACAGTAGGTTTGTTTGCAGTGACCACCTGACGGTTATCTGACTGCCAAAGGCGTTAGGCCGTCTCAGTGATTCTCTTTTCTGACTTTATAATATCCATGACCAGCTGTTTGCAGTGTTTTCTTGACTGTCCAAAGTCAGTTTTCTGATCGTCATTCCAGTCCGCAGAAAGTCGGGTGGACAAGAACTGGTTATGCACTGCCTTCTCAATTCCCAACCGTTATCAAACCCTTCTCAAACGCTTATGAAGGTCGTATTGGATTATGGATCGTTTCTTACAGTTTTCTAGGAGTCAGCTCATCATCAGAAAAATTCCCATGTGAACGAACCTCTAGTATAAGCTCGTTTGGATTTCCCTTCCAATAAGACATTGAGGTTGCAAGGAATCACGTACAGACAGCCATGGAACGAAATTTATCCTCACTTTTTTCAAACATCATTTTTGGCAACCATAATTGTCATTTTTAGTTCCATTTAACCACTCCATACCACTTCAACAATTTTTTAGCAATTTGAGGTGATTTTACACAGAGTTTTAGTTATTTTTGACCTCCCAAAACTCAAATTTGACCCCTCCTTTTCAGGCATAACAATGCGAAGTCTTTTCCTATGTCGAACCACTCTTCTATTGTATTTCTGATGGTTTTATATCTGCTATAGCTTTGGCGCTTTTTCAGCGACTTTCGACAACTAAAAAGTCAAATTTAACTCCCTTGGAATTGTTGAAAATTGTTCATATTCGCACTCATCTTTTTGTTTGCCAGTACGAACATTTCGGCGAAATATGGAATTTTTTTCATGTAGTGAAGGAGTGTACTGACACAACATGTTGATCTTCATTTTTACAGGTTAGTTGTGTAGTTTTTATATAGAAACATAGTAGTGAGTTATCGAATAAAATATAATAATAAAATATTTGATGGTTTTGTTACGCAAATGTCGACAGATAACCTTATTGTTAATTTGAAAGCATGGGTATTAGTTTAGTTGAAAGAAGCTTTGTTTGTGCTGTTCTCACGGGGCTAGCTCCGAGCAAGTTCAATTTTTGCCTGAACCAAACTTGCTTGGTGTAGGGTGAGCTCTGAACACGTTCGCTCGGAGCAGGATGAGCCTGGAGCTTATTCGGAGCACAGGCAGCTCGAACAGGTCGAGGGTGCATGTGCGGAGGAGCAGTGCTCAGCTGCCCCTGGTCTTCTCATGGGGCGCGGAGGGCCCGCCGAGAGCAGCTCAGAGCAAGCCCCGTGGCCAGCACGAACACTGAATCATCTGCCCTGGGACAGGAAGAACACCGGATCATCTGCCCCAGGACTGCGCGAACAGCGAATCTTTGCCTCGCCATTACTGCGCATCCCGGGTTGCTCTGAACAAGTTCTAAGGGACTGCACGAACAAAGCTAGTGTGGGTGTTCTGACATTTCTTTGGATCCAGGATCTGCAATTGATATTGTTATATGATTTTTTTGTATTAGGCAATTTGAAAATTAAAATGAGATTTGGCGAAGGAATTGTGTAGTATTTGGCGTGGTATATTCGGATTTCCAGCTCCCCAGTTTCTGGAGTATTCCATGATAGGAAACTATGATTTATTTTAATTACATATTGTAGGCAGTGTGGGGCATATAATTCTGAACTATCTAGTAATCCACTTAGCTTTTATAGCTTATCCGTCTGGAATCTACTATCTTTATTAAAAATTATTTTCATTAGGTTTGTTGGCAGTGACCTCTGACGGTTATGTAACCGCCCGAAAGGCGTTGGGCCGTTTGCAGTGATTCTTGGACTGTTTTCAGACTGTATAGTATCCATTACCGGCTGTTAGCACGGTTTTCCTGACTATCCAACGCCATTTCTGATCGTCATTCCAGTACATAGGAAACAGGGGGGAGGAGATACTGACCATGCCTTATCAATTCCCAACCTTTATCAAACTCAAACGCTTATCAAGATGGTGTTGGATCATGGATGGTTTCTTACGGTTTTCTAGGAGTCAGCTAACTGTGTCTGGCTAAAAGCCAGTGCAAACAAAGCTTTTTATCTTCTTGTGCAGTACTTCTGTTTTGCTAGTGTATGATTTGTATTTTCGTCCTCAACATGTGAAACAGTAGGTTAATACTTTCTGGTGAAGAATTATAAAATATGAAAAGGGTTGTTGAATTTGGTTACAGGGGCTTATGATTGGAGGCTGAATATCTGGAGCCGGAGCAGTTGATGAGTGGTTGGGTTAGGCTGAAAGGATTTTTTGAGCTCATAATTTTTTTTTTCAGATCGAAAAATAGGCTATTGAAATGGAATTCAACCAATCATTAGTCAGCTTTTGTACTTCCCGTCATCTTTACACACTCAGCTATGGAAACGGTGATATGGGAAGATGGACCAGTGAGCTTGAAGCATTAGCTTTGTTCGTGCAGTCCCTCAGAACAACCCGGGCATGCGCAGTAAGGTTGAGGCAAAGATTCGTTGTTTGTGCTGTGCCAGGGCGATCTCCGGGCCAAGTGGTCCGGTGTTCGTACTGTCCCGGGGCAGATGATTCGGTGTTCGTGCTGGCCACGGAGCTTCCTCCAAGCTGTGCTCTGAGCAAGCCCTCCCGTGTCCACTGGAAGACCAGGGGCAGCTGAGCACTGCTTCTCCACGCATGCACCCGCGACCCGTTCGAGCTGCCCGTGCTTCGAACAAGCTCCAGGCTCTTCCTGCTCCAAGTGAGCGTATTCAGAGCTCACCATACACCAAGCCAGTTTGGTTCAAGCGAAAGCTGAACTTGCTCGGAGAGCCAAAAGGGGACAGCACGAACAAAGCTATAGTCTTCCCGTAACATGTACATCTTTGCGTACACGGGAACCACTTCACGTATACATGTGGAGAATACTTGAAGCTAATTGGTTCGTCTTCCCGTACCATCTCGGTGTACCAGTCCACGGTTGAACGTGTAAAGGTGACAAGAAGCACAAAAACTAACTGTTGACTTCGATGGTTTTCAGCTTCATGAAGAGAGAGGGAGGGAGAATCCATGTTGGGGTTGTCGATCTGTTAGAATGTGAACTAATGTTCGTGGTAAACATTTATTCATTTTGGGGTCCTTTTGACCCCAGCGCCAGTGGGAGGTGTAGTCTACCTACGTTCTGCGAACCTTTCTTAGTAGGATTAGTACGAAATTCGTCCAACAGACTTCTCTAGTGAAAGTGGCAACACTGGGACTCTCAGTTGAGGATCCTGTTCGCCGTCGCGTGGCCATTCGTCGGCCATCTTGTCTGTGGGTTTCCGAGGTTGATGCGTCGCTTGGTCCTTCAATTCTTCTGATATCGTTTCATTTGTTCTCTACGAAAGTATTCAAATTCACTCTACTCAATCGGGTTCAGTTCCCATATTCGAGATGAGTTACGGACGGCCGCCGCCCCGCATCGACGGGATGGTTTCCCTCAAAGTGGACAATCTGACCTACAGAACGACACCAGAAGACCTCAGACGGGTGTTCGAGCGATGCGGAGAAGTCGGAGACATTTACATCCCCAGGGATCGATTCACTAGAGAAAGCAGAGGTTTTGCCTTCGTCAGGTACCGTGAACATAGTTTTACATTGCCCTGAAATCAATTGAACAATCCTCTTGAAATTTTTCCGATCTATTCCCATTATTATTCTCCTCAATTTCTTACTCCCCCCCCCCCCCTTCCAGATAACGTCCTACTCATAACTCGGGCATTTCGTAGGTGGCGGAGGATCCTCATTGTGTTTCTCCTTGTAGACTACGGCCAATTTACACTTGAAGAATAACTTTCTACGTAGTTTTCTTGTTCCGTAGGGTTCGCAAGCCAATGGTGGTGAACACCTACGTCCTTTTTATTCGCTCCTAGGTAAGCCACAGTGCAGCTTTGATCTTATTCGGCTCTTATCCGTTGATTTCTTCATTATGCCAGCAGGGATTGTACCTATCTGAAAAAGTGTTCTTTAATTTTCAACAATATTGTTGACAACAATGTTGCTAGACTTTGATTTTCATAGCGATTGGTAGGCTAGACAGTAGGTAGGTACTTACCTAGGTAGTAGTAAGGTAGGTACTTACCTAGTTAGTGGTTGAGCAAATCCATCGCCACACTGATAGGTACCTCGGGAATTTGAACGGTTTTGATGAGAAAATCGTGTTAAGAGCTCTATTACGTCCTTTTTATTCGCTGCTGGGGGTACTTATCGGTTAACGGGAGGCCACTCATTTAACGATTTAAAATTATTTAAATTATTATTTTCTGAATTATTAGTTATCGCTTTCGTTCGTTGTCTGGATGTGTTTTCAGTCAGTGTCGAATGATGGCAAACGTGGAACGTGTGGCAGGCGGTACCAAGTTGGGTAAAGACGCGATTTTTTACAATTCTTTCAAATTTGTTTTACAATAAAAGCTGAAAGGTTGTTTGGGACTTCTGAATAGATTAGTGGAATGCATTGTCAAGCGATCTGGATGCTCGCTAGCGCTCGCATCTCAAAAAAGATAAACAATCCCAGAAACTATCCCGTGAATGAGCAGGTTGTTTGGGACTTCTGAATAGATGAGTGGCCTCCCGTTAACCGATAAGTACCTACCCTCCTCGGTAAGTCACAGTCTAACTTTGATCTTATTCGGCTCTTATCCGTTGATTTCTTCATTGTGCCAGCAGGGATTGTACCTATCTGAAAAAGTGTTCTTTAATTTAAATTGGGTACTGTTTGGGTTACCTTTATTTTAGTTACCCTTCTCCGAAGTCTCGTTTTTCTATGGTTCAAATTAAACATGGTATTTAGGTAGGTCGTTATGACATTTTTTAGCCTGCACTGTGTACATGAACGTACGTAACGTCAACAATATTGCTAGACTTTGATTTTCATAGCGATTGGTTGGCTAGACCTGTACTTACCTAGGTAGCTTTTACTTCGTAGTGGTTGAAGAAATCCATCGCCACACTGATACCTCGGGAATTTGAACGGTTTTGATGAGAAAATCGTGTTGAGAGCTCTATTACGTCCTTTTTATTCGCTCCTAGGTAAGCCACAGTGCAGCTTTGATCTTATTCGGCTCTTATCCGTTGATTTCTTCATTATACCAGCAGGGATTGTACCTATCTGAAAGTGTTCTTTAATTTAAATTGGGTACTGTGTCGGTTACCTTTATTTTAGTTACCCTTCCCCGAAGTCTCGTTTTTCTATGGTTAAAATTACACATGGTATTTAGGTAACTCGTTATGACATTTTTTAGCCTGCACTGTGTACATGAATCTACTTAACGTCAACAATATTGCTAGACTTTGATTTTCATAGCGATTGGTAGGCTAGACAGTCGGTAGGTACTCACCTAGGTAGCTTTTTAAAAAATCCATCGCCTCACTGATACCTCGGGAACTTGAACGATTTTGATGAGAAAATCGTGTTGAGAGCTCTGTTACGGTTAGGTGTCCGAATATGGGTCTTTGCTAGTCCATGGTCTCTTCCTGCCTGAAGGAGACCCTACAGTTTGGTAGGTACCTTCCGTTACGTACCTACCGAAGCAGTTTCTTCCCATCCTTGTCACGGCTCTTCCGTTTTTCGAGCTGGAAATTGGCGAGCAGGGGGTTTCAAGGGATCCGGTTCCGATAGATCCGGTTTATTAGTCAAAAATGCGAAATTCCGACCTATGCATTTCTCCATTCATGTTGGGTAGGTGTACCTATCTGGCGAACCTTGGAAGTTGGATTCCCGTCCAGATTCTTTGTTTTCAAATTCGCATGCAGGTATCTAACTAGGGATTCAGGAATGTGACATTTAATTTAATAATATGGTTGTTTCGTCTGGAAATCCCCTGTTGCTAATTTTCTCTTAGGTCATTATGTAGTTTTAACGAGCGGTAGTCAGTGACGTCGTAACCTTCGGACGATGAACTCTCCATCATCCACAAGCACAAGCTTGTTATTTCATGATGGTTTTGGTTTATTATTCTGTGAATAATACACCTATGTATTCGCTCAGCCGAAAGTTTATTACCCCCTCAGGATTCGTTCTTTTACGTTTCAAGGTGCGTAGGTTCCTAAAACGCTGCAAAGTCCTTGTCACATGGGTTTATTATTCTGCCGTTTGAAGCAAAAACGCCTTATCTCCGAAAACCACCTATTTCAGAAATCGCTTTTTAAGTTTTCTATATAAATCAGGCTGTAGTTCCCGTCCAGTTTGTGCTATTGAACCCATTTTGGTTTATTATTCTGTGAATAATACACCTATGTATTCGCTCAGCAAAAAGTTTTTATAACACCCCCTCAAAATTTTTTCTTTTCCGTTTCAAGGTGCGTCGATTCCAAAAATGCAATGTCCGTCCGCCGTAAGCCGTATCACGTGTACAGGCTTCATTTTCGATCTAAAAAAAATCGTTCTTTCGCACACATGCTCCATTTGGGCCCTAGTTGTGTCCCGAAACTTTTCAGCCCGATCGGAATATACCCAGGGGTGTTATGAGTGAAAATGTGTGTAGAAATAGGTACTTTTTGCTCTTTAGCGACATGTTAGTAAAATGAGCTTTTGAGGTATCTTTTTCCATGTTTTTGTGGACGAGAAGACCGAATATGATGTCGATTTTGACCAAAGACGCGGAAATTGAGGTTTTACCAAAGGTTCAGCTCCCAAAATTGGTTTTTTATGAGTCAAAAACCTTGAAAACTGTCTGAAATCACCATCAATGTGTATAATAACATTGGAAAAAGTGTAAACAGGTGAATCAAGACCATTAAATGCCACTACCAATGATCAAAGATGATCTAAAAAAAAAAAAGAAAAAAAAGCGTACCTATTTCATGTTTTGGGGGCCAAAATTGGTGGAAATCATCAGAAATAGCTATTTCAATCATTCCACATGAAAGAAACAATAAATTTAACAGCCAACAAGAATCTCTAGAACTCCAATAGAATAATAAACCCATGTGACAAGGACTTTGCAGCGTTTTTTAAAGACACATCGATAATGCTTGAATTGACAAAATTATCGAAAAAAAACGAGAAAAAAATCGATTTTGAAACCAAAAACTCTACTTAAGGCGGGGAAATCAAATCGAATTGATTTTTTTGCCATGTTTTTGTAGGTGAACCGCCTTAACTATCATGTAAGGCGATTCACCTTCAAAAACGAGAGTGTTACCGACCTCTTGTTTTTTAAGGTAAAACACCTGAACTCTACAAGTCAGGATAACCTAAATAATTATATTTTTCAAGATAAAAAACCTCATCGCTAAACCAGCTGAGCAAACATTTGAAGGAGAAACGCCTTGCAATTTTTGAAGATTCGTCTGATCCTAAATCTGAAGCCAAAAAAGAGTAAACTTTTGAAGGTAAAACGCCTTATCCCTATTTTCGCTGAGTTAAGGCGTTTCACCATCAAAAATATTCACGAATCAACATAAGTTTGAGGCGTTTTTGAACAGAGTTAAGGCGTTTCACCTTAAAAAACAGTTAGATAAGGCGTTTTACCTTCAAATTCAACGATTTTTTGATTTCGAGGGTAGGAATTACCCCCAATTCTTAATGAAATTTTAAAATTTGGACTTCACCATCGAAAAGAGCATATCACAAATACGTACGTAAAAATCTCATTTTTGTCAACATTGGAGATAAGGCGTTTTTGTTTCAAACGGCAGTATTCTATTAGACATAGCTAAGAAAATTTCTAATAAAAAACATAAAATAAAAACATTTAATGTTGGCTGTTCATTTATTGTTTCATTCATGTGCAGTAATTGAAGTAGCTATTTTTTATGGTTTTCACCAGTTGTTGGCCTCCAAAAACACGAATTGGGCTTGTATTTTGACAAATCATCTTTGATAAATTGATATTGCCATATAAATGTCTTGATTCATCTGTTGACACTACTTCTAGCGTTATTATACAAGTTTACGGTGATTTCAGACAATTTCCCAGGTTTTTGAATCATAAAATTAATTTTGGGAGCTGAACCTTCCTTACAACTTCAATTCTTCACTCTTTCATAAAACGCTGCAAATCCCTGCACAACGGTTTATTATTTTGTATAGAATACCCTTCCGTTACAGATCACAGCTCTATGTATAGATAACCCTTCTATATGATATGATATGTACTATTCTATACATATTATGTAGATCGCAGACCCTCCGTAGGTTAGTACCTAACCCCGTACTCGTTACTATAGGTACCTACCTAAACCGTTGTGTAATAATTTACCTGTATAGGTTCCCCTTCTACGGAGATAGAATAATGAACCGTTGTGTAATAATTTGCCCATCAATAATACTTCAACGGTTGTTCAAGTTGCAAAAGTACCTACCAACAAAATCCAGCCCCTTCTTGGTAGATGAGCCGTTGTGTAATAATTTACCGTTGTGTAATAATTTGCCATTGTTTAATAATTTACCCATCAATAATACTTCAACGTTTGTTCAAGTTTCACAAGTCCATCACTTATCAAATGAAATAATATCGCAGAACAACCAACTCGACTTCATACAGCCATCCTTGATTACAATCAGGTGCTCCTTAGTGATGATATCCAGGCCGGATTTATACCGTTTGATTCACGATCGTGTTGACGAAGCATTTTGGTGCACATGAACGGCTGGAGGTACAATGCTCCGGGTGGTCTCAAAAAATTGTTTAGCTCAAGACAAATTTAATAACGTAAAAAAAACAATACCCTTCATTCGAAAGTTTTCGAGATACGGCGTTTTGAAAATTTCAACCCCTATTTTGAACCCCTTAGAGATGACTGACAGTAACGTCGAGCTTCGAGGACCAACTAGACCCCGAATGGAACCTATAACCCGAATTTCATCAATTTTTTTTCATGGTAACTAAGAAAAGTAGCCCGTACGGCGTACAGACAGAAATATTTTTATTGCATTTTCGGATTCTACATACCTTGAAACGTAAACCATCAAATTTTGAGGGGGGGGGGGGGGGGGGTAAGAATTTTTTTTTTCTTGCTCGATTCCAATGGTTCATTATTGAAAATAATAAACCAAAATCAGCTTCTTATTCCGTCTTTTCGCCCTAAAAAACATGGAAAACCCAGAGATGAAAAATGGGCGTAAAAACAGGGGGTTTCGAGGTTTTTGGTTTATTATTTTCAATAATGAACCATTGGAATCGAGCATGAAAAAAAAAATTCTTACCCCCCCTCAAAATTTGATGGTTTACGTTTCAAGGTATGTAGAATCCAAAACTGCAATAAAAATATTTCTGTCTGTCCGCCGTACGCCGTACGGGCCACTTTTCTTAGTTACCATGAAAGAAAATTGATGAAATTCGGGTTATAGGTTCCGTTCGGGGTCTAGTTGGTCCTCGAAGCTCGACGTTACTGTCAGTCATCTCTAAGGGGTTCAAAATAGGGGTTGAAATTTTCAAAACGCCTATACCATTTTTTTACGTAAATATTTTTACGGTTTTAAATAGTTCTTGAACTTGCGAGTTTTTTAAGACCATCCGGAGCATCGTACGTCCAGCCGTTCGTTCACAGTAAGGCCCCGAAGTTTGCACCGACAGGCATTTTCGACTCCAGTGTGAATGAAATTGTATACAATTCAAACCAAATCTCGTAACCAGAGACGCGCCCACAATAGGAAAATTGGCGGAGATAAAATCATTGGTAGGGATCACCTGATTATATTGGCGGAGTATGAAGTCGAGTTGGTTGTTCTGTGATATTATTTCATTTGAAAAATGATGGCTCTTTTGGAGTTTGTTGGTAGGTAGTGAAACTTGAACAAACGTTGAAGTATTATTGATGGGTAAATTATTACTACGGTAAATCATTACTCAACGGTAAATTATTACACAACGGTTCATTATACCATCTACGTAGAAGGGGCTGGAGTTTTTTGGTAGGTACTTTTGCAACTTTTTTCACTCCTCATCAACAATTTCTTTTCAGAACTTCATTATGTGTGTTTCTTTTTGTTAGGTACTGTTTGTCATCGGCAGAATTATTTTAGCAACATTTAACACGTGATTTAGGTAGGTACCTAGTAACGAGTACGGGGTTAGGTACTAACCTACGGAGGGTCTGCGATCTACATAATATGTATAGAATAGTACATATCATATTATATAGACGGGTTATCTATACATAGAGCTGTGATCTGTAACAGAAGGGTATTCTGTACAAAATAATAAACCGTTGTGCAGGGATTTGCAGCGTTTTTGTGTTTTAGTGAACATGAGCTTGTGACGTATCGTTTTTCAGATTTTCTAGGGCGAGAAGATGGAATATGAAGTTGATTTTGACGAAAGAATGAAGAATTGGGGTTGTAACGAAGGTTCAGCTCCCAAAAGTCATTTTTATGAGTTAGGAAATACTCTGAAATCACAATAAACTTGTATAATAACACTAGAAGTAGTATCAATGGGTGAACCAAGACAGTTGGATGGACTGTCAATAATAAGTGATAATTTGTAAACAAATAGGAGCCTAATTCGTGTTTTTGGGGCCAAAATTGGTTGAAACCATCAAAAATAGCTATTTCAATTATTGCACATGGAAGAAGCAATAAATGAACAGCCCACATTTCTGTAGGTATGTCCAATAGAACCCATGTGACAAGATATAATTTTGATATAACTTGCTTACACCGGTCTTTTTTTTTACTACATTTTTCAGATTTTACGACAAAAGGGACGCCGAAGATGCGTTGGACGCCATGGACGGTCGCATGTTGGACGGGAGGGAGTTGAGAGTGCAGATGGCCCGCTACGGCCGCCCCTCTTCCCCGTACAGGCGTGGTGGTAGATCCTCCGGCCGTCGCAGGTGAACGTTACTTCAGTATATCAGATAGGTTCTGTTAGGTTCATCGGACCTCTCACACAGAATTGCAATTACATTTCATGTTCACAGGCGTTCCAGGTCCCGGTCTCGATCGAGAAGCCGCTCAAGGAAGAGGTCGTACTCCAGGTCCCGATCCCGCTCTCGGTCAGACTCGAAAAGCTCCCGGGGTCGCTCCCACTCCAAGAGCCGCTCCCGTGAAAGATCCCGTTCAAGGTACGAGTGGCTAATTCAGTCATAGGAAGTTTTTGCAACCAAAATTATCATACGTAAGGGATTATATAAAAGGAAAAATTGCATATGGTACGGAAGGTTTTTGCATATTTTGGACTTCCCTTATCTACCTTTTTGACGCCTTCGATCACCTTCTCCTTTTTACATTTGGACGCCTTCAAGTTATGTTCCGGCCTAAACGTACTTTGTGTGATCGATGGTTAACATCTGTGTTTTCTACCTTTAAAGTGCCTTACGTATTCGTAATCTGAGATACGTATGTATCTCTGATGTCTGTATCAACTTACAATTTTGTCCACTTGTGTTGGATTGCCTGAGAGGATAAATATTTTACATTGAATAGCCATTTACCAACAATCGTCCAGTCCGTGAAAGGCAAATATTTGGTAGTAGGAGCTGCAGATTGGTGACATATTTCTGAGTCAAACATCGAGTTCTCATCAAGTCACCTGTATAAATCATATAGTATCAGTACAGTGTATCAAACCTAATCAGTCAAACATAAATGTCATATCAAATCATGAACATCATCCATTTAGATACCAATGTTGCATTGAATAGTTTTACAAGCAAAATTGTGTGCTGTTTGTGAGACCTGAGGGCCCTTCTGACTAACATTAACGAAAAGGACATATTAACGAAGGAAACTACTAAAAAACAGACTTTCCAAAGGAGATTAAGAGATTTTATACATTTATTATAGATTTTTTTAATCCATTCATTATAGAAGGAGATTTTAAAAGTGTTATAAATTTATTATAGAGGAGCATTGAAAAAGCTCCTCTACTGTATACAGTTCATGCTAAATACCAGACTTTTTGAAGGATGTTTATAGATTTTTATGGCATGTCAGAGCTATACCAAGGCTGTATCAGAGTCAGGCCTGGAGAGATCTGCTATGCCCTTCAGATTTTGAAAAGGACATATAAACGGAGAAAACTGCTAAATACCAGACTTCTCGAAGGAGATTGATTATTTGAAAAGGACATATAAACGGAGAAAACTGCTAAATACTAGACTGTTCGAAGGAGATTAATAGATTTTAATGGCATTGAAAGAGCTTTCCTACTGTACACTTCATGTCACATTAAGAGACAAACAAATGCTACATCAAAGTGTGTTTGTCAGGCCTGGAGGGATCTGCCAAGCCCTTTTGACTTTGAAAATGATATATAAACGGAGAAAACAGCTAAATACTAGACTTTTCGAAAGAGATTGATAGATTTTAATGGCATTGGAAAAGCTATCTTACTGCCTGGAGGGATGTGCTATGCCCTTCTGACTTTGAGAATGACATAGAAACAGAGAAAACTGCTAAATACTGGACTTTTCGAACGAGATTAATAGATTTTTATGGCATTGAAAAAGCTTTCCTAGTGTGTACCCTTCATGTCACATTAGCGACAAACCAATGCTACATCAAAGTGTGCTTGTCAGGCCTGGAGGGATCATTTATGCCCTTCTGACTTTGAAAAGGACATATAGACGGAGAAAACTGCGAAATACCATACTTTTCGCAGGAGACTAATAGAGTTCTATGTTTTTGAAAAGTTCATATAAACAGAGGAAACCGCTAAATACCAGGCTTTTCTATAAATAATGTTTATGGCATTGAAAAAGCTTTCCTACTGTGTAAACTTCATGTCACATTAGTGACAAACCATTGCTACATCAAAGTGTGCTTGTCAGGCCTGGAGGGATCTGCTATGCCCTTTTGACTTTGAAAAGGACATATAAACGGAGAAAACGCCTAAATGCTGGACTGTTCGCAGGAGGGTAATAGAATTCTTATGTTTTTGAAAAGGTCATTTTATAAACGGAGAAAACTGCTAAATACTAGACTTTTCGAAGGAGGTTAATAGGTTTTTATGGCATTGAAAAAGCTTTCCTACTGTGTACACTTCATGTCACATTAGCGATAAACAAATGCTACATCAAAGTGTGCTTGTCAGGCCTGGAGGGATCTTATGCCCTTTTGACTTTGAAAAGGACATATAAACGGGGAAAACTCCTAAATGCTGGACTGTTCGCAGGAGGGTAATAGAATTCTTATGTTTTTGAAAAGGTCATTTTATAAACGGAGAAAACTGCTAAATACTGGACTTTTCGAACGAGATTAATAGATTTTTATGGCATTGAAAAAGCTTTCCTAGTGTGTACCCTTCATGTCACATTAGCGACAAACCAATGCTACATCAAAGTGTGCTTGTCAGGCCTGGAGGGATCATTTATGCCCTTCTGACTTTGAAAAGGACATATAAACGGAGAAAACTGCGAAATACCATACTTTTCGCAGGAGACTAATAGAGTTCTATGTTTTTGAAAAGTTCATATACACAGAGGAAACCGCTAAATACCTGGCTTTTCTATAAATGTTTATGGCATTGAAAAAGCTTTCCTACTGTGTAAACTTCATGTCACATTAGTGACAAACCATTGCTACATCAAAGTGTGCTTGTCAGGCCTGGAGGGATCTTATGCCCTTTTGACTTTGAAAAGGACATATAAACGGAGAAAACTCCTAAATGCTGGACTGTTCGCAGGAGGGTAATAGAATTCTTATGTTTTTGAAAAGGTCATTTTATAAACGGAGAAAACTGCTAAATACTAGACTTTTCGAAGGAGGTTAATAGATTTTTATGGCATTGAAAAAGCTTTCCTACTGTGTACACTTCATGTCACATTAGAGACAAACAAATGCTATATCAAAGTGTGCTTGTCAGGCCTGGAGGGATCTGCTATGCCCTTCTGACTTTGAAAAGGACATATAAACAGAGAAACTGCTAAATACTAGACTTTTCGATGGGGATTAATAGATTTTTATGGCATTTAAATAAAAAAGCCTACCTACTTTGTACATATTAGTGACAAACCAATGCTACATCAGCGTTTGCTTGTCAACCCCGATGTGGGGGGGGGGGG
Organism: Leptopterna dolabrata; assembly: GCA_954871275.1. Classification (NCBI taxonomy): domain Eukaryota; kingdom Metazoa; phylum Arthropoda; class Insecta; order Hemiptera; family Miridae; genus Leptopterna; species Leptopterna dolabrata. The sequence continues at coordinate 26,925,700 of OX940987.1, read as the reverse complement.
GCGATCCCATATGCTCTTCTGACTTAGAAAGGGACAAATAATATATATATACCAACAAAAAGGTGTAAAATTGCCAGAAAAAACACTTCTTACCTATGTAACTATGCCCTATCTTAACTTTAATCAAATACTGTACAATTCACAACATTAATACTTTTTCAGATAAAATGTTCCAGGCGCATTGCTTTGCGCTACTCCAAAAACATTTTTTCTACACGAGGTGAGCTCCTTACGATAACTTGATTTTCTTGTCTTTAGTCATTTCGTGGCTATACCTCATGAATCTGGTGTATGTCACAGCGTAATCCTATGGTATTTCTTTATCTTCAATTTATTTATTCTTTATTGTTGACTGTAAGACTATTGATAACAGATTATTGCCATTGCATCCTTCCGATATCATCCGTTCATTAATTTCTTCATGGTTATATATAAATGTTTTCATTTTGGTTTAGATTTATCCTCAGTCCCTATCACTTTATAATCCTTCGCCCCTCCGTTTCACTATTTTCGTGAACATTTCAAAATTTTCTATTTGGTAATCATTCGTTATACTTATTTCCATAGACTTCGCGAAATTTCCATCTTTTTCTGGTGATGCCAAATTGAATAGTTCGTTGATCGGACTACTTTTTACCAATATAGTCCTGAAATCCTTCGATTTGCAGGGTTGTATTTGAAGTTAATTCGTAACCGTAGCTGTTATGTGTAACATCATTATGTTTTGGTTAAACAAAAATTCCTTTCAAAATAGCTTTGGATTTTAGAGGGATTTCCTTCAGATTTATTTACCTCCACAGTCCACTCAAGAGGCAACCTTGCTCTTCTTCCATTATTTATACCACAAACACATTGAATATGTTCACTGTTCTTGAAACTCTAGTACCACAAGCTGACGGGCAGGCGGGGATGTCGGTTCTTTGAAGGGCCATTATAAATAATGTTATTACGTCCCCTTCGGCAGGTTCCTCGCCCATGCTCAAACACATTCAAGTAAGTTGGATACGGACTCACCAAAACTTGCTAGTTTTCTTAGGGAATGTGGGGATTTGCCCACCAGTGCTCCCGATTTTATAAATTCGTCGTTCTCATTGTTTCCTCGTGCCTAACTCATTTATGTGTGAAACAGAAATTTTTCGAGAAATTAACCGATTTAATAGAGAAGAGCAAAAAATGGTCCTAACAAACCACCCATCAGCGTTACGTAATCCTTACCTGAAACGTAAAAGAATTTTACCAAGCCCAGTAGAAGAATTTTCGTATTGAACCACTTGATCCGCCTTATGGACTGGACGTGATGAAATTTCCATCTTGGCTGATGCTATTTTGAAAGGAATGTTTGTATTGTGACTAAATCCCAGCGGTTCTCAACCTTCTCTTTGCTGCGCCTCCCTGTGCTACGTGCACCTCACTGCGCTCTTGATTTTAATGGTCAGTGTATATAGAAAGTAACTCGCTGATAGTGCTTAATGTTGATAAGTGATAACTAGCGTCCTATATATTTCACCCATTAGCGTCAGAACTAATGAAAGACGAGTCATAATTTTTTTAATCTATATTTGGTTCACAAAGTTCATTATTCTTACCAGATTATAAAAATCATTGTTGTGGAATTGTACACATTCTTCATACGAACTAAATCACTCACTCGCGATTAAATCGTGGAAACCCATTTCAAGCAACCGTGGAAACCCATTTCAAGCTTTGTTTGTCTTGGGTTTGCTTCAAAATTACCGTTATTGACGAAATCGACACGGAATAAATCAATGCAGTGATAATTTGTTAGCCTTTTTCCGTACCTAATACGATTGGTTATGTGAAGTGAGGGGTAGGTAAACTACCTTCATGGGTTTCTGTCCTCATATTGACCCATCACTGCTGGCTCTGCTGATTCGCTAGCTTTGTTCGTGCTGTCCTCTTGGGGCTAGCTACGAGCAAGTTCTTGCTTGAGGCGAACTTGCTTGGTGTAGGGTGTGCTGTCAACATGCTCGCTCGGAGCAGGGTGAGCCTGAAGCTTATTCGAAGCATGGGCAGCTCGAATGGGTCGAGGGCACGTGTGTGGAAGAGCAGGGCTCAGCTGCCTCTGGTCTTGAGGGGCACGCGACGGCTTGGTTGAAGTGGCTCGGAGGAAGCCCCGTGGCCAGCACGAACACAGGATCATCTGCCCCGGGACACCTACAACACACACTTGGTCCGGAGATCGCCCTGGCTCTGCACGCACAGCGAAGCTTTGCCTCACCCTTACTGGGCATGCCCGGGTTGCTCTGAACAAGCTTGAGGGACTGTGCGAACAAAGCTACTAATCACATGGATTCCCTGTTTCACCAAACATTCCTAATCATGGTTGTCGTTAAACTTATCATGAAGGTATTTGCCCACCAAATAACTGTATGATAACAATGGGCTGCAGCAATACGAAAGTTGTTGTCGAGCATCGTGTCATTGAAGACCTGTTTGTACGTCTCCAAAATCAAATATTCCACTTGCATTCCCATATAAGAGCTTCTTGAAAAAATTTGCTTCCACGTCTGTCTATCCGCAAATCCTCTCATTTGGAGATCTGTTTTGTAAGTAAACGTTTATTAAAACTCAAGCCATGTAATGATATTGATTGGAGAAATTTGTTCAACGTATTTTTTGAAAGTTGTCCTTTTTTGGACATCCCCCGCAGGAGGACCAGGTTGAGAACCACTGCTATATTCAGTAGCCTCCCCAAACCCCACCAGGTGACCACAGTTCGTAGAAATCAACCCAGAAGTTTAGCCATGATTACTAATTGTTAGTCATCCCTTATTTCCAGCAATACTTTCAGTGATTCATGGTAGTTAGGTATTGGATTTATCATCTAACTCATTAGGTTTTATTTTATGTTTATGCTTTGTGTTGTGATGGGAATAACCAGATAGCACGCATCGCTTTCTGTGACTCACAGGTGATACGGAAATCCTGTGGAGGGGAAAACCACGTGCTTTTCCTCTGAATTTTTCCGCCTGATCATCAAATCCCATACTAATCGTGGTAACTGTACACTTCCGGTCGACTCATGGATCACACTTTCAGCCCCGGTGACGTCGGGTAACAAACTCCTCCGTTATCCGTGGGGTTCAAGTTCTCAACAATTTCGCCGACCCTCTCGTTCCAGTGTGGGAGTTCAAGAGCGGTTGCAGACCAAACTTGGTGGCAGTAACCATCAGTTTTACCCTCTGTAGGCGTTGCATGACGTCATTCGACTCATCCGTCCTGGACGTGCTGATAACCACACAACTATATCGCTTTCAAACCCTTTTCGTTGCCTCGCCCTGTACATCATGTAGTTAATTCTGGGTTTTCTGACCATATCGTTTCTGAGGACCTACCTCTCATTTTGATGACCTTATGCTTCAGATTCTACCAAGGTATTGGAAGCTTTGTCTTCACTTTCGAGAGGAAACCATTTTGTTGTCTCTCAAATCAAAATTTTGACTCGTGTTTAAAATTGTAGAGCTCTCTGAACAAATTGTGTTCGGTGTCTGTGTGTTCGCAAACCCTTGCCCCAATCATAACTTCCTCAGTGGGGAATTTTCGTCAAAATTATTTTTTTGGAAAAAATATGCAGAACTCAAAAACATAAGTTTTAAAAAATAGAGATATTTTTGAAATGAGGGTGATTGAAAGTAAAAATGCGGCAAGAAATGACATATCAGGTGTATTGACATCTGATAATGCTGTTGGCACAAGGAGGCTGAGCAAAGCTTCGGAAGGAAGGTTCTCAATACTGCAAACAACCCAACATCAGAAATGGCAAACCTTCCTGGCAACCTTCAAGAACCTTTGCTGTGACCTTTCGTGAACCTCCCTTTGGTTTGATTTTTGAGGACAGGTTTTTCAAATTTCTTTATACATTTTTGGTACCATCCATCCATCCACTGCCGTTCTGTATGTTGTTGGACTAGCGCTCTGAGCGGGGTTTGAGTTGAACTATCTGGCGGTTTACCTGATACGTCATTTCTAGCGGGAACTCAGAAATTCGAATTTCATATGATTTCCTGCCAAGAATTTTTGACGAACACCTCATTCAATAAGTGTTAATTTCCTGGTCAATAGTTGTTTAATTGACCGTTAATAAACCTGGTCAATAAGTGTTAATTTCCGCTGTTGAATTGAATTTGGCCAAAAAATGAGAATTTTTATAACCCTCCAATTCTCCATTCAAATCCGATTTTGCTTAAATTTTCAGGGATCCTGCGGGTTGAGCCGTAAAGGTCCACTTCGACTTTCAGAATGATCGGATCATTTCTCACGAATTAATAGCCAGATTTCGTTCAAAGTTGGTGGGTAGTTGGATTTTAGCTCCCTGATGATCCCCTATGAAATTCAGAACGATCGGATCATTGATATCGCCACTGCAATGCGAAGTACTCTGTACTCAATTTCTTGGGAATGAATGGCCTGAGTTTACTCGAATTGTAATTATTTATCATACGTTTGTATTGGATTTATTTAATCCAGTTGAATTGGTCCTATGGGATCATGTTGTCTATGTGCTATGAATAGCTCGTAAGAAGAAGCTGTGTGCTAAAACTGGCAGGCGTGTTTTTACTAATAATTGTTCTGCAGGATTTTGACGTTTAACGAAATACTTCACACACACAAAATGAATTAAATCTGAAATGAAACTACGAATGTTTCTGCGTTTACGTCAAGAGGGGTTTCGATCCTACGTCTGATTCCCTGTCTGCCTTGAGAAGGCGAATTTATAAAACCTCTGTTGGTGATCGGATTTGGAGAAGTTGAAACCAACAGTATTTGTTGACGATTATTTGGTGTATTTGATGATCAGGCACTGGTATTTGGAGTAATTTTTTTAAAAGATTTATTACATCTAATATTTCAACCCATTTCAATGAATACGCTGTGACAGACATTTCCAAGGTATTTTTCAAAGGGCCGCTCATAGGAACAGGCCCTGGAAAATGTTACCAACAGTAGATCCAGGGAAACATGATTCATTTATCTCACCGAACTAGAAAGAAAAAGTAAGAACGTTGTTCATCTTCAACGAAATCCTCCCTCCCCTACCTAAATTCATGAAAGAAAGAAAGAAAAATTGAAATGTCAAGAATTTTTGTTTTTTCTAACTGATTGTTATTTATTTTGGGGTCACAGGAGCCGGGTGAAATGAATGTAGGAGAGAGGCGGTATAAAGGTTAGAGATCTAAAGGTGCAGAGATCAAGCAGAGCGTGAAAAGTTAGGAGCATTGCTGCTGATCCCTGCTGCTGATCGCTGCTGATTATGCTGAAACCTGTTTGCTGAACCCCGGCTTGTGTTCCAGTTGAACCGCTACTCGCTGACAGTTCCGGTGTTGACAGACACAAGTTTTATCACTACTTTTCATTTTATAGTATAATCCTCCTCTTTTTTTCCCATTATTTTTCTTTGTGTTAGGTATAATTATTGAATTTCATCTTGAAACGGGTTTTAAAAACATTTTGACGATCGATTGGCTGTTTCGGCATGGTTTCTCGATTACGGCCATCTGAGCTATTTGGAAACGTTATGGCATTTCGCTGGTGAGTTTGGTAAAAGTGGGGTTCGGATCGAATGAATTTGAATAGGTAATAGAATAACTGAACTGTTACTTCCTATGCTGCTAATGTCCTAGTTCCATTTGAATTAGAATCACTAACTAATACTATCAGATCGGTATAAACAGGATAATATAATTTCTATTCAAGTAAAATCCAAACCCCCCCCTCTTTGAGTGTTATTCTACTATGTCATTTCTACTATGTTAACAGTCAAAGTGAAGAGTAAACCATCATTGTGGCATGATTATGTTTAAGATGAGTTCTCAGATAGCTCAGATTGGCTCATTATTTACAGTGGTTAATCAGTTGAGTAGTAGCCTTGTTTTATTTAATTCATTCATCAAAACCATGAAAAACGCCAATCGTCATCTTCAGCGTAGATAAAAAGTGTGGGACGTTGAGGTTTTTAACTGATGTAGATTTTGATGGCTGGACAAGACCTGCAACCCTCAAATATTTCTGACATTGTGGAACTGAATCAATAGCCAAAGAAGCCAAATCTGATCCACGCCCAATAAACTTCAGCCCAGGAAGTGCTGAGGGCTAGGCATTTTTCCATGAACCACACGTTGATTGGATACTTATATCTGTATGGATACTGATTCACGAGCTCAAATAAGTATCCATGCACTGCCAGAGTTCTACTAGCTTCGTGTTCACTGAGAGGCCCTAGCTCCATCTGTGGTACTATCGATATTCATACCTAACATAACAGAGAGTTCAGATGCTTCCAAGTTTCCAAGTTGGTTGTACCCCTCAGGTCATAAATGGGCAGTTACAGTTAATTTTTGGATCGCTCACTTGAGAAGTACTTGCCTTGGTATTGCCATCAATGAAGTCCATTTTGTTGAAAGTTTCCCCTGAATTTTGAGAGGCAAGAGATGTCATGTGATGGGAAAACGCCACTGTCTCCAGCCTGAGTTGTGGTTGGTTATAGGTTTGTGTGATAGGAAAATGCCACTGTCTCCAGCCTGAGTAGTGGTTGGTTATAGGTTTGTTTACACTGGATTTTTCTGAGGGCAAGAAGGCAATGAGTGGAGCTAGTGGACTGTGGATAGTCAAGAGAACTGCAAAACGCAGTTGTGGATACTACTCAGTCAGAAAAGAGTGAGAATCACTGAGAACAAACCTTCCGTCAGCAGTTGGCAGACCCATCAAAGAATTTGTCATGTTCCAAACCGGTTTTTCATACGCTCTGGTCAGGTATTGTGGGAGAACGTTGCTATACTGCATTGCGGCCTATAGTACTCGTGGATACCATCCACATCTAAATTTACAGATATCTACGGGATATCTCGAGTTGGCCGTAGTCCCTATTATGTCACTACTAAATGGCCACTGCATATCTGGTGGGCAGTGTTGTCAACACAGCGCCTCACTGACAACTTGAATCTACCAAAATGCTGATAATTTTGGTATTGATTGGTTGATGATACACCCCGAGCCGTGACTTGTCCAATGAAACTCATCAGTTGAAATCCTCAATCATCTCCAAGCTTACCTTAGGGTTAGGTTACCTACTAATTTGAAGAAACAACATCCCGAGTAATTATGGTCGTTATAAAAGTTCCCTTGGAATGTTTCTGAAAACCAAAACATGATCGAACCATTATTAAGTTGATCAAAACTCGTTCGTTCCCTAAACCAGTTTCATAAAGAAGCAGCAGTTTATTTTACATACTAGATCGTTGATTTCGTTCACCCTAATATTTTATACTCGGTTAAATCCTAGTAACTGACCCGAAAAAGGTAACTTTTTTTTCATTTAATTTTCAGTACATAGTACCTATCATAAAGTGGTGTACTTTGTATTATTTATCTATATGAGCTCAATTTACTCTGGCTGCACTAACATGACCTGTTTTTCTATTTTGTTTTCAGGTTTTGTGGGATCTTCACTTCAGAATAAACTAAAGTCCTCATTTTTTCTGTGCTTTTAAAATTGTAACTTTTTATTTTTAATGTACCTACTTGATAATTGATCAAGTTGTCAGTACCTATAGCGTGTAAACCTTTGATTGAATGAATAAAATTAGCCTTTTATTGGAATTTATTTTTTTTATTCAGTATTATTACCCAGTTCCTATATGTTTTGTAATGCGGTATGGTGATGTGAAGTGGCGTATCTCATCTACGAGTATAAAGGATTATTCACGCTGCACCGTGTCCGGGCCGGGCCCGGGCATCCACCGAGCCATAGGAACCGAGTGGAGACCGGGCCGTGGCCGAGCCTCCATGCATGCTATTCTGTCAGTTCCGTCTGGGCTGTGGCTGAGTGTGTCTTGTCAAAATTTGTAATTCGAAAATGAACTTTTTCGAAGAAGATTTAGCTGCAATTGCACTTGATGAAGAGGAAAGGGATAAACAAGTTGCTGGACTTCGGAATTCTTCAAGAAGATGGGGCGTGCATCCAACTTGGCGAAAGCGGAAGTTGGAGGGAGAATTGGCCACGCCATATAAAGAGCTGCTGGACGATGAAAGTAAATTCTTTGGTTATTTTCGAATGTCCAAAGACTGTTTCAAGTAAAAGATGGTCTGACGAAACAGAAGACACCATTTCAGGTGCCCATTTCACCTACTGAGCTATTAGTGTGTTTCAGGTAAGTAAGTCATTAAATATGAAATGAAAAATTTATTATTACTGCTTGCAAATATTTAATTTTAAAAAAAATTATCACAATGAGATCTTTGACTACAGATGCAACAAAACTGAGGTACAGAGCCAGTCCGGGTCTGGGAAAAGAATGTCCAGCTCCCTTTCTCATGGTGGCACGGTTCAAACACGGACTCGGCACGTGTTCCATCGGTGTAGCATGAACGAGTTCATTGAAAATTCTCCCGTGATTCTTTCACCATGGCTCGGCTCGGTCCCACCACGGTCTAGCGTGAATCAGCCTTATATCAATATAGCAACCCTCAAGCCGGGTTCACTTGGGGCGGAAATTAGGAACGGTAATGCGTTTGCCTGAATTTCTTCTGTAGAGACGTTCACGTGGTACAGAGCTGGAATCCGTGAGTGGAATCATAACCAATCAAATGTCAAAGGTGTGCGCAGATCCAGCGAGGTTTGGGCAGTGGAAAATATCTGAAGAATTTTATGTAGTATCCATGTTTTGCGTTACTGTAGTCCATTTTGTGTTGCCAATAGCGTTGCAGAACGGTTTGCCGTGCCGAATTTCCGCCCCATGTGAACAGTTTCACTCCAGGCAGGAGTCTCAATTGATTATACCTTCTAGGTGTAGTCTGTTATCTTCATCACTACAGTGTAATTAAAATTCGTTTATTTGAATGGGATTTCTATTGAAGTTGATTACAGTGATTACCTAATAAATTACTATTTATGGTTTTTAGTTCTGAAGCAGTTACCTCTGCACGTTAAGTATGTATTTGAAAATTGGGGCATTAATAGACAGGTTTTTTTTCTTCTCGTCATCTTTACACGTTCAGCCGTGGGACCGATAGCCAAGATGATACGGGTAGACGGGCCCCGGGAAAGCTGTTCGGCACCCGGGCCCCAAAAACTTGCTCTCGGCACCCGGCCTCTGTCAAAACTGAGTTATGCTCTCGGCGCCCAAGTTGTGTTGGGTTATACCCGTATTATAAGAAAACTGACTCACCCTCGGCACCCGGATTGTGCTGGGCACCCGGCTTATCAACACAAAATTTGCCTTCCCACTCAGTATAGCAGAGTAAAATAGAGTACTAAATAAAGTAGTTGAGGAAATAGAGTAAAATAACTACATAAGCCTACCTTTCGAGGGGCTGGGGAGATATCGTCATGGGCTCTAGGTTTGACTGCCACCCTCGGCATAACGTCCCCCCATCTTTGGTTCTTAATTAGCAAGTACACTTTAAATGCCTTCGTCCCGGACAAATCCACCTCAGCTCACCACGTTTCAGTTGTTTTTGGTACGTGAATAGGAACCCGTTGTGGAAAAAAACGTCGTGGCCACTTGACCCACCAGCTACACAAACATCTCCTGTGCCGTCCATCGTTTAAGCGTAACTGACGAACTCGAACGTGTCTAAGTGATAAGACCCGTTGATGTTTGTTTTGAATCTGCCTGGGTGCCGGAAGCCAAAGGTCACGCGTGGGGACCGTTCCATTTTCACTTACACCGGGTGCTGAGGGCAACCAGGACTACGAGTGCAGTTCTGAGAGGCCGGGTGCCTAACGGCTGTACCCCGACAGGCCAATGTCTTCAAGCATTCTCCACATTTATACGCGTAGTTCTTCCTGTGTATGAGAAGAAGTAGGTCTACTGGTGTACGCGAAGAACTACACGTTGCGGGAAGAGAATGCTTCAAGCTCATTTGTCCGTCTTCCCATGTCAGCATTTCCACGGTTGAACGTGTAAAGATGACGGGAAGTACAAAAACTGTCTATTGGACTGTTTTGCTTCCGAGTCTGCGAAGCAGCGGAAGCCTTGTGTTCACTTTCGTGAGCCAAAATATTTTTGTCTTCAGAAATCAAAATTTCCACTTGCATTTTGCGTTTCAAAGCCTACTGAACAAATTTGGTTCCGTGTCTGTCGGTCTGTGAGTCTGTGAGTCTGTCCGCATTTCCTTGTTACAGCCATAACTTCCACGATTTTGAATTGATTCAGCTCAAATTTTGAGGGATGGTGCGGATAAGGCCCCTTAAGGTCCCATACAAACTTCAACATGATTGATCCAGCGGTACGCCCTGCGCATGCGCTAACGTTAAATTCAACAAACACGCATAACTTTCACAATTTTGATTCAATTTCGCTCAAATTTTCAAGGGTTGTTTGGACAAGGCCTAGTGAGTTCCAGTATGAATTTCAGCATGATCGGACCCTCGGTGCGCTCTGCGCATGCGCTGGCGTGAAATAGATTCAATTTCCTTGCTACAGCCGTAGTAACCAAAGATTTCACCCAATTTCAATGTAATTCTCAGGGATTAAGCGGGTAGGGCCCATTGAGGTCGCATATAAATTTCAACATGATAGAGCCAGCGGTTCGCCCTGCGCATCCGACCCTTCGGACTACCCCCGCGGTCGACCATAGCGCATCCATGGGCCCCTCCATGGTCGAATCCCGAATTGCTCAACGGATATCGACCAAATTTGGCTCGAATATCCAGTAGGCTCCCAAGTTGTGCAACGTCGCATTTTTAATTCCCTGACCATAGCGGAACTATGGTCGACCATGGTCAACTTCGTTAATTGAAATGGTAACCCCTATTTTTTATCGCGTATTCGTAATCTACGTGAAATTCTATCTACGATCGACCCTTCGGACTACCCCCGCGGTCGACCTTAGCGCATCCATGGGCCCCTCCATGGTCGAATCCCGAATTGCTCAACGGATATCGACCAAATTTGGCACCAATATCCGGTAGCCTCCCAAGTTGAACGTAGGCGCATTTTTAATTCCCTGACCATAGCGGAAATATGGTCGACCATGGTCGACTCCTGAATGGCTTGACGGATTTTGATAAAATTGGGCACAAATACCCGGTAGGGTATGGGATTTTTCCGTCGTTTGTTGGTTCCAGGATACTGCGTATAGCGAACCTCGGATAGCGAGCGAAGCGAGCGGTCAGGCTAGTTATGTATAATGGACGTAATGTATTATGGAAGTCATGTTATGTATAATATGTATATTTCATGTAATGTTATGTAATGTTATGTTATGTAATGTAATGTTATGTAATATGTATATTTAACGTTATGTAATGTTATGTAATGTAATGTAATGTTATGTTATTTTGCTTCCGAGTCTGTTCTATTTTATAATGGGTCACTCTGATTGTGACGAGGAAGCTCCTGTGCCATCACCTTGGCAGTGTATTTGTTCTTCCCGTGATCTTTTCACGTTCAACCATGGGACTGATACTCCAAGATGATAGGACGGGAAGATGGGCCAATGAGCTTCAAGCATTCACGACACGTAAACGCGTAGTTCTTCCCGTGTACGCAAAGAACTAAATACACGTTACGGGAAGAGAATGCTTGAAGCTCATTTGCCCGTCCGTCTTCCCGTTTCATGTTAAAAATGACGGGAAGTACAAAACTGTCTATTGATATACCAAGATGATACGGGAATACGGGCCAATGAGCTTCAAGCATTCTCTACACGTATACATGAAGTTCTTCCCGTGTACGCAAAGAACTACACGTTACGGGAACAGAATGCTTCAAGCTCATTGGTCCGTCTTCTGGTATCACCGTTTCCATGGTTGAACGTGTAAAGATGATGGGGAAGTATAAAAACTTATCTACTTACCAGTCTCTTCACAATGCCAACTTAACATTGCATCCCCGAGACTTCTTGAACAGTTCTGAAGTATTTGATTGAATTAATTGAAGCTTATATAAATAATTACTAATAGGACCTGTCAATTGGCTCCATTACGGTCTTGTATAAATACGTCTAACAATCTATTTTATTTAGTAGACTGTAAGTAGGTATCTTGGCTGACAACCATTTTCAGTTTCATGGACATCGCAATGCTGAAATACATACCTACATGAATTTTCGTACTGGGCACCTGATGTGCTTAGTATCCCTCTTAAGTTTGAACACTGTTCCCTGCGCTGATTAAATTAGGTACTTAGGTACTCTTGTAATTAAATACATTTTCAATTCATAAGAATAGGCATAAATACCTAACAACGAAGGTGTTGTAGGTATAAATACCCAATTCACGGTTGAATCAGGTAGTATAATAAATTACCAAACTAGTAATTTGTAGTTGACAGTGACAAAAAATATGGTTGAGTGAAGAATGTTACTATTGCAACTTGACGTACATAACTAAAGGAAAAAAATGTAGGGACAGTACTCCCTCTGTAATCCGGCATCTCAGCTCTGTGGCACTCCCAGTAATCCGGCGTTTTGTATTCGAGTATGAACTCAACACTTGATTTGACTTTGGACTGGTGTCTGAGTAAAACGCCTCGTTTGCCGCGCCAATTGCCTAGGCCGAGGAAAATGGTGTCTCTGCTAACGATGTCTTAGTTTTAAGAAGGTTACAGTAACAAGTACTCAAAGAGACTCAACAGTAAAAAGCAAAAGACAATTGATGAGTATTTTTAACCATCTACTTCCAAGGAATAATGTGAGTTATATTATGATGTAATTGAAACTGATTTTTCAATGATAACTGCGTTTTTCTCGACATTTTCCAGTAATCCGGCAGTGCTCTGGTCCGATATCTGCCGGATTACAGAGGGAGTACTGTACTAGTTATTGTGAATAAGGTATCTACCTACCTTCGAAACCGTTTGGTTTTTGATCATAAACACTAGTAGGTTCGTTTGGACTCAGTCCTAGACTGTTCTGTCCAAGCCACACTCCTTTTGTGTGTTCAGACATTTGCCAGAACGGCGGGTCCTTGATCGAGAGTTGCCAGTTTGGACAGACAGTCTAAATCTAGATTCTCATGGAGACGCAATTCCAGGCATGGCTACGCGTTTGCAATGCTATCGGCCAATGCAAAATGGATTATTGCAACGCAATGTCTTGGATGCTATATCAAATCTCCAGATATTTTCCGCTGTCGGATCCGTTGCCGTATCTGGGCAGAGGTTACTGCGCACACCTCTCCTGTTCGGTTGTTCAGCCATATTAAAATTCGACATTTGTGGTTGATTTTGCTGTTTCGAGTTCGAGCAATTGTTTGTTTTTTGCGTTCACGTTTTGTTGATTCCATTGCCATGTGAACGGCTCTGCGGCAAAAATTAGGGCAAACGCGTTGCCGTATCGGATTGCCGTCCGGAATTGTGTCTCCATGTGAACCTAGCTCTCAACAGTCCTGGATTTTTTTGAGACTTGATCCTGCACATGTGCACAAGGTGCTTCAGGGTATGTGGAAGGTTACAGTGCTTCAGGTTATCCGCTCCGATTCATCAGCTGGCTTGTGGACAGAAGCTTGGTTCACATGGAGGGGTAATGTTATAAAGTAAACCTCTGGAATTAAGGCTTTAATTCGCTAAACTTCAGGTGCATTACAGAATAGAACAAAGTCATAAAAGTCGGTAACGAAGAACAGTTGCCGTCGTCAAGCGTCCTTAGCAACAATATGATAGTTCATTAATAATAATAACTGCTAATGTAGCACATTCTCCCCCCCTTTAATTTAGGTTGTAGTCTTTCAAATAATTTGGCAATTTTCTTGATCTAAGGGATCTTCTTAGATCTGGAGGCGAAGGCTGATCGTTGAAGCTCGTAGCGTCTTGGTGTTCGTCACTTCTAGGTCGGAGGCTTGAGCCGCCAGGCTCAGGCAAGATTTGTGGTATTTGTTGCTCGTGTCCTGGATCGCTGTCGCTGTCTGACTGTTCCTGTCCGAGGATCGTTTCGTCCCCTGTAGGAGCCAAGTGCTTCAAGGAGATCGTGGTTTCCTTCCCATCTCGCCTTCTTACCAGCGCATACTCCGGATTAGCTTCAATCAGATCGACTTCCTCAACTAGCGGGCTGTATTTGGATGTTCTTACATGGCACTTCATGAGGACTTTCCCTGGTTTGGTCAACCATGAAGGTATGGCGATGCCGTTTGTAGATCTTCGTGCGTGTCCGAACATCCTTTCGTGTGGGGTGCAGTTGGTTGAGGTGCATAAGAGAGATCGAATGGCGTGCAATGAGTCTTCAAGCACTGCTTCCCATCGGGTTATCTCGAGTCCTCGACTTTTCATTGCTAGAGACATCGTCTTCCAAAGGATGCCATTGTATCTCTCCACTAGGCCATTCCCTTCAGGATTGTACGGGGTTGAAGTACTAGTGGCTATTCCTTGGTTATGGAGGTATGAAGTGAGGTCTCTAGAAAGGAAAGAGGTGCCGCGGTCCGAATGGATGTAGGCTGGTGTTCCGAAAATCGTGAATAGATTATGAAAGCATGATTTTACGGTCGTCGTAGTCATGTCGCGGCACGCGTAAGCAAAGGGGAATCGCGAAAATTCATCCACAATGGTGAGTATGTATTGTTTCCCGGAGCTTGAGGGGATAGGGCCCTTGAAGTCCACGTTTAGTCGCTCGAAAGGTCTGGTCGCTTTGATGAGATGGGTGTCCGTAGGCTTGAAGAAGCGAGGTTTGAGCTCGGCGCAGACATGACATGCGTTCGTAATTCTTTTAACGTCTTCCAGAGAGAATGGCAAATTTTTGATCCTGATCCAGTGGTAAAATCGAGTAACCCCGGGATGGCAAAGTGCGCATATCATCGATGTAGCATCTGACTCCCTGCAGCTTCTCGGCATCGCAGATCTGGTCAATAAATTTCTGGAAAGCTGGAACTCCGTTTGTTACACCAAACGGCAATCTAGTGAACTGATAGAGCCTACCAGAAGCTTCAAAAGCGGTGTAGGGGCGGTCTTCGACGCAGATTGGGACCTGATGATAGGCACTTTCAAGGTCGATGGTACTGTAATGCCTGTATTTTGCTACGTCCGAAACCACCTGTTCTACGTTTGGAATTGGGTATGCGTCTAGGAACGTGTATCGATTGATTGTATTGGAATAATCAACGACCATGCGGCGTTTGTGATTAGCGTTACTAGTAACAAGAACTTGAGCTCTCCAAGGCGAAGAGCTTTCTTCAATTATTCCGGCTTTCAACAGTTTGGAAATCTCGTTGTTTATAAATGTTGTGCTTTCGTCCGAGTGGCGACGAGAGCGCGTAGCTATGGGCTTTGCGTTTGGGGCAAGGTTAGAGAAAATCCGGATGGGGCTGATCTTGGCTTGCGAAAATGCAGTGGAACTTGCAATGGAAAGAGGTGAGATTTCACCTCCAAAATGAACGTCAAGCCGGGAGTGGAGTTTCAGCAGATCGTGGCCCATTATGACGTCTGCGCATAGATTGGGGAGAATGGATAGCCTCGCATCCGGATAGCGGTATTGCTGCAGTTGAATATCTGCTTTAATGTGTCCCTTTACGGTGGATGTAAAGGATGTGGACGCCATCGTCACCGAACCCGATTCGGGATAAATCTTGAAGTTGTGGGTGGTTACAAAGTCCTCATTGACGTAACTCCCCGAGCTCCCAGTGTCGACCAAGCAGTTAGCGGGACATCCGTTCACTTGTATTGTGACCATTGCTTGAGAGAGAGAGGGCGCCGTACTAGCCCCTACAATACTTGAAACAAATGGTTGAGAAGAATCAACGTCACATGGTTCCAACGCAGCAGAGTATTTCTTGGATTGAAATTTTCTCTTAGAAAGGCAAACGCTGGGGTAGTGTCCCGTTTTCTTGCAATGCGAGCAAACCGTATCCTTTGCGGGGCAGATCGAACGTAGATGTAATTTTCCCCCACAGAAATAACATTTTCTCGAATCGGAACGGGCAGCACTACACTGCTCAGGCTCTGGTATGGGTCCAGCACTGGACAAGGGAGCGCAGCCCGAGTTAGAAGTATACGTTTCAGCATTTTTAATAGCTACCTCGATCGAACGGGCTCCTGCAATCGCGTCAGGTAGCATCAGTTCTCTGTTTTCGAGGAGTCGTTGGCGAATGTTGGGGGAACGCAATCCCGCGATAAAGGCATCTCGAATGTGCTCGTCTGTGTTAGTCTCAGCGGAAACGGCCTTGAACCCGCAATTCTTAGCTAGTGACTTGAGAACTACTACATACTGGTCGATATTTTCAGAAGGTAGCTGTTTCCGAGTGGCTAGTTCATGTCTCGCGAAAATTTCATTTTTTCCTTTAATGTAGAGAGCTCCGAGCGTAGCTCTCGCAGTCTCGTAATCTGGACAGTCATTGATGTACTCGTAAACGTTTGGGCCTAAGAGATTAGTCATTACCTTCAGCAAGTCACCATCTTCGATCTCCATCTTCTCTGCAAAATTTTCGAAAGTTCGAAGCCAGTGGGTCCATTCTCGTTGAGCGTTGGAGCTGTCAGGATCAGAGTTGAACCGGTCGGGTCGGAAGATTCTATCCATACTTGTTTAGCGAATTAAATTGTTATAAAGTAAACCTCTGGAATTAAGGCTTTAATTCGCTAAACTTCAGGTGCATTACAGAATAGAACAAAGTCATAAAAGTCGGTAACGAAGAACAGTTGCCGTCGTCAAGCGTCCTTAGCAACAATATGATAGTTCATTAATAATAATAACTGCTAATGTAGCACAGGTAATAAGGTAGGAAAGTCGTTCTGCAATGCTATTAGACTGTTTTTGTTCTTCCCGTGGTCTTTACACATTCAACCGTGTGACTGATACGCCAAGATGATACGGGAAGACGGACCAATGAGCTTCAAGCATTCTCTACACGTATACGTGTAGTTATTCCCGCGTACGCGAAGAACTACAAGTTACGGGAAAAGAATGCTTGAAGCTCATTGGTCCATCTTCCCGTATCAGCGTTTCCACAGTTGAATGTGTAAAGCTAGGTTCACATGGAGACGCAATTCCGGGCGGCAGTCCGGCAAGGCTATGCGTTCTACAATTCTATTGGCCAATGCAAAATGGATTATTGCAACGCAGTGTCTTGGATACTATATCAAAATCTCCAGATATTTTCCGCTGTCGGATCCGTTGCCGGATCGGCGCGGAGGTTACTGCGCACACCTCTCTCGTTTGGTTGTTCAGCCATATTGAAATTCGACATTATGTGGTTGATTTTGTGGTTTCGAGTTCGAGCAATTGTTTGTTTTTCGCGATTGCATTTTGTTATGACTCCGCTGCCATGTGAACGCCTCTGCGGCAAAAATTCCGGCAAATGCGTTGCCGTGCCGGATTGCTGTCAGGAATTGTGTCTCCATGTGAACCTAGCTTAAAGGCGCCCATACACGGTCCAACCGTCGGACCCAACAAGGGGTGGGGAGAGATGAAAACGCCTCCCATTCCCTACTGTTGGATCGTGTGTGGGAGGACGTCCAACCGTTGGATCCGATTAACCTGGTTGGGTGTGGTCGGATGGCAAAACCGCCCAACAAACATGGTTGTGCCCTTCCCCCTCCATTACTCCCGACCAAGTTGTACTGTGTGTGTGGCGCTGTCAGACCAACTTCTTCTTCTTCTCCTGTAATTGTTTGTTCCTCTGAAGCAGACACACATTGTTTTACGTAATTTTCATCAGTTTCTCCTGTTATCAGTTGTGCCAGTACCTCAAGATATTGGAGTTTGGATAATTGGTGTTTACTGTTACTGTTTTGTTATTATCATGAGAGGTGAAACAATGAATTGTACTGAAGTTGATGCAACAACGGAGTTATTGTAAAACTATAGGATTCACGTTCGGGAAACTTGGTCGGATTGGGTGCTTGTTTGGTTGGATCGTGTGTGAAGTGCCGTCGGGTTGGCAGGGGGGCGCGTTTTCGCCTCTCCCCACCCCTTGTTGGGCCCGACGGTTGGACCGTGTATGGGCGCCTTAAAGATGACGGGAAGTACAAAAACTCTATTGGCAAACGCAATGTGGATTATTGCAATGCAATGTCATGGATACTATATCAAGCTCTCCAGATATTTTCCTCGGTCAGATCCGTTGCCGTATCTGGGCGGAGGTTACTGCGCACGCCTCTCCTTTTTGGTTTTCAGCCACATTGGAATTCGACATTCGTGGTTGATTTTGCCGGTTAGATTTCTGGTCATGGTTCCGCTGCTGTGTGAATGACTGTGTGGCAAAAATTCTGGCATTGCCCCCTCCATGTGAACCTAGCTAGACGGTTCTATCCCCTCTTTTTCAGAACGAATGCAGTTCCATCCATGTCTGGTCTGGGACCAGTCTCATGTTCTGTGTCCAGGGCTGTTTGTCCGAACAAGCCAAGCAGATAAGATGTGCCGCAAACCAGACGTTTCGTTTCCGCAGCAATTCAAATTTCCACAGGTTTCATTTGGTAGGTACCCAACTTTGTTTATTGTTGTTTAACGGGCAAATCCCAATGTACAAAGAAAATGATAAAATTATACGACAAATAATATATATTATATTTTCGGTACAAGTATGTTATAGCCCCGCCAATATCGATTGTATCGATTATCTCAAATACACATCGATCCTTGTGGTATCGATGACGGCTCAATATGGCGTCCCGATGCCTACATCCCGGGTTGTACATTTACATTGGGATTTGCCCGTTAAACAACAATAAACAAAGTAGGGTACATACCTACCAAATGAAACCTGTGGAAATTTGAATTGCAGCGGAAACGAAACGTCTGGTTTACGGCACATCTTATCTGCTTGGCTTGATCTCAGTAGGTAACTGAGACTGAGATCACACTTAAATGAACTCATACTTGGACAAAACAACGCACAGGTACAATAGCAAACGTTCCCAAGGGCAAAAAATGAATTTTTACATAGCTAGGGAGAAAGCCCTTCGATGTAGTGACGTTCCGATATAACCGATATTAGTAATATCGATACATTTGTTTCGATATTTCCGATATTTGTATCGATAACAAGAATTCGATAATATCGGGATATTGAATGAAGCTTTACAGTATCGAATCAAAATATCGAATCCAGAACACATCGGAAGGAGGTTACTTACCTATGTCCAACATAGCATCAGCCGTTGGTTTACTTCCGAAGATTGGGGCTACAAGAGGAGGGTACAATATTTTTTTTTAAACATTCACCACAATATGTTTTCCACTCTTTGTACTTTTTGATATAGATAACAGTAAAAACTTCAAAATCTGCCCAAGAGTTTATTATTTCCACTCCTATAGTATGTACCAAAACTGATCATAATACGGAGATAGGTGGATCATTGTAGGCCTAAACACGATTTATTTTTTGAATGGAGTTACAGAATTTGAGGACAATTATATAACTATTGCAAAAAAAATGTAAGAATTATCGATATCATATGATACTTTCAATATCGATATTTCCTTTCGATAATATCGGAGTTCACGAGTAAGTGATTTCTGTGATCGGAACTTCACTACTTCGATGTCCTTGAGGAAGTTGATAATGTGATAACGATAACCGACACCGATAAGATAAAAGGGGATTTTTATTTATTACGCTTTATATTTTTCTCGTGAGAGTCAATAAAGGTTGTTCTTATGTTACGCACTGGTTTCGAATGAAAGCCAACGTGTCGCTCTTGGATAACCACTTGTTGAAACGAATCAGATGAATTCAGTTAACGCGTAGATACCTACGTAGGTACATCGCGAGTTGAATCCTGGATGAATCGGCTGGTTGGTAAGTGATCAACTTCGGACATTGGTGATCAAAACTGGACGGTAGTTAGTGCTCCAAATTTCTCCAGAAAATAAGAGTATTTGGTACCTGCTGGGTAGGTAGGTACCGAAGGACCGTAGTTATACGATTTCAATCCTCTTCATAAATCATATGAATAAGGTACGAGCAAAACTGGACGATTTGTATAACTATTTAAAAGATGAATAAAGTTGCTCTCATATTCCAACTCATCATAAAGTACCCGTGAATTGTGAGTAGGTAACAGAGGTACGTGAGTCAGGCGGGTAGTGCCTACCTACCTTAAACCTGTTGTTTTCGTATTCATTCAATTTCAAATGAAATTCATTTCTTAGTATGTACTTTTAAATTTCATTATAAATGTTCCTATTATTATTGGTAAATAGAACTGCATGTTAATCACTTAGTACCTAGGTACCTGCTCAGGACTTCGAGTTGAATTTTGAAAATCTACTTCTAGTACTCCTATCTAACAAAGATACCATTTTTTAAATTTCTACTGCTTACCTATGTCAAAAGGATAATAATATAATATATTATGTTATGTCCTTTTATGACATATTATTTCCTTTTTTTATAGTCCTTTATCAATCTGTAGCTGTACGTAGTTAGCTACCTACTAAGCAAATATCAATTGTAGCTGTAGGTTGTGGGGCTGGCAGCGTAAAAATGTGCTCATTGGAAATAATGGCGTCACAATACCTCCTGTTATTATTTTTTCCAAGTTTACGGTCGCCTTGGAATGTGCCTGTTTGTGCTTCTCAAAACAAATAGATCGAAATTTCTTCTATGATGAAAAGCTACCTATTTTAAATCACCATGATTCACTCGGTTGGAAGTGGGCCCACAGTTCATCTTTCTGGATAAGGGACTCTTCGGACGGAACAACTACCTACATTTCGTTGCAGAAAGGTTTCAAAGACCTAACCAAAATGAATTACCTTTTTTCAAATTTGGTAAGGTACCTGCTTACTTTTTGTTGCTTGCACGAATGATTGGTTACAATGCTAGGCTTAAAGGCGCCCATACACTGTCCAACCGTCGGGCCCAACAAGGGGTGGGGAGAGGCGAAAACGCGCCCCCCTGCCAACCAGACGGCGCTTCACACACGATCCAACCAAACAAGCACCCAATCCGACCAAGTTTCCCGCGTTTTTTTATTTTTCCCGAACGTGAATCCTATAGTTTTCCAATAACTCCGTTGTTGCATCAACTTCGGTACAATTCATTGTTTCACCTCTCATGATAATAACAAAACAGTAACAGTAAACACCAATTATCCAAACTCCAATATCTTGAGGTACTGGCACAACTGATAACAGGAGAAACTGATAAAAATTACGTAAAACAACGTGTGTCTGCTTCAGACGAACAAAAAATTACAGGAGAAGAAGAAGAAGTTGGTCCGACAGCGCCACACACGGTACAACTTGGTCGCGAGTAATGGAGGG
The DNA here is from genome assembly GCA_954871275.1 of Leptopterna dolabrata. Taxonomy (NCBI): domain Eukaryota; kingdom Metazoa; phylum Arthropoda; class Insecta; order Hemiptera; family Miridae; genus Leptopterna; species Leptopterna dolabrata. The sequence continues at coordinate 26,904,547 of OX940987.1, read as the reverse complement.
GGAAGGGCACAACCATGTTTGTTGGGCGGTTTTGCCATCCGACCACACCCAACCAGGTTGGTCGGATCCAACGGTTGGACGTCCTCCCACACACGATCCAACAGTAGGGAATGGGAGGCGTTTTCATCTCTCCCCACCTCTTGTTGGGTCCGACGGTTGGACAGTGTATGGGCGCCTTAAGTGCATACACACCGGGCGGTTACACGTCAGAAACATTGTTAATTATCGTTATTTTTTAAACATCTCTATTCTCACCGGAATAACAAGTTTATAACATTTTTCAACAAAGTTGATAACAGCGTTGCTTACATGTAAGTAACTAACATGTTAGAAAAACCGAAAAATGCTAATAACTTTTTTGTCAGTAGCATATTGGAAATAACGCGTTACCAAAATTTGAGACTACCTAACATTTTTCTAACTTTTTTCCAACATTGTTAATAACACTGTTAATACTTGTCAATAGCAGAAATATTGTGCTGTCGCTGTGGGATCAACAAGGGAGGGAAAAAAACGCAAAAATGTGTGTGTGGTGTGTGAATGTTATTTTGGCAAAGTTTCAGTTCTGTAGAATGAAAACATACGATGTGTTTGGACAGACTGGCTGGAACTGGGTTCTGAAAAAGAGGGGATAGAACCGTATACGCTGAAGGTACAGGCACCAAGTGCGCATGTACAGGATCAGCAATCCGCGAAAAATCCAGGATTGATAGAACTAATCCCCGAACAGTCCCAGACTGTCTGTCCGAACAGCCAACTGTGACGCTGGACCAGTTCTGGCGCTGTCCGGACATACAAAAAGGGGCGTGGCTTGGATAGAACTGTCCGGAACAGTCCAGGACTGTCTGTCCGAACGAATCTGAAGGCCCACTTTTTTCACATAACTTATTACATACTTACAAAAAGGTAATAACCCTGTTACGTCAGTAAGTCAATAGGAAGAGGAAGTCAATAGGAAATAGCTATTGACTTCCTCTGCGGAGTATTAATAAAATAACTTGTCAGAAATGTTTTTGTTATCAACATGTTTTGCTAATAACATGTCATGTTAGTAAGTTCTGGTGTGTAAGCACCAAGGAGATTTGAGAGGGAGGGAGAAGAGGTAGGTATGGGTATGACAGACTCAAGGAAATATGAGGTTTGTTCCAGCCAAAAAGAGTGGTCGAACCGCGGTCCATTTCTTCTTGATTAGGGTTCGAACTGTGGTTCCAACTGGTTAACGTTCGGCTGGAACGCCTTCCGTCAACCCCGGTTGACCACCACCTTCTCACGTGACTTTAAATTTTGTTTGAAACCCTACAGTACACGCTAACAAGTTCTTGTAAAATTGGCTGGCCTCGAATTTAACTGAGAAGAATTCTGACGTTGCTCGGCTGACTCTGAAATGCTCCAGAAATTCAGTTTCGTTATATTCGGCCACCACATCGAAGTAATTTTTGTTTTTTGGGTGACACCTTTGTTCTTCTGCTAGCCACATTTCCAAGTCACAATCGCCGTCATCAGTCAAAATTTCGCCCAATCATCAAATTCAATGTCAACATCATCCATCAACAGCAATAACAAATCCATTGATCCAACCCATACAAAAAATTCAGAGCTACAAAATTTATTGACCCACACAAAAAAATTCAGAGACAGAGAGCGAAATTAGATTAGTAAGGTTACCTATGCTTGAGGTAGGTTCAAATGTGGTTATAGCAACTGCCAACCAACCGTCCTGAACCCCAGGCAAGAGAGTGGTCGAACCGTGCTGGTGGGCTGGAACAGCGGTTGTCAACCAAGGTCACACTCGGTTTGTTGGCTGGAACAGCGGTTGACGAGTAAATCACTACTGCGCATGCTCGGTTCAACCATGGTTCAACCACATTGATTGGCTGGAACAAAGCTATGGAACACGAGTACGGGAAATCAAGGACATGTTTGGGGGGTAAGAAGTGAAAATGGGAATGGCGCTTTATAGGAAAACTGGAAGTTAATGGTAGGTACCTGTGGGCTAAAGGAGGGGAACGTACCAGTGTACTGTTATCATACTGCATTGTTAGAGAGGTTTTGCAGGCCAGACGTTAGAGGCTACGTGACGTTGGCCTACAGCGAGCAATTCCAAGGTGCTAACCTTTTTTTTACGTCGTACATAGCTTTGACGTGGCGACGGTTATGCATCACGTTGGCGCGCAACGCAAGTTTCCTACGTAGGCCACAGACGAGGGCAGTTTCACGTCATATGAATCAGTGCGTGGTGGTATTGAAAAAAAGTTGTCAACAGTATTAATTCTCCTTGATTTTTCCAATGCGTTTGGTTCTGTAAACTTCGATATTTTGCTCCATAAATTGAAGTTTCAATATAAATTCAGTCGGTCAGCCTGTTCCTTGCTCAGTTCTTATCTTAGTGGTCACAGTCAGTCCGTCTCTATTGGTAATAGTAAGTCTGGTGTGGTTGGTCTCAGGACAGGAGTTCCTCAGGGATCTGTCTTGGGGCCAATACTATTCTCTCTGTTTATCAACGATGTTTCAGAATCTTTAAAACATTCATCTTTTTTCCTGTTTGCTGATGATTTTCAATTTTTTATTCCGTGCACTGTTACTCTGTTGCATAATACCATCTCTCTTATCAATTCTGAACTTCATTCTATCCATGAATGGTGTCAAAGAAATCTGCTTAAAATTAACCCTAAGAAATCCCAGGCAATTGTATTTTTCAAGGAGTGTATTCCTACTACGTCATTGCCACCTATCATGATTGATGGATCGGTAATTCCGTATTCTTGTGTAGTGAAAAATTTGGGAGTTTGTCTCTCCTGCAACCTATCGTGGGATCACCAGGTTTAGGCTGTCTGTAGGAGGATCTATGGTGCACTTCATTCCCTTTTTAAGCTTGGTTTTTTCATTTCTCCAATGATGCGTCTCAGGTTAATTAGGGCCCTTATTGTTTCCTTTTTTAGTTATTGTGACATTTTGTTTGGCCTTTCCCTTGATGCGTCATCTTTGAGGCGTTTGGAGGTTGCTCTCAACTCCTGTACGCGCTATGTTTCGGGGAGGAGATCAAGAGGCCACCGGGATCCCACTGATAAATCTCTCGTTTTGGGAACAAACCTCTCATCGTTCTTCGAATGGAGGTGTGTCTCACAAATTTTTAAACTCTTTCATCCTGATACATTCAAAATCCCTTTTTTTCTACGCGACTTCTTCAAATTATCTTCCTCTAATCGTTAAGTCACATTAATCGACGTCACTCAACATCTCGTCACTTTCATAACTCCTTCCTTGTGGCGGGTGCAAGGTTGTGGAACTCGCTTCCATTGCTGTTGAGATCAAGGCCTTTACTCGGTGCTCTCAGGGCTCACTTCTTGGGCAACAGGAATTCTTAAGTGCTGTTTCTTTTTCTTATTTCATTTTTCATATTTTAGAAATATTTCAAATGTAATTTTCTTGTTTACCCTACCTGCTTAAATTAATAGTAATTACTATTGGTTCAGTGTAAATGGGGCAACCGCCCTAAATTGTATTTTGTGATGATATATAAATAAATAAAATAAATATGTATCCTCAAGGTCACGTAGGGTCTATGTAGCACGTAAGTGGCTTGCACAATAATTATGGCGATGTAAATATCCTGTCAAGGAGGGCTCTGTTCAACCTCATTCACAGTTGCTAGGGTATGCTGGCTGCTGCTGGGTTACATGCAAAGCCATGTAAGCAGTGCTGGTACTCCCACTCCCATATGCAACACAGGGCTATGCTCCAATAGATATTATTATTATTATACTAGTTGTTAGGTATGTTCCAGCCACCAGGACCGGGGTTTAGAAAGTTCCAAATCCAGAACCCAAGTTTTTCTGAAGGGTGGAGATGAGCTTTAGCACTGTTCCAGTTTGCTAGCTAACACATTGTAAACGCGCGGAATAATTGTGATGACTTTGGAGCCGAAAAATAGCCTTTAATGTGAAGGTTGGAGGGAATTGAGATTTTGGGAAGGTTCCAGCAGGGTTATCTTCAGTTCTGTAGGGAAAAAACCCCATACTAAATGGTTGCTAAAGCTGTGTTCACATTGATGAGTAATCGACGTAAAACACGTAATTGAATTTGATTGGTGTATCTGGTTTACACTGTTTACATGCAACGAGTTTTGAACCAGAGTGTCCAAGATCAAAAAATTATATATTTATGCTCTTTATGGATCTCCACGGGTTCTGCGCAGGAGGAGGCTGGAGCACGGGTTATATCTCGACGATTACATACACGCTTTACATCTGTAACTAGTGTTGTACATGTGAAAGGTTTGACGTTTTTACGCGAACCTTTATGGCCTTTGCATTTTACGTGTTTTACGTCAGTTACACATCAGTGTGGACCCAGCATAAAAGTTTCAATCTTGGATCCCAACCAGGCTCCCGCCCTGACACGGTTGGCACACTTTAGCAATAAAACCTATAACAGTGAACAGTTCCAACACTCAATAGATATGTTCCAGCCACCAGAACTGGTTTTAGAACTATTTCAGGTCAAGAACTCACTGGCTGGAACACCTTGGAAACACGCCAAACAACTGTGACAACTTTTGGGCCGAAAAACAGCTGAGTAGGTACCACGGAGACTGAGATCCGTTTAACGTGAAGATTGGAGGGAAATGAGATTTTGGGAAGGTTCCAGCGGGGTTATCTTCAGTTCTGTAGAAAAAACCCATCCCTGATCAGTGCGAAAAGTTACGAAACTCTGAAGCAGGGTTCACATCCATCCGGAAAGCAATCCGGAAAGTGCGTACGAGCAGCTGATTGGTTGGACATCAGGTGGGGAGGGGGGAATATTCTTTCCGGAGAAGCACTTTTGAAGCGAACTGTGCGCATCAGATATTTTCCGCTCCGCATCTGCGCAGTTCACTACTGCGCATACGGAATGGCGTCGGCAACCAAAACAGCTGTGGGAGGAAGCGCGGGAAACGAGTTGTCAGCCAAAATTCCGGATGGTTATGAACGCCTTCCCAACTTCCGCGATTCCCCTCCATCCCCTCCACTGCTTTTCACTAGCTTCCCCTATCCGTATTTCCAGACGGCTCCGGATGGATGTGAACCCTGCTTGAGAACCCATTTCCGCCCTGACACAGTTGTTCCGCCTTGGAACAATTTATCGATAAAACCTATAACAGCAAGCAGTTTCAATACTGGATGAGGTTGGAACAGTTTTTGTGCGCAGAACTCATTACAAAACCCGGGTTGGGTGGAACATAGCTATTACATGTACAGTGCATCATTCATTTCTACTCGTACGTGTAATGGAAATAAATCTTTTGAATTTGATATACTGTAGGTTGGTGCCTACCTACCTACCTATTTATCTACATCTCATTATATTGGACTAGATTATTAAAGCTGACTTGTGGTGTGGATGTTCACCGCAATAATTATTTTTGTCTTCCACCACAAGGCGTAATTTGGAAACCACTTGACAGACAGAAATTATCATCGTCCTTGAAGGAAGTAACATCAAGATAAAAAATCCGTGTTTAATTAGTGTGGGTATTGATTTACAAAAGGATTCACCAGTTGGTTTTGGTCAGTGGTAGGTGCCTGTGTCACCTTCAACTCAGGCACGTACGTTCGTAACAATAATAATAATAATTTTTCGATGTAAATGTTATGTTTTTCACCTTCAAGCACGTACTAGAAAAACGCCACACAATTTAGTACAATTTTTACACAACTTTGGATACATGTTGAGGAATATTGGGTAGAGCATATGGTTAATTATGTACCTGTACTGGGCCGGACGGGAGAAGAAAACACGGCACTTTTGAATGTAAAGGTACGATTTATTAGAAAAATCATTAGCGGCGTCGATCGGAAGTGGCTCTCACGGGTTTTTGGTGCTCATCCCCCGCTGTGGAATGTGGCGGTGCTTACCTCAGCACTTCCTTCGGTACGTCAGTATGACTGATCTAAAGACACTGATTTTCGTTTCAAGAGGCCAGGTATAGTTTGCTCCACACTGGGTTAAAGCTCATCTTTGGAGTAGGTACCCGCCTACCTAATTGGAGAAGAGGATGAAATGAATTCATGAGTGCCTTTTAGTTTTCAGTGTCTGCCATGTTGCCATCCAACCCGAGGATAGTTATAGTCGGCGGTGGAGTGTCTGGGATTGCCGCGGCTGTCTCCCTGGTCGACAAAGGATTCAAGGATGTCACCGTCTTGGAAGCTGAGGACAGATTCGGTGGGAGGGTCAACACGGTGCCGTTCGGTATGTTGTTTATGGACCTACCTATACAATACGTCATGTAGGGATGTTGACTGAGGAATAAAAAATAAACCACCCACGTTCTATTCTACACCACAGGATGGCTTCGGGCAATGCCATATGGCAAAGCTGAAGTTAGTTTGTAGAAGTCGGCTTGAGTCAATAGGTACATTCATGTTGCTGCATCAACTCTAATGGGCAATTTTCGGGGTTAATTTTTTTTAAAGCCAAATTCTGTTCAATAACTTAAATTAACACTTATTGACCATGCAATGAGTATGTCGGAATGTTGGGAGTCGGAATGTTGGGACAGAAAACGAGTGTGAAATCTGAATTTATGAATTCCTGCTAGAAATGGCGTATCAGCTAAATTGCGGAGTAGTTCAAATCCCGCTTAGAGCGCTAGTGCATAACTTTAAACGATGTACAGAACAGCAATGAACGGATTGAACCACAGATTTATAAATAAATTTAAAAATCATGTCCTTAATATCAAACCAAAGGGAGCAAAGGTTCTTGAAGGTTGCCAGGAAGTGTGCCATTTCTAATGTTGGGTTGTTGGCAGCAATGAGATCCTCGCCTCCAAAGCTTCGCTCTGACTCCTTGGGCCAACAGCCTATCAGAAGTCAGTAGACCTAATACGTCGGTTTTTGCCACATTTTTACTTTTAATCACCATAATTTAAAAACTAAAGCTCATTTGTTGAAAATGGGCTTCAGACTACCAGTTTTCCAAGAGTTCTGGATATTTGTTTCCCAAAAAGAAAAAAAAGTTACTTAACTTCCCCATTGGCTGCAGTGCCTAATGAGATCCGAAACCATGCGACCATTGTGGAAAGTCAGCACTCCGCAGTTGTTGTGGCAGCATATTTGGTTCGTTCCAGACACGCAGAGTTCATGAACTCGGGTTCGGAAGAGTTCACCAGCCGGGTTCGACTGGATTCGACGGAGTTGAAGTGGGTCCTCAGGTCATGAAATGACGGCTGGAATGCCCAAAAGTGAAGACACCGAAAGGGACTCGCCTGAGAAGAGAAAACCGCCAAATACTGCCCAAACGCTGTCAGGCGATGTCGGAAAAAATGAAGCAGGTTATGATTTAGGGAGGGTTACGCTGAGTTACCTGGAGGTGAACTCACGTGGTTGGAACACAGTTCATCGAACTGAGTTCACTCAGAACGGTTGGAACGCGTCATCTCCACCATCTGCCCTGCACGTGGTTTCTGCACCAAACTTCTTCATGAACTCGGTGCGGCTGGAACGAACCTAATAGGTGTGAGCTATGAGACTTGTTTGCAGTGATTCTCTGACTGTATACTATCAGTCTTTCAGACTTCTATCAGTCTTTCATATTCTTTCAGACTGTATACTTGTTTGCAGTCTTTTTCTGAATATCCAAAGCCAATTTTCTCATCTTATCGTCATTCCAGTCCTCAGAAAATTGGGCCTTCTCGATCCCCAACCATTATCAAATCCTTATCCAGATGACATTGGATTATGGATGGTTTCTTACGGTTTTCTAGTCAGCCAACCATCAGAAGAAAAAAAATCCATTTCAAACGAACCTATGCTGTGTTCATTGGGTCTTCTTTGTTCGATTTTTTCGAGAATGTCTGGAATTTAATATTCAACTATAATTTGTGGGGACTGTGTTTGTATATTTTGCAACTTCCTGCAGGACATTCCCATGTAGATCTGGGCGCTCACTGGGTTCACGGTGAAGAGGGTAATGCCGTCTACGAAATCGGCAACCAGTTGGGTCTGCTGACCTCTTCCGGTGACTTTGCAAACGTCGAGTTCCTCGCAGACGACGGCTCCGAGCTCCCGTCTTTCGTCGGTATGGGTCTGTATGAAGCCTCTTGCTCGATACTGGATAACAAAGAGGAAATGAAGAAAGCGAAAGGATCAGTGGAAAATTATCTGATACCCAGGTAACAGTAGGGGGAAAAGATACGTTCTGGGGCAAGGGTCACCCTGCAAGACCTGTGATACTAAACCCGCAACACGCATTACGACATTTATTTTTTCTTATCGAAAAATTTTCGCACATTTTTGAAGAATTTCAACATATTTTTCGAAAATTTACAACATTTTCGAAAAAAATGAAAATATCGTAATGTGTGTTGCGGGTTTAGGATCATAGGTCTTGCAGGATGACTCCTGCGCCAGAACGTACCTTTTCCCTCTACTGGTAACGTGATGGAACGTGTTACAGGTACGAGTTTCATCAAGTTTGGAACTAATTCACCGTAGGTGCTTAGGTACATCTCATTTTCTTGAACAGGATCTTGCAACTAGGACGAGAGACAATCCCCGACAAACGACTCTTGGATGCTTACCTAGACTGGCTGATCAAGTTTGAATGCACGATCGAAGGGTGCGATTACCTGAGCGACCCTAGCGCCCCTGGGCTGACCCACTACAAACAATGTCCAGGTGACTCCATAACCTGTTGGATGCGTGGAGGCTACAAGAATATAGTCGATATATTGTTGGTACGTGGTAAGTCCGTCTAAACGCTCAACTTGGGTTACAGAGTTAACGTTGTTATAATTCAAATCTTGAATTTCATTCAGCAAGTTGATGTAGAACAGTGCTCTTGTTGATAGAATGAGCATCCGGCGGTCCCTGGGAAGACGAATCCTCTGGAGGGCAAAATCTTGTTGAACACCGAGGTGAAAGAAATCGACTGGGGTGGTTTGTCAGCATTCGTGAAAACGAAAGATGGCCGAACTTTCCAAGCCGACCACGTCATAGTAACAGTTTCCCTAGGCGTGTTGAAGGAGAGGCATTCGACTTTGTTCAACCCTAAGCTCCCCGACAAGAAAATCCAAGCCATCAGAGTAAGCAATACCTACCTAGTTTTTTTTTTTTCAAAAATAAACCGTATAACTTTGTTGTTCAAGGAACATTACAGTTCACCTCATAATGTAGAGCTACGAAATATTTAGCAGCTCAAATAGCCGATAACATGATACGACTCATTTGCCATCCTCAACCCGATTAATAATAGGTTTGTTCGCACTGGCTTTTCTGACGGTTAGCGGACTACTAGAAAACCTTTGGAAACCATCAGTGGTCCAATACCATCTTGATAAGGATTTGCAAATTGTTTGGAATCAAGAAGGCAGTGCATGACCAGTGGAAAGGCTTCGACTGAAAACCGGATTTCAGAGCGAATTTTCAGGGAAAATTGTAATTTGTTCCAAAATGCTCAGAACATGAATTTTTGAAATTCATTTCGGCTTTGACTGAAAACAGAATTTCACACCGAATTTTCAGAGAAAATTGCAATGGTCCATTTTCCGAACATGAATTTTTGTTTAATAGGCAAATCCGTTTCAGAGTATCCTGAATTCATCCCTAGATTTTAACAAAAATGTATATGTACCTACGTATTTATATTATATATGTGTCGTGTGTGTGTGTGTATTTATGTGTCACTCCAGATTATATCTGACCTTGGGTTCATGATAAAAGTTCCAAATTTCGTCAAAATGTTTGTATTGCCAAGCAAAAGGACGAGTTCGAAGATGAGCGATTTTCAGAAATTCTAAGAAGGTCAAATAGGAGTTTTTATGGGCCAAAAATCGGTAAAAACCGCTAAAATCTCACAATTGCTATAAAATCACTAAAAGTGGTATGGAAGGGAAAGAAAATATTATTTCAGTTGATCTTCATACAGAATAGGGGTCGAATTTGGATTTATGAGGGTAACAAATTGGCATTAATGGCTAAAGTCAATTAATTTTAGTTCACCTGACGTTGTGTGGGATGGTGATCCACGACAGGTAGAGGGACTATTTCGATGATGAAAGTATTTTTCTAAAAAAAAAAAAAAAGAGTGGGTCAAATTTGACTTTATAAGGGTCAAAAATCGGTAAAAATAGCTACAACCACGGAAGTTATATAATTTTACGAAATTTGTGTGGTTTCTCGCTATAATTATAATCTTTTTTTCACAGTAGCCCGAATATCTCTGTGAAAATTCGCTCTTACAGCAATGCTGCATGACTGAAGCTTTATTTTATTTTATTTTTTTTTTTTTAAATACCCTTCTCATATATACTTACCTATAATGTTGATTGCCCAACTGACCACAATATGAGAAAAACGTCTTCGTCGTATAAAGGAATGAAATGACGTGGTACAAGCTTGCTCATCATTGGAAGAAAATTCCACTGGGGATGCTTCACCTACCGAATAATCCGTATCTGACATTCAACTAAAAAAGCTAACTAGTCGTAAATAATAAAGATAAAAGATAGGTAACAGGTAAAATGCTGAAATTGAATATCATGAAACAGTGGGGCACAGGATCAGTAAACGTCCCGTAGAGCGATTACAGAGGACGTCCCTTGTTATAGATCACTCTCACTCATTGCAGGTCGTCTTGAAGTATATGTGAGCAACTGATCTATTTTGATGATGATGATGTGCAATTTAATTAAATAATTTCGTGACGCGATATCAACACCTTACATGTTTGACTACCTGTATTAGAGTAGGTGATGTTAATATCATCATAGCACTGCCCCAAGAATATTGTAAATAACTTGATTGATAGATCTAAGATTAGTTTGCTACCTACCTATTGTTTTTATGTACCTATGTCGTACGGCAGCTTCGAAAGTTGAGAATACAGGCAGCAGAAATAAGATTTGCAGAAAAGCCCGCGTTCTCCTCCCCACCCCCACTCCTGTAGAAATAAATAATGTCGGAATGGTATTCCTGTGGGTCTGAAAATTGGATGTTGGTTGGCAGTTTTCAGCTGAAGGGAATATAAAAAGTATGTAGCGTGCGTGAAAACGTCATTCATTCGTATAGGGTGAAAGGTAATGCAAAAGAAACAAAAGGGAATTCGAAAGTGGGCGCGGCTCCTACAGCTCCTACGTCTACATCACGACCGAGGTCAGCGACATGCATGGACGCTATACCACTAGTATCCATGTTTCACATGAGAGCTCACTTTATCGTACAACCTCGTTTTGCTGTTTATTTTGGTTTATTATTTTCAATAATGAACCATTGGAATCGAGCATGAAAAAAAAAATTCTTACCCCCCCTCAAAATTTGATGGTTTACGTTTCAAGGTATGTAGAATCCAAAACTGCAATAAAAATATTTCTGTCTGTCCGCCGTACGCCGTACGCCGTACGGGCCACTTTTCTTAGTTACCATGAAAAAAAATTGATGAAATTCGGGTTATAGGTTCGGTTCGGCGTCTAGTTGGTCCTCGAAGCTCGACGTTACTGTGAGTCATCTCTAAGGGGTTCAAAATAGGGGTTGAAATTTTCAAAACGCCTATACTATTTTTTTACGTAAATATTTTTACGGTTTTAAATAGTTCTTGAACTTGCGAGTTTTTTAAGACCATCCGGAGCATCGTACGTCCAGCCGTTCGTTCACAGTAAGGCCCCGAAGTTTGCACCGACAGGCATTTTCGACTCCAGTGTGAATGAAATTGTATACAATTCAAACCAAATCTCGTAACCAGAGACGCGCCCACAATAGGAATTTGTGAATACGGCCAATCATTGGTAGGGATCACCTGATTATATTGGCGGAGTAAGAAGTCGAGTTGGTTGTTCTGTGATATTATTTCGCTTGAAAAATGATGGCTCTTTTGGAGTTTGTTGGTAGGTAGTGAAACTTGATCAAACGTTGAAGTATTATTGATGGGTAAATTATTACTACGGTAAATCGTTACTCAACGGAAAATTATTACACAACGGTTCAGTATACCATCTACGTAGAAGGGGCTGGAGTTTGTAGGTAGGTACTTTTGCAACTTTTTTCACTACTCATCAACAATTTTTTTTCAGAACTTCATTATGTGTGTTTCTTTTTGTTAACTACTGTTTTCATCGGTAAACTGTCCGTTTTCTTTAGAATTTAATTGAATTTGTGAGGGAAATAATAGGATAGCACGTGAACTGAAATGTTATAATTTTATATGTGTGTGTTGGAGTCTCCAGATGATGTCCTCAGGCTATTAACTGCGGACATCAGTGTTGACTTGATACATGACAATCCTCCAGACGCTTTTTGTGAAAACTACTCAAGAGTACAGTATAATATGCTATTGAAGCTTGGCAAAATAAATTTAATACTTTATCTCAGTAACAGTACTAAGAAGGAAAATGTTATCAAAAGAATACAATATGCTGTATGCAGAACACTTTAAATTCAAATCAGTTTTTTTTTTCTTCTTTTTTTTTTTTTTTAAATCACTGGTCACCACTTGTACTCAGTTACTAGAAGGTGTGTAGATGATCCTCGGTTTGCGGTTCCGAAGAGGATATCTCCTTTCTTGCGGTTGAGGAGTAGTTGTGACCTGAGGTGCAACTTTGGATGTGACGGGAGAGGTCCAGCCAGAGCCAGAAGGTCTAGTTGATGTGGCTTGCGGCACACAAGTCGACTTGGGTTGAGAAGTTCCACCCCCAGGTGGCGTCCTGTCGCTTCTTGGGGAGATGGATGTATCAAATATCTGAACTCTGCGCTCTTGATGTACAGTGGGTGCTGGTGGGTCGTCTTCAGTCTGGGTTGCTGCCTTTAGTTGGTCCAGGTGGCGCTTGAATCGACGACCATTGCTTTCAACTTCGTAGTGTAGATTTCCCCACTTGGTCACAATCCGTCCGGGTTCCCAGTATTCTGAATTTTGTTTGTAATTCCTGAATACAACTTGGTCACCAGCAGTGAAGGTTCTGAAGTTCGATGTACAGTTTCCTAACCTCCTCTCATCCATTTTCTTCTTCAATCCAGGTTTTACTTGGTCAATGCGAGATCGGATGATTCTTCCCAGAAAGAGCAGGGATGGTGGCTGTCCTGTCGTCATGTGTGGTGCCTTGTGGTATTGCTGGACAAAAGAATTTATGCAGTGCTGAAGAGTATTAGCTGTTGCACCAGCTGAACTTAGCGCTCTCTTGAGTGTCTGTATTCCTCGCTCTGCCTGTCCATTGGTCGACGGATGGTAGGCTGCTGAAGTCTTGTGAAAACGAACACCGAGCATTTTGAGGAATTTTTTGAAATAATCTGCAGTGAATTGTGGTCCGTTGTCAGAAACCACTACAACTGGAACTCCGAATTGTGAAAATGCTGCTTCAAGCATGTTGCAGGTTGCTTCAGATGTAGTCGAATTCGTGACATTCACAATCATCCATTTAGAGTAGGCATCGACGATGACAAACAAGTACTTGCCCTGAAACGGTCCGGCATAATCCAGGTGAACTCTTTCCCATGGACCGCTGGGGTACTCCCAATGGTGCGTTCGAATTTTTGGAGGCAGATTTGAGTTCTTGAGACATGCGTCACAAGATTTTGCCATTTTCTCAATGTCACCGTCGATTGACTGCCAATACACTAGGGATCTTGCCAATCCCTTCATTTTCACAATTCCAATATGTGCGGTGTGAAGTTCTTCCAATATCTGTTGTCGGTATTTTGGTGGAATGACAACTCTTGGTCCCAGCATTAGGCATCCGTCATTGGCAGAGTACTCAGCCTCCCTTCCTCTGTAACCAGCTGCTGCCAAATCTTTGCCTTCTAAAAGTGCAGTAAGAATTTCGGACAAGTGTGGGTCTTTCATGGTTTCTGTCGCTATTTCGTGAGCAGTCAGTGGGATTTGTCGAATTTGCATCTGCATGAATTCGTCGAAGTAATCACCACCCATGTTACGACTTTTATGCACAGAATTTTGGCTCCCTTCTTCCTCAGAATTGAGACGTAACGCTCTTGAGAGGAAATCTACATTTGCGTTTTGCGAACTTGTCTTGAAACGAATTTCGTAATTGAAGTGAGATAAATAAGCGGCATAGTTGGCACATCGGGATAAAGTGAATGGTGGCAAGTTGGCACTTGGGGAAAAGATGTGTGAGATCGCCTTATTATCGGTGTAAATTGTGAACCGTCTGGCGTACACATATAAGAAATACCGTTTCACGGCCCATACAACTGCCATTCCTTCACGGTCGACTTGTGGATAGCGCTTTTCTGTCTCCGACAGAGCTTTACTGGCATAGGATATTGGTCTCTCCGATCCATCTTCCATAACATGGGACAACACAGCGCCTAATCCAACTGGGCTTGCATCCGTGGCTAGAATTAATGGCAACTTCGGATTATATGGCACAAGGACTCTATCTGAAGCTAGCTCTTTCTTCAAAAAATTATAAGCCTTCTTTGCTGGATTTGTCCACAGGAATTTTTTAGTGGTCAGCATTTGGCGTAATGGAGCTGTCACTGTAGAGAGATGTGGAATAAAGGAGTGGTAGTAGTTCACTTTTCCTAGGAATGTCCGGAGTTCTGCAGCGTTCGATGGTATGACGGTATTTAGAAGTGCTTCGACGTGCCTGTTCTGTGTATGTAGCCCGGAAGCGTCGACCGTATGTCCAAGGAAATCAATACGCTCAAGGAGAAATTCGCACTTTGAACGCCGCAGTTTGAGGCCTGCCTGATCCAGCTTCTGGAATGTTTGCGCCAATGCTCGAATCATTCCTTCTTCTGAATTTGAGAAAACAATGATATCATCGAAGAAATTTAATGTGCAGTTTAGGTCCTGTAGAATTGACTCCATCCGGCGAGCCCAGATGGCGGGAATGTTTGCTACACCATACTGTGCTCTCGTCGGTTGTACTAGGCCATGGGTTGGTGTATTCAAGGTCATAGCTTGACAAAAACGCTCCGTACATGGTAGGCTCATGTAGGCATCAGTAATGTCCAGACGTGAAAATAGTGACGCCCCTCGCAATTTATGAAATAATTCTTCCACTCGGGGGATCGGGTATTCGTCAACAATTAGCTGTGGATTTAATGTCGCCTTGTAGTCACCTGTCAATCGCATTTTACTCCCCTGCATCACAACATGAATGGGTGATGCCCACTGAGATGTTGAAACCTGACGAAAGTGACCGGATGCTATTTTCTTGTCAATTTCGGCTGAGAACTGTGGACGTAGTGCGAACGGTATTTGTCTGGCACGTGAGAATTTTGGTTGACATCCTTCTCGGAAGGTGACGTCAGCGAGGGGTCCGACGAGCGTCCCTGCAGTGTCGCTGAATAAACTGTCGTATTTTCTTAGAAGAATTTTCAGTTTGGTTGATGACAAGGCGCTCAGCTGCAAAACGGGCTCAGGATTAGGACAGTTCTCAGAAATTTTGAAGAATTCCTCAAATGAGAGTAAATCAGCAAATTTTGAAATCCACTCTCGTCCAAAAATGCTGTCAGTCTCAAATGGCGTCACATACAGGTTGAGTGGGCAGGTACGCCCTCGAAATGTCACGTCGACATTTACATAACCAAGGCACTGAAATGTATCTTTTGTATAACTCACAAAAGATCGAGATGAAGGAAACAGCTGATAATTTGGAAGTACTTTAGCCAAGGTATTTTGGTTCACCATCGAACACACTCCACCCGTGTCTAATTCCATGGACATAGGCTTCTGATTTATCAGGACGGAGATAATTGCTGGAGGGGGGCGTTTGGTTGCAGTGAGTTCACGTACGCAGTTACAGGACTCATCATCAGAGAAAAATGAAATTCCTGAGTGAATTTGGTCATCTGATTCACCAACAGCATTTTGCTGAGTAGTTGTATTGGATGATGATTGCTTGAACTTATGGTTGGAGTTGTGACTGATAGTAGCATTTCTCGCAGATCTACAGGCATTGGGGGCGTGGCCTTTGCGATTGCACTTGTGACAAATTTTTGAACGGAAAGGGCAAAATTTACGCCAATGCAATGCCCCGCAACCATAGCATTCAGATGGCCCTGACTTCCCTTGATTTTGACCTCCTCTGGATGAGCTGCGCGTTTGAGATGTTTGTGAGCGAGGATTTGATTTTGAATTAGCTTTATTGTTCTGCCTGGGTCGACTTGCATGTGAGAATTTATGTTGTTTGTCGTCAGAATTGCCTTTGATATTAATTGACACGGATCGGGTAGCTTCCATACTTTGGGCGATCTCTAGGACGTCGTCAAATCGGTCTTGCTTTTTCAAAACGACAGTTTCTCGAATGTAGTCATCAGTGATACCGTGAAGGAATTGAACAATAAGTGAATAATCGAAGAAATCGCCGAATTCACAATATTTTGCAGCAGATCGGAGGCGTATAGCAAATTCGCTAATCGTTTCTGGCGATTGCTGAACTATTTTTCGAAATGTGATTGCTTCACTGTATTTGTTCTTCGGTTTCACGTGATGTTTTACGAGAATTTCTTTAATTTCGTCAAACGTCTTGGTACTTGGTAAGACGGGATGTATCAGGTCGCGTATCGTGTTATTCAACTCCGTACCCATGTGTACCCTCAGGTAACTACTCCACTCGGCCTGGGGAACATCGCACAAGGTAAGTTGCGTCTTGAATCGATCGAAATATTCTATGATCGGTTCATCGCCCGAAGATTTGAATTCCTCGAAGTGAAATGGGCGAGAAGATTTAGGAGTTAAATGAAATTCGGCTAACTGTTTTACGATACCTGCTAGCTGCGAAATCTGCTGTGTGAGATCTGGGGTACCGGCACCGGCCGCTGCTTCTTTCTCGTTTCCGGCGGGCATCACGAAACCGAAGCTGAAAAATCAACTTGCGAACTCACTAACAACACCTCACGGATGTACCAAGAATCCTCGTCGCCACTAAACTGTCCGTTTTCTTTAGAATTTAATTGAATTTGTGAGGGAAATAATAGGATAGCACGTGAACTGAAATGTTATAATTTTATATGTGTGTGTTGGAGTCTCCAGATGATGTCCTCAGGCTATTAACTGCGGACATCAGTGTTGACTTGATACATGACAATCGGCAAAATTATTTTAGCAACATTTAACTCGTGATTTAGGTAGGTACCTAGTAACGAGTACGGGGTTAGGTACTAACCTACGGAGGGTCTGCGATCTACATAATATGTATATAATAGAATAGTACATATTATATTATATAGACGGGTTATCTATACAGAGAGCTGTGATCAGTAACAGAAGGGTATTCTGTACAAAATAATAAACCGTTGTGCAGGGATTTGCAGCGTTTTTCTGTTTTATCTTTACCCGTTCAGTATTTTGTGCGTATTGGGGTTGAAATGTCAGCCAAGGACAAAAAAAAGAGGCTTGCATGGATGCTTCCCTGCGATATTCAAATATCCATACCGGCCTTTAGGCTCTCCTACGCCTACGTCACACGCCCACTGTATGCCCGCCTTTTTTTCAAATTTCCGGTTTTCATTTGTCTTCCTAATTTTATACGAACAATTCCCCGGCGAATGGACTCGATTTTCGTTAACCCTAGGCAAGGTACTTCGAAAAAAAAAATTTAAAAAAATAGACCGGAATACCCCATTCCGGCGACGTAGTGCAGAACTAGACGCAGAGTTCTGCGACGACCAAAAATCTCAAATTTTACGGGCGGGATTGTTGTATGGATTCTGCATGCACTTGCCCTGTTATAACCCAAGTCAGCACAATCAGGTATTTGGGTGTTGTGTTGGACCAATGCCTAAGTTGGAAGGATCATGTTACTATTCTGTGCCGCAGATTAAGGAGGCTAACAGGAGTTTGTTTGGAAGTCAGGGGTTTCCTTTCCATTGACTACTTGCGGAAATTTTATTTTGCCTTGATCCACTCTGTACTGTCGTACAATATTGCTGCTTGGGGAGTTGCGGGTATTACAACAGTTCAACCTCTCATAATTGCCCAAAAATCTCTAATAAAAATCCTTCTAAAAAAATATCGGCGTTTCCCTTCTGTAGAGCTGTTTAGATTATTTCAAGTCCCAACTTTCGCCACCAGTGTCAATATTATCACTTTAATTGAAACCTATAAATATATCCAGACTGGATCTTATTACCAAATAAATAAATCAAAAACCCGTGGTTGCGGGAGCGTTATAGTCCTCTTCCGCCTGACTACGGCGGGTCATCGGTCATGTCTGTACCGTGGTGCGAAACTTTATAATAGTCTGCCCATGAATATTAGGGATGCTCCGACTTTGAATTCTTTTAAACGATTGGTGAAAAAGTTACTTAATGATATTGAACCATAACTTGCCATTATAAAGCATGATATAAGATCACTCGAAGTCGTATGTAATTAATCTTAATCATTGATCGACGTGTGCCTACAATAAAGAAGTGTGACTCCTCCCCCAAGCACGAGGTTTTCCTCATATGGGGGAGTAGCATTCGCAAGCTGCTGTGTAGGGCATTACTGTAATTACTGTCTCTATTTCTTAATATTTAGTACCACAATGTTTTCCTTTGTATTTTTTTCAGTAAAAGAATGAATTTATTAAAAGATTTATGCTTAAGAACCAAAAATTGCAACCATGTATCATGTTTCCACGCGACTCTCCACTAATATGCATTGTGCGCGAAAAGAATTGACGCTCAAAATTGACTCGCAAAATCGACTCGCAAACGATGCTAGTAGAGAGTTCCTAAGAGATAAGTTCGTTAGGGAACGGCCATATCTTTTGGCCACATCTAAGGCGAGCAGCCTTTGGATGCTAACCAATAAGTCCGGTTTGACAGAAGGTGGTGGGGGTAGGAGTGAATTAAAAAGTAACGTCACATAACTTAGCACAACGCGAAATCCATTCCATTACATAGCATAGGTAGGTATACTCACTTTTTTATCCTAAGTTGATATCGCAACAATCTAGCAAATTCTTTGAAAGACGCTTGGAGTAACTTTGAAAGACGCTGGCGATGGCGAGGACCGACGACACATGACGCGTTAAAAAAAAAACGACAAAACGCGGCAAAAAGCTGTGCACTGTTACCCCTGAGTAAGGTTAAAGACGATTCCTAAAGTTTGTGCTCTGGGAGATAACGCGCCTTATGTATAAGGCCGAATAAGTCGAACTTAAGGAAATAAGTTTGAACTTGGGCGACGCGCATGCGCAGTTGAGATAAATCCGAACACATCTTCCTGACTTTAGTCTTTAGGAACTCTCTAATATCCCAGGGCTCGTTTCCACGCGACTCTCCACTATGCATTGTGCGCGGAAAAAGTTGACGCTCAAAATTGACGCGCAAAATCGACGCGCGAAAAATGCTAGTATCCCAGGGCTAAAACATGATACATGTTAAAAAGAAACACGTGAATCGGTTGAGAATTGCGGCCTGGGCAGTGCACACAAGATTCTGCCACATACACAGACGTATACACCTTGGATTTTTTTTCATGGATTTGTATTCAGGTTGGGCTGAATCGGATTTGAATGTGGTTCTTTTCATTCACGACTGAGTGTGGTCCCCTTCTGACCAGATCAAATACGTAAGGACGTCTGTTACTGCTGAGGGACGTCCTAAAAATGTTGTAAGAGCGAACGAAGAACGAAGATGGCAGAAGTTGAAATGAACTGATTGGCCGAGAAAGCACGAAGTGGGTGGGAGTAACTGGTCAGATTCTCGTCGTCCCAGTTTCCTGGGGGCTGGAACGAACGTCAGAAAACTGGCTTCGGGTAGTCAGGAAAACACTGCAAACACCGGGTCGACACTATCCAGTCAGAAGAGAGTCCGTGAATCACTGCGAATGGCCCCAACGCCTTTCTGATGGTCAGGTAACCGTCAGACTGCCACTGCGAACGAACCTAATAATATCACAATAATTTATTGTCAAGAAATCTTGTTTGTTTCCCGTCATCACAATAACTTATTACACTGCAGGGGCTCGGAATAGGAACGGTGAACAAGATCTATCTCAAGTTCGAGAAAGCCTGGTGGCCGGAAGGATGCTCTGGCTTCAGCTTGCTTCGCAAAAACAAGCCTGCATCTCTGGAAGTGGTCAGTATTTTCTTGTATGCCGAAGTGCACCTAAGTAGATACACCTAGCTTAGTGTAGGTGTAGTATTTATGAGTGTACCTAGCAGTGTAGATGTAGAAAAGAATATTATTTTCAATCGTATAGAAAAGCTTGGTGGGTTAGTGATCTTTAATGGTTAACCAGAGTCCAGAAAAGTACCCCTGCAGATTGTCTACCCCATCGTAATATACCTAGTCCAGAACTGTGGTTTGGGATCTTACGTCTCCAAATTGGCAAACTCCCTTGAGATTGCAGATTGGCGTGTGATAAGCCTGGTTCATATGGAGAGTCAAAGCGTCCATTATTTCATAGGGATGGGGAAAAAATATGAAACTGGAAGATACTGTTTCTTGAGAAGAAACAATGAAACAGTTTCTTAAAATCTGAAACAACTGTTTCAAAAGAACGGCCACAGACGAAACGAACTTTTACCGTCTTGATTAGATTTCAGGTCCCAAGGTTGCCAATAGTCCAATATTAGCAACCTTGGACCCGAAATTGCCAGTAGTCCATTGCGAGAGACTGCTTCGCAGCAGGAAAAACGAAGAAACAGTTTCTGTCGTGAGACAGCTTCACAGCAGAAAAAACGGAGAAACAGTTTTGTGTTTCTGTTGTTTTGGCAGAGCCGAAATTTCTTGAAGCGTTATTGTTGCCGAACCTGTTATTTTGAAACAGCTTTCCCGAAACCGTTATATACAATAAATGAACTGTTTTGTTTCGTTTCTCAAAAAGAACAGAAACGCCCATCTCCACCATTTCACAGGCTAGGCTTAAGGTTTTTACACGCCAGGCCGGAACAAGTTGGGAAACAGCCGCGGGAGGGGTCGTATTTTTTCGCTTCTGTGTATTTGATGGAGATAAGCACACTAGGTGGGTCGCGGCGGCCACGGCAAGGGGAAGGAATGTTCTCCCTCCACCGTCCAATGTTTACCTTCCCCACATTCATCCTCACACCCTTGCTTGTGACGAGGGGAGCATGGCGAGCGGTGGGGGAAAGAGTTGAGGAAAGTCCTGCCAAATGTGGGTACAGGCGAAGGACGGGACAGCGGCGGCCGGCCGGCATCCCGCGTCCTACCCACGGCATTTCCTGTCCTGTTCCCACATATTGTGTGAGAACCTTTATATGGTGAACATGGACTCGCAGCAATGAAACTCATGGATACTATACATGTAACCTTAAAACCTGGATTTCGCCTTTTTCCAGCTAAAACGTCAATTTCTCAGCCAATACCTGCAATATTGGTTTAAAAAAAAAAAAAAAATTTTTGGACATCTGAGAAAGATTTTCCCGTCTTGGGCAATTGAGATTTGAGGGGCACTTTGTCAGCTAGAGTGCTTTAAAAATTTTCCAACTTCTCTTAAAAATTCTTAAATACTTTTTGCGCCTTTAAAAATGTGTGTTACAGCCAGTTTGTGTTTGGCTCATTTCCAATCGAAAATGTCTCTTAGAAAAATTTTGTAAGCCCAGAGTTTCTCAGTTATTATTTTTTTTCTTGTTAATCACGTTTGTGTAAAAAGACGTGATTTACGAGAGAAAAAGAAATAACTGTGAAACTCGGGGCTTGCAAAAATTTGCTAAGACATTTTCGATCGGAAAAGAGCCAGTAAATTGATTTCTTACTTCTTGCTGTTTAGTTTCGTGTACAACCTGTGTAAATTTTAGCGAATTTTCGAAGAAAAGGAAGCTATTGTTCTCGGTCCAAAATTTTTAAAACTCGAATTTCCGAAAGATTTTTATACCAAAATCCGTTTCAGACCATCCTGAATTCCCTGCCGAAAGACACCAAAAATTATATGTATATATATATATATTTATATATTTATATTTATATATGTATGTGTCATTCCAGACGATAACTCTCGAAAGAATTGAGATAAAAAGTTCAAATTTGCACGAAAAATCTGTCTTGGCAATCGACAGGCTAAGTTCGAAGATGGGCAGAATCGGGTCACCCTAAGGGGGAGTTTTAGGGGGGGAAAATTACCCATAAATTCCCACAATGAAAAAGTCTGACAAGTGACACCTCATTTTAAAGGTTTTTGTACGCTGAACACAATGGTGAAATCAGAATTGCGATATCTCATTCCATTCTCAAACTGGAGCACTTTGAAGATGAAGGAACGTGGTTATTTCTTGAGATGTTCTTCCTGGTTCGTCTGCTCTAATCTGATAACGGAATGGGATATCGCATTTCTGACTTCACGATCGTGTTCAGCGTTGGAAAATCTACAAACCGAGGTGTTACTCGGCAAAAAATGGAACAAAAAATTTGTTACGTACCCAATACCTACTCTTCTGGTATTCAAAACATTTTTGATTTCCCCCTCTCCCTCCTTCCACCCCAAATTTTACTTTGCGTAAAACTACTCCTGTTTTAATTTTGTATAGTATCAAGTTGGGAAAACATTGGCCGAAAATTAATTTTCAGAAAATTTTAGGCGGAGGAGGAAGATGCCGAAAACTTCGAAAATTCGCTCTTATAGCCATGCTGCATGACTGTGGTTTTTTCTGTCTTGGGCTTCACGTAATACTCGAAGTAGCCTGTCACCCGAATCCGTTCTGCATCCATAACTCGTGCATTTCAGGGCGAATACCCTTGGGAGCGTGACATAATCGGGTTCTACGTTGAGAGCACCGCTCCGAAGGTCCTCGGCGCCTGGCTTGTCGGTGACGCGGCTCGGGACATGGAGACGTACAAGGATGAACAGGTTCTCGCAGCCTGCTACCGCACTCTTATCAAATTCGCCGGCCACAAGTATGACATACCACCCCCGGAAGCCGTTATCAGGTGGGTCCAAAAACGTTTGTAGCAGACGTGCAGATAAAAGGCTGTTACAGCATCAAGTCAATGTCGGTGGTGTATTTATTTTCAATACCTCAGGTAAGTATACATTTGGAATCAAGCATGAAAAAAAAACAAAAAATTCCCCTAAAAATTTTATGGTTTGCGTTTCAAGATAAGTAGAATCCAAAAATGGATTAAAAAGTTTCCATCCATCCCTGGTACGCGCCACTTTTCTTGGTTACCATGAACCAAAATTAGTGAAATTTGGTTTGTAGAGTCTAGTTGGTCCGCAAAGTTACTGTTAAGGTTCTCACACTCTATGCGGGAACAGGACAGGAAACGCCGTGGGTAGGACGCGGGATGCCGGCCGGCTGCCGCTGTCCAGTACCTTCCTGAACTCTCTCTCCCCCACCGCTCGCCATACTCCCCTCGTTTCAAGCTCTCCTGTTTCTCAAACATTTTTGTCCACGAGGTACTACCTAGTTCCCATTTGCTCTTCTCAGAGTGAGAGTGGTTTCATTGTGCACCCGCTGACCTGGACCAGGGCATTGCTCTGATAAATGAGGATCCGAGACGCATTCAACAATGGGCTGACGCAAATTTCCTTCGTTTGAACCCCCTGAAGTCCCAGGCAATGATTTGTTCTATTAAACCTTGTGACACTACTGTGCCCATCCTTGCTTTTAAATTCAGTCCCAATTCCATTCTCAGATAGGGTGAAGGACTTGGGCATATCACTCAGCTGTGATCTGGGGTGGTCGTCATAACGAGTATCTGTCAGAAAGCCTATGGGTCACTACACTCCATGAATATGTTGTCATATTCTACTCCTGAACGTTTTAGATTGAACCTTGTCAAATCCCTTTTAATTCCAATTTTCACATACGGTGATGTTCTATTCATATGTTCCACCGATTCGGAGTCCCTATGAAGGTTGGAATTGGCTTTCAACAATTGTGAGATATATTTTTTAAATTAAGACCACGAGGGCACGTCTCACCCTATGTTGATCAGGTGCTAGGCTGTGGTTTAGTTGATTATCTTAAAATACGTTTTTTCAGATTCATTCGCGAATGTGACAACAATACGCCATCAATGCCCGCGTACCTGAGCAACATGTTTCCTCCAGTTCCTTCCCCCCGTTTGGGTGCATTGGCTCAAATTCATGCGCGGAGCAGACCATTTTCTAATTCAATTAAGGTGGCTGGAACAAGGATGTGGAAACTGTGTTGCAACCGTGTCAGGTCCGGGAACTGAGTTTTGTAACTTTTCACACCCGATCGGAGATGGGTTTTTTTCTACAGAACCGAAGATACCCACTGGAACCTTCCTGAAACCGCATTTCCCTCAAACCTTCGCGTTAACGTGCGGGGACACTGCCACCGGACTTGACCTCACTTGAGTGCCTGTCTGAACCCATCCTTTGTATCTCAAAGAGGAGCAGGCACACTGCGACCAAACCTGACTTGACATGAGCCACCCACCGGACTCCGTTCTAAAGGTGTGGCGACACTGCCACCGGACTTGACTTGACCTCACTTGCGTACCTGTCTGAACCCATCCTTTGTATTTCAAAGGGGAGCGGCGAGACTGCGAGCGGACCTGACTTGAGCCACCAACAGGACTCAGTTCTAATCCGGTCTGCATGGGTTGAGGCCTGACTCCGGTCCCCCCTCTACCATGATTTTCAACCCCTCGCATCCCAACGAGCCATCCAAGGCAGCCCCCATTGCTCTCTTCTCATCCTAAAAGTTTTGAAATTGAACGTCATTCAATTTGGCGTATAGGGTGTGAAGTTCACCGTAAGGTGCTCGTGAAGCATATGGTGACATCAACGACTTATTCAAAGAAAGAAAACTTCTAGTTCTGTTTCTTCATCAGAATTGGATTCTGATTCTAAATCACAAAGAATGACATCAATTTCGGAGGACAAACTCTTTTGATGTCTAAGAACAAACTGGACTGGTTGGAGTCCGGTGGCAGTGTCACCCCCCCCCCCCCCCCCCCCCTCCCTCCAGTCACCAGTCCGGTGGCTCCACTCAAGTCAAGTCCGGTGGCAGTGTCGCCGCAGCTTTAAACGGATCTTTCATCTTTGTGGTACCTACTCCGCTACTTTTCCACCCGTCATCGCAGTTGTTTGGCGCATTTCTAAAAGTTCTAAAACTCACTCCCACCTTTAGGAAAAACTTAGGTTCTGGATTTGAAACTTTCTGGTGGCTGGAACATACTATTGGCGCTAAATTGGGTCTGCTACTTGATTTATGTCTTTCCTGAGGCAGGCACTGACCACAGAAAACAATGATCTACAAAGAACAGGTGTCTGCAAGGGGAAAATAGTGAACCATTGTGTAATAATTTGCAGTGTTTCTTTATAGGTGCGAAATTTTAACTATACCATTTTCCTTCTAGGAGCAAGTGGTACTCGAATCCACACTTCCGTGGGTCGTACAGCTATCGAAGTATTAGTTCGGACATTCTTAATACATCGGCTGCCCATTTGGCTGAGCCTGTAAAGAATTTTTACAAAAAACAGGTACGTCTATTTTGGATTACACCGTTTTATCATTATGACGTGTTTCTTTAATATATTCATTGTGCCCTCCTCCCCACCAATGATGAAACTTTCAGATACTCTACTTCGCTGGCGAGGCGACCCACAGCTATTTCTACTCAACCGTCCATGGGGCACTCGAGACGGGATGGAGGGAAGCTGAACGGATCGCTGCAATGTACAAAAGTAAAAAGTGAGTTTGCATAACTTTTCATACAGTTGAATGATTCCGAAATCCCACTACTGCTAAACAACACTGGGCACTACGCTGAAGGTCAATCCACACATATCCCTGAGGTGACGAGACGTGAAGTACTGTACAGTGAACTTCAGTGAAATAAAAATATGGGTAAGATGAAAGTCTACGTAAACAAAGGGGGAAAGACGGTGCGTGTTCAGACATGTCCGACGCAGTGAGGCTCCGGCGTTCACGGTGCCCTTCAGCCTTCCGTGATGGAATAGAAAAATCCGTCGCCGCCGATATTTTTTAGTTTTACACTGACGTGAAATGGCGTTAGTTGTGAAATAACTAGGTACCTGTGTAACTTGTGGATCTGTATTGTGTTGTGTGTGTTGTGTTGTGGATGCCGCAGCTGGTTTGGAAGAGGTCGGTCGTCGGTCCTTTACGACTTGAAGGACCCGAAGTACCTAAATGCGGATTGGAAGGGAAGAATGTGGGAGGAAATCGGATGCAAGATGAACATTGATGGATGAACCCAGTGTCTTCTTTTCTTCTCTTCTTCCTCGTCTAAAAGCAGTGCTATTACAGCAAGATCTCGTTTACTGAAATTCATGATGCAGGAGAACGTCCAAACTGAAGAAGGCCCATCTTGCAGACACCTGATCACGGGAGAACACCGACACGGAAAGGTACGGTCCTGTGAGGATGACAGTGAAAAATTCATTACGGATGCCGATGAACACGGAAGGCTACGGTGCCGTCACCTCACGGATGTGTGTGGATCGACCTTAAGCGGGGATTTCACGACGCATCCCCGACCGCCCTTTCCCGTTCATGGTCCCGATCTCCCTGCCACTGTTCTCTCCTCTCCCTGGCAGAGCGTTGTATTTTCACAGCCCGTTCTGAAGCGCCAGACCTACTGCTCAGTTCGTTGCTATAGTTTCTTCGTCCAGGAACACTTTTTACAGTTAGTTTCACAGTTTTAAAGTTAGTTTTTAAAATGAAAGTTAGTTTTTCAAGTTTCAAACATTTAATTAAATGACTCCGTATTTTTCAAAGCAGTTAGTTGTTGGTATAGCATTAACTGCTTTTGCTGTGTGCGAGAAAGAAAGGAAGAAAAAGAAGATGTGGATGAAGCAGGTATACCGCGAAAGGCGTGTACTGAATCATGCAAGACTTATGGACGTATTGGATGCTGAAGATCTCCGGAATTTCTTGCGTATGACACCCGAGGTTTTCACCAATTTACTAAATATGGTGAGGCCTCATATCGAAAAAAGAAGTACGGTTATGCGTGAAGCAGAGGAGGTTTTTTTGGCCACTGGCAGGACGTACCAAACGTGAAGTATAGTGCTGCTATATCGCCATAATTGATATCAACCGTGGTTCCAGAATCCTGGGCCTGGTCTGTCCCCACCCTTCCACCAGAAATCGGCTGTAAATCTCTCCCGACCCCTCTGCTGGGTCACCTCCCCAAAACGTGACCAGCAGCACAGATTTTCACCATCGGATTTCAGGGCCGACGGTGATCCGGCCCAATTTAGGGTCCCGAAATCAGGTCGTGAAATCCCCCTTTAAAACGGCGTCTGTCCGAACAGCCAACTAACTCCCAATCCAGGAGCGGTTCTGGCACTGTCCAAACGAACTTTGTATACTGGTTTATACAGACTGAAGCTACGCACTCTATTAGGGATTTGGAAGGCTACATATGAGTGCTCACTCTGGCCTCTATTGGCGGCTTTTCTAAACGTTAACTTCACTTTAGTGTTCAGTGCCATCTGTATAATGGGTTTTCAGCTTGTGATTTCCACTGAAATTCGATTTCGGACCAAGGGAAGCCTTGAAACAAAGGCATTCCCTGTGGATCACGCAGCGTGGGGAAAGAACTTGGTGTGTGTACATAATACACAGCTATGCACATGGTGTTCAAAGTGTTCAGAGTTGTTGAAATCAGGAGTTTGAGTGAAAGAGGTAACCAGGGGTAAGATTTAGCAGTTTCCAATAGATTGATACACATTTCATGATGCCACTGGTCGGCAATTGGACAGTTCACAGCACGTAAGCTACGTATAGGTCATTGACCCAACATGCCAATGTTTCACTGTTACCTCTATAATAACAACTTGTTTTCTTCCGCAGAATCGCAAAGTGTTCCCTGTAACAGTACTGGTCTTCACAACGAACTTCCACTGCAGTTTTCCAAATACATAAAATGTGAAACAACGCTTTGTATAATGAATTTTAACCCGATCAGGGACAGTTGATGCCATAATTTATAGTTCTTCCAAAATCTAAATAAGAATAAGCATAAAAGAAGAATCGAACGTTTTTCGTGCTGTGATTAAGACTTGACATTAAAACCCTCATAAAATATAGACTTTCCTCCTCGAATTTACCTGTTCCCAAATCATTACAAATACCTACGGTGTTTGAAAATTTAATTTTGAAGAGTAATTTTCCAGAGAGCTAGAACACGAGATATTTCAGAAAGATCAACGGTTTGAAATTAACTTTTCGATCAGTTAAAATTTTAAACTGAATATTTTCAATGAAAATAGGGTTACTCTGTACGAAGAATTTGATGCTAGACAACTTTAGTTACCTGTATGACATTTTGCTTCCGAGTCTGCGAAGCAGCGGAAGCCTTGTGTTCACTTTCGTGAGCCAAAAAATTTTTGTCTTCAGAAATCAAAATTTCCACTTGCATTTTGCGTTTCAAAGCCTACTGAACAAATTTGGTTCCGTGTCTGTCGGTCTGTGAGTCTGTCCGCATTTCCTTGTTACAGCCATAACTTCCACGATTTTGAATTGATTCAGCTCAAATTTTGAGGGATGGTGCGGATAAGGCCCCTTGAGGTCCCATACAAATTTCAACATGATTGATCCAGCGGTAAGCCCTGCGCATGCGCTAACGTTAAATTCAACAAACACGCATAACTTTCACAATTTTGATTCAATTTCGCTCAAATTTTCAAGGGTTGTTTGGACAAGGCCTAGTGAGTTCCAGTATGAATTTCAGCATGATCGGACCCTCGGTGCGCTCTGCGCATGCGCTGGCGTGAAATAGATTCAATTTCCTTGTTACAGCCGTAGTAACCAAAGATTTCACCCAATTTCAATGTAATTCTCAGGGATTAAGCGGGTAGGGCCCATTGAGGTCCCATATAAATTTCAACATGATAGAGCCAGCGGTTCGCCCTGCGCATGCGCTCTGTCTGTCTGTCTGTCCTTCTATGCACGGCCAAACGGCTCGACGGATATCGACCAAATTTGGCACGAATATCCAGTAGGCTCCCAAGTTGTGCAACGTCGCATTTTTAATTCCCTGACCATAGCGGAACTATGGTCGACCATGGTCAACTCCTGAATGGCTTGATGGATATCGACCAAATTTGGCACGAATATCCAGTAGGCTCCCAAGTTGTGCAACGTCGCATTTTTAATTCCCTGACCATAGCGGAACTATGGTCGACCATGGTCAACTTCGTTAATTGAAATGGTAACCCCTATTTTTTATCGCGTATTCGTAATCTACGTGAAATTCTATCTACGATCGACCCTTCGGACTACCCCCACGGTCGACCATAGCGCATCCATGGGCCCCTCCATGGTCGAATCCCGAATTGCTCAACGGATATCGACCAAATTTGGCACGAATATCCAGTAGGCTCCCAAGTTGTGCAACGTCGCATTTTTAATTCCCTGACCATAGCGGAACTATGGTCGACCATGGTCAACTTCGTTAATTGAAATGGTAACCCCTATTTTTTATCGCGTATTCGTAATCTACGTGAAATTCTATCTACGATCGACCCTTCGGACTACCCCCGCGGTCGACCATAGCGCATCCATGGGCCCCTCCATGGTCGAATCCCGAATTGCTCAACGGATATCGACCAAATTTGGCACGAATATCCAGTAGGCTCCCAAGTTGTGCAACGTCGCATTTTTAATTCCCTGACCATAGCGGAACTATGGTCGACCATGGTCAACTCCTGAATGGCTTGACGGATGTCGACCGAATTTGGCACGAGTATCCAGTAGGCTCCCAAGTTGTGCAACGTCGCATTTTTAATTCCCTGACCATAGCGGAACTATGGTCGACCATGGTCAACTTCGTTAATTGAAATGGTAACCCCTATTTTTTATCGCGTATTCGTAATCTACGTGAAATTCTATCTACGATCGACCCTTCGGACTACCCCCGCGGTCGACCTTAGCGCATCCATGGGCCCCTCCATGGTCGAATCCCGAATCGCTCAACGGATATCGACCAAATTTGGCACCAATATCCGGTAGCCTCCCAAGTTGAACGTAGGCGCATTTTTAATTCCCTGACCATAGCGGAAATATGGTCGACCATGGTCAACTCCTGAATGGCTTGACGGATTTTGATAAAATTGGGCACAAATACCCGGTAGGCTATGGGATTTTTCCGTCGTTTGTTGGTTCCACGATACTGCGTACAGCGAAACTCGGATAGCGAGCGAAGCGAGCGGTCTGGCTAGTTATGTATAATGGACGTAATGTATTATGGAAGTCATGTTATGTATAATATGTATATTTCATGTAATGTTATGTAATGTTATGTTATGTAATGTAATTGTTGTGATCGGCTGCTCCTCCACAACTCAATTTGTGTCTGAAAATGCTGTTACTCAGAGTGGGGACCCCCCGACCCCCCTCTGACCTTGTCAAGGGGACTATAAAAGAGCCAGGGTGCCACCAATAAACCAACCATTCTCTCGTAATCGATCGACTCGTCTATCCGACTCCCAATCACTACACTGGTGACATCCGACGTGAGAGCTCCACCGCCAGCGCCCGCCGTTTGACAGCAACGCAGCCCCGCCTCCGCTTCAACGAGCCCCACCACGCGCGGCCCCCACCGACGCCACAGCGGCG
The DNA here is from genome assembly GCA_954871275.1 of Leptopterna dolabrata. NCBI lineage: Eukaryota > Metazoa > Arthropoda > Insecta > Hemiptera > Miridae > Leptopterna > Leptopterna dolabrata. The sequence continues at coordinate 26,874,102 of OX940987.1, read as the reverse complement.
CCCCACTCCGACGCCCGCCACGACGGCTATCGCAGCGCCTCCCGCTACTTCGCCCCACCATCACCGATCCTTACATAAGGAAACGGACGCCGGCGCCGAGCACACTTCCTGCTGACACCTCAACGGACTGGCACCTACGAAGATGACCGAGCAGAAACCGCAAGACACCCGAAGCGAGCGCTCCTTCACTTCTCAAGCTCCAGCCGTTTGACCCCGCATTTCCGCACGTCTGGTTCGCCCAACTCGAGATCATCCTCGCACACGAAGGCCACACGACGCCACATGCGAAATTCACCCGAGCCTTCCTCGCTCTCGAACCTCGACAAGCGGACCTCTGCGCCGACATCAGCCCCTCGAACACCAGTAGCTACCAGACGCTCAAAACACGCCTTCTCGCGACACACGCACCTTCAGATGGTTCACGGCTCACCGCCCTCCTACAGCCGACATCCGACGACGAACTACCGTCGATCCTCGCTCGCCGACTCACCCGAGCACTTCCGGCCGACACACCCGCACCACTCGTCCGACACGTCTTTCTTCGAGCCCCCCACGAGCATTTTCGACTACACATTGCGGCCCACGAAGAACAAGACATCACCCGGCTCGCCAAACACGCTGATCGCCTTCTCCCATTCGCACCAACTCTTCAAGCGGCTACCGTCGCTGAAGAAACAACAGTGATTCACAGTAGACGACACCGGCGATCACCGACGAGAACCACAGCGAATGAGCCCCGGTTTCCAGCCCTTTTCGACGGCTACGAACCTTCCAACAGTACACGCGACGCGCCGAACCACGCACACGAAATCGTCACGAAGGGACCCCCGTGCCATGCGAAACTTCGCCAAAAACCACCGGATTTCGGCGAATTACTAGCGGCGGGGGTCATTAAACCTTCCGAACCTGCATGGTCCAGATCACTGCAGCATAGAGCCACACCACGAGCCGCTACGATTCTACGTCTTCAACTCGCCACAAGCACAATCGAATCACGACCGCACGCTCACGTGGACTACCGACTCACCGCGCAAATTGATCTCAACCAACGCACGTTCCGTGGCCTCACTAATTTGCGGCATCGAACCACCCCACGAGCCGCTATGATTCTACGTCTTCAACTCGCCGCAAGCACAATCGAATCACGACCGCACGCTCACGTGGACTGCCGACACGCAGATTTCAACAGCACAAAACGCTACCACGAACGATCTACCGTACGCCACTCACGACCCATCAAAACGCCGCAACGCCCCCGACAACAGCGCCCGAGCTACCGCACGGGACACATCCGGCACCGGCGGGATACCTCGCGCCCGCACCGGCACCCACGCCACTAATCGGCCTCGAACCACCGCCACCCCACGACAATGACCACAGCAGCCACCCGGACAGCCCACACGGACCCAACACACGCACCTCCCACGCCCGGCCACAGCCACAGCGACATCAACAAAATTTAATTAAAATTGAAAATTACTTAAATTCTGGGGGGAGCAGTGTTGTGATCGGCTGCTCCTCCACAACTCAATTTGTGTCTGAACATGCTGTTACTCAGAGTGGGGACCCCCCGACCCCCCTCTGACCTTGTCAAGGGGACTATAAAAGAGCCAGGGTGCCACCAATAAACCAACCATTCTCTCGTAATCGATCGACTCGTCTATCCGACTCCCAATCACTACAGTAATGTTATGTAATGTAATGTTATGTAATATGTATATTTAACGTAATGTAATGTAATGTAATGTTATGTTATTTTGCTTCCGAGTCTGTTCTATTTTATAATGGGTCACTCTGATTGTGACGAGGAAGCTCCTGTGCCATCACCTTGGCAGTGTATTTCATTTGGAATAACAGTTTTTTTTTTAATGTGAAACTGAGCATATCACTTCAGTCAAAATGGAAAATTAGCCCAATTTTGACTGCCGATTCTGACTAAACCTGTGAACCGAATGCAATGTTTAAGGAGCACATTCGACGCAGAATAATGCTCTTTAATTTTGGTCAGAGTGAACATTGCTGTATGGTGTGCCCTTCAGATGTGAAGTGCCAAAATTTCGCGGTTTTTTGGCCCAATTTGTCCCGAGGTAGCCTATGCTAGTAATTTTTTTAAAAACAAGTTTGCGCCCATATTAAAAGTTAGATACAAACGTGAACAGTCTAGCGCAAACGAAACAGAATCAAACATGGACTGAACAACTGAATTATTTCTGAGGGAGTGGAAAAGACAATATGACTGAATACAGAAACGCCATTGGCTCAAATGGACTTGTCGTTTTGCTCGTCAACTGTGTAATTACAATAATATGAACTAACAAAACCCAATAAATGAAACAATATAACATTATAAATACACCAAATATAAATAACTGAACATTGAAGATTAAAAAAATAAATACAGACAGGGGGAATCACACGCTAGCAACTTATAGGCGGAATTTGACTGTGGAATTGTGAAGTTTTAGATCGGGCGAATCTTTTGCAAGGTAGAAATAATGGCCTTCACAGTTGAAGCAGCTGTCAATTTCAATGTTTCATATTCGAAAGGTACCTTATGTGAGGGAGAAATAATGGCCTTCACAGTTGAGAAGAAACCGTTCCAATTTCAACGTTTCACATTAGAACAGTATTTCATGCGAGGGAGAAATAATGGCTTTCACAGCTGAAGAAGCCGTTCCAATTTCAATTCAGATTCGAACAGTATCTTATGAGGTGGAAATAATGGCCTTCACAGCTGAAGAAGCCGTTCCAATTTCAATTCAGATTCGAACATCACCTTATGCGAGGTAGAAATAATGGCCTTCACAGCTAAAGATGCTGTTCCAATTTCAATTCAGATTCGAACATCACCTTATGTGAGGGAGAAATAATGGCCTTCACAGTTGAAGAAGCCATTCCGATTTCAATTCAGATTCGAACATCACCTTATGCGAGGTAGGAATAATGGCCTTCACAGTTGAAGAAGCCGTTCCAATTTCAACGTTCAAGAACATTGAGTTTACTGTTGAATAATATAATTTATCAAATCGTCATGAGCGAGTTTGTAGACACAGGTTTCACTGACTGGGGATAAACGATATCGACACTTCTGATTCGATACAGATACTGGTATACGACAAAATATTGATTAAAAAACCTTGGGAACTTCAGTAAATTCTTCACGACTTCCTTATTTCCATCACCACCTTCCACCACACAACTGTGACCTTCACGGCTGCGGCCATGACAGTCTGCATGCGGGGAAGTTAACTACCCCTACAACTGTGGACGCTACACCTTGCAGCGCAAGTCTTGTCAAAGAGATACAGAGATACAAAGAGTTCCTAGCAGCGATCAGCGATTTTGTTGTGCAGCAATTGTTTTACATTCAGCACTGAACATATGACTTGGCTAACACATATTTTGTAGATTCTGCTCCAGATATGAAGCATTTGGATTTTAGGAATATAAAAGCTTTAGAGACTATGCAGGTGTTGATTGCAAGATCATTACGCAGTGTCTAGGTACACGTTTAGTTTCTGGAGTATTTGATGTGCCTTTCTACAACACGTTTCTGGGATTCGCAAAGGTTAGACTTTGAATCGAAGATTTCAGGGGTCCAAATCACGCAAGATTTCACCAAAATAGCATGATCGGAAAGAAAACTTAATTGGCTTTCAAAAATGCAGCTAGCAAATTTTCTTTGCACCTTTAAAAATGTGTGTTAGGCATGAATCATGAAGAAAAAATTTACGAGATTAAAAGTTAAATTGCCAAATAACTCGGAAAATTATGGGTTTAAAAAATTACCATGTGTCGCTTCGTCACAAAACTTCGATCGGAAATGAACCAAAGAATCGATTCCTGCATTCTTTCAGACCTGTACATGGTACAATATGACTGTGAATTTCTTCCGTTTCCAGCAATCTCCTGTAGGTAATTCGTTGTTTAATAATAGTTCGAATTGAAAAAATGAATATTTTGAAACATATTTGGTAGAAATTAAATATCTTAGAAATATACATAATATTAGAATGTTAAAAAAAAAAAAAAAAAAAATTTGTTAGCTGGTCCCTTCACAGTTTACGACCCAATGAAGGATCGTTGTTGGGCTGCGTTTTTTGCATCAGGAAATCAAAGTATGTACCTACCAGTCACTTCACTTTTTACTCTGAGATGCTATTTATCATACGCCGGATCTGAACAGCTGAGGTTAGTATAACTTGAGTGCTCCATAGCTTTCAATAGTAACAGCAAACATTAATAACAGTAATACGTTGTGGACGATCAAGTACTAGGAACTCGGGTAAGTTTCCTCAAGTAACGTATCAGCAACATAACAGAGTTGTCGCAACCAAAAACTGACGATTGGGAGAGTATTTAAACACAGGTAGCGTTACGTTAGAGCCGTAAGTTTTAGCGTTTTCATTCAACTATTGGGAGCCGTAAGTTTTAGCGTAACTATTGGGAAGATGCGTGTTGCTCTTCTCAATGCTACATACTACTCAAGTCGATAAGTAAACAAGCTACGCCATCGCGTTACCCCGAATTTTGTAGAAACACGAGGTGCCGGCCCCAGGAAGGTTTTGCACCGTTTTTGATCCCTCTCAGGTACACGTGGAAGCCTGAACTCCCATTGGTTGCCATCCGAAAGCGATGAGCACGGTGAGTGCCTTATATTTCACAAGTATTGTGGGTATTTACAATTATACAACAGACACAAGGTCTCACCGTGCCGTGCGTACAGTTGACAGGAAAAGGACACGACTCTTCTTCTAAAAATTGTTCAAAACTCATAGGAAACTATCAAAACGGAGTAACTATTAATTACTGAATAATTGTGCTACAAGATGGTATGAGAAAAAAGAGGCTAACTTGGCAAATATAGATCGCTGAAAAATTATTATGTTAACGTTACCATGTCCAGAGTTACATGAACACGTAACTTTCTTACTGAACTTACATTGAATAGTTAGCATCCGAGTGTCGCCCTAGAACATAGTTAGCATCCTAGTGTAGCCCAAGAACAGAGTTGTTTTTCAGCAACTGGTTGCGACAACTCTCTAATTTAACATAGAATAACACGGTTTTGAAAACGTTCACAATGCACAACGTTGGTTACAATTTCATTACAAGTTAACAGCGTGTGATGTGATTTTTGGGGGTTTTGATACTTCATGAAAAACAAGGGGATACAATTTTTATTACTATTTTTTTGTGAAAAAGAATTCTCGTATATTTAGTAGCAAACTGATTAGTGTAACCTGTATGGTACATGATGATATTCAATACCGATACAATGGAAGAAACCAGAGGTCTTCCGCCTCCTAGACCTTACACATTTATTGAAGTCGATTATTTCGGGGGTAGGCGTCCTAATATAAGAGTTGGGTGGTTCAAAAAAGCCAGAATTGTCTCGTCGGTAGTTCATTGCGCTTTCTCCTTTAAATGAGTTTTTCTTTCAGTTTTCGAAGCCTCCTCAAAGTTCGAATTGCCCACGGGGTTGTTGAAGATGGAGATGGCCGGTCGCGATCGCTGGGGGGAACTTGGGTCCCCCTAGAGACCAAAAACAAACTAGCCCACGCTGTAATAGAGAAAAATTCACTTGAGATAATGTAGATAAGAAGTTGACTGAATGAAAGCTTTACAATACAATACAACATACTTCCTACCATCTCCGGAATAACAGCTTTGGTGTATAGAACGGAATAAATGTATATATATTATGTACATGAATACATGAATTTTGACGTGACAGGGGGTAGAAAAAATTAAAGATTAACAGTTAAAAACCACACAATAATTTTAGAGGGAATATTTTGCCTGTGGCGTCTTCGCCCCAGGCGAAATATTCCCTCTAAAATTATTGGTATCTGTTGATCTTTAATATTTTCTGCCACCAATACCCCCTGCCACCAAAATTCATATATATCACCAAGAGTGTTTTCCCGTTTTCAATATACAGTACTCCCTCTGTAATCCGGCATATCAGCTCTCCGGCACTCCCAGTAATCCGGCGTTTTGTATTCGAGTATAAGCTCAACACTTGATTTGACTTTGGACTGATGTCTGAGTAAAACGCCTCGTTTGCCGCGTCAATTGCATAGGCCAAGGAAAATGGTCTCTGCTAACGATGTCTTAGTTTTAAGAAGGTTACAGGAACAAGTACTCAATGTGTCTCAACAGTAAAAAGCAAAAGACAATTGATGAGTATTTTTAGCCGTCTACTTCCAAGGAATAACGCGAGTTATATGATGTATTTTTCTACCTTTTTACATTGTACAGTACAATGTATGATAATTAAAACTGATTTGTCAATGATAACTGCGTTTTACTCTATATTTTCCAGTAATCCGGCATTTTCGGTAATCCGGCAGTGCTCTGGTCCGATATCTGCCGGGTTCCTGTATATTTAAATATGATGGGGAGGTTTTCGACCGATAGATAATGTTATGGTCGGAAACCAGAACTTGCCATGTTAACAAGTTTCTATGAAGTTTCCCTGCTGCCGAGATTGGCTTGAAAATATAATAGAAGTATTCTGAAACGCTGCCCAAATAACGGATTTCTATTTCACTGGACCGAAACTCGAGAAACAGTAACATTATATCAATATAAAATAAAACACATCATTGAAGAGCTATGGAGAGCATCACGAATGGCTTTGAACCGGGGCACGGCGGACCAATAGGAAGGCACCACTGAAAATTAAATTCACGCGCCATCATAGATCGGTACCTCTCCAGGCGAGTTTGCAGTTATGATTTAAGCCGCGAATGGCGTCATCGCGCAACAGCCTAGCACTAGCGAACTCCACCATTCGAAATTCGGCTAGGACTGGGCAGGTACAAATGAAGTGGTAGGTGTACTCGCGTACCTGTTGCACAGGGAAACACTCTTTGCATCTGTCCCTACCGAAGGGCTTTCCATTCAGGTCCAGCAAGTCGCCTCGGATGGATCTTAAATAGCCATCTTCGAAAATCCACTTGAGTAGGACGACATGTGACAGAGAAGGCTACGTCAGAAGTCAACCTTTTTGGGGTCGATTTATCAATCGCAATAATCCGTCTCTTACAGAAAATTTACTCAGCCATAAAGACTTATCAGGAAGTTGACTTCAACCCCCCCCCCCCCCCCCACCCCGTTAGGACCTCACTGGAGTAAGATTTAAAAAAAAATAAAAAATTCAGATATGATTAATAATCGACCTTTCCAAAAGCCTAATTTAAACAAACTTTCAATTATTTACAATATACCAATAGGTACTACTGAAGTACCTAAATATTATATTTACCAAATACTTTCGTTGATCTTGTGCCAAAATAATGTTTTTCAATAAATAAGTTAGTAATCCAACATGAACAGGAAGATGGAGGCCCGGAACTAGTGGTGAGCCGAATATATGGTTACTATCCGGTAGGTACTCTGCCTATTCGGCAATGTTTTGAGTGTTTCTTGTAATTCGGCTGAATACCGAATAGCAGACCCCATTATTCGGTCAAACGGATTACTCAATCAAACTGAATATTCGGCCAGAATAGTGTTCGCAAAGAAGCAAGAAAAAAAAAATCGTAATTTATACCAATTTGTGTGTTTTTATGATGATTTTAATGAATTAACTAATACTAAACTAACGCCACACTAATACAACCTATCAACATTTCAATCAACTGTGTCAATACATATCCACATATTATCAACAACTGTCTTGTCTTGTCTTAGATTCTGGGGTTATCAACAAAAACTTATTGTCCTCAAGTTTCAAATATTATTATAATAATTACGCCAAATATTCGGTTATTCCGTAAGAAATTTGGCCGAATACCTATTCGGTATTTTGAAAAACCACTATTCAGCACACCGCTACCCGGAGTAGTGACTTGAATCGCTACAATTTATTTTAGACAACAAAACACACCAAATTAAATTCAAACTCGAGAAGAGACAAACGACCAACAGGTATTAAGTACACACACGAGAGAAACAAACAAACGAATTACACACAACAGAACTAAATAAGTTTTTATAAAGTGGGGCTATGCGAAATGCTGTTTTCACTTTTTTGCAGTTTCTTGGTCTGCTAACGTCAATACATCGTTTGACAATGAAAGGAAACTCGCAAACTCAATATTTACGAGGCGAGAGCGTTCCAAAATATTCTATTCCTGATGGTTTACATGAGCCACATAGCCCGATTTGAAAGAGATCCGATGGGTACTCATTTCCGTAGTAATGGGTTTTCTGAGCCAACCCGGAAGTTTAGAAAAAGCCACACAGCACATTTAAAATAGGTGATTCAATATAATACATATCTACTTACAGCACACTAATCGAGTATGATTCTATCTTCCTTGATTAAAAATTCGACGTATTCCTCATCCATGTTTTGAGTATCAGAATCCAGTGTGTCAGTATCGACATCTGCAAGTGAACAGGCAAAGAAAATACGTTAAAAATACTAAACAAGGAGATGGGAAGTGAGTGCACAATGCACGTTTTCCTTTTTACCTTAGCAATAATACAGATGAGTGAAGAATATTCCAAGACGCCATTTGAGTGGGTTATCACATTATCGACTTTGACCTGGAACCTCCCCTAAGTGCAGAAACTGCCTTTGAACTGTTACTGAATTCGAAAGATTGTAATGGCATCTGGTCTCAAAGTTCGTAGTATTGCATATTCCAATATGAATAGATGAGATTAAAATAGCCCGGAAGTGAAAGGTGGGTGACTGTGATAAGTGTTGAGGTGAAAAGATTAAAAGTGAAAGGAATCTGGAGAGAAAGGATGGGAGGAACCGTGGTTTTCTGTTTTCTTATATAGCCAACGCCTCGATCATAAGAATTTCGAGGGATCTTGATTGGAGTTTGAATTAACAAGGAGAAAAACAAATCTCAAATTCGAATTATACCGCGTTCTGGGGTAGGTACCAAAACAGATTTACAATCCATTGGATGTACCTATTTGAGTTTTCCAATGGACCAGACGATTATTTCGAATGGGTCTATTATTGCCGTACTTAGTAAGAACGCCCTAAGTCCATTTTTGCGCTTTTTGAGATAAGGACATGATCTTGAAGGAATCGATTAGGCGCACCTTTTGAACTAGTCTAGAATGTCCCAAGTCCATGAAAACGGCCTGAAAAATCACTTTTCCCTATGTCCATTTCGCAAGTTTAACTGATCATACCAGGCTAGAACGTCCCAAGTGAGTCGTACTAGGCTTAAACGTCTTACATACAGACAGAACGATGGACATAGGACAGCCTAACTTAGTTCAGTTGCGACTAACTTAGTTCAATTGTGGCTGGCACTAGGCCTAGTGTCCTGAGTGTTGAGGAATAAAAGAACGCCTGTTTATGATGACGCCAAGTTTCACTCTTCCACTACAACAATCGTAGTGCTCAACATAGCACCGGGCCACAGCAAAAAAAGCAGCATGGTTATAAGAGCGAATTTTCAAATAAGTATTCCTTTTATTGCGTAAAAAGATGACATTGTACCATACCAGTACTTCGTACCGGTTTTTGTAATATTATATAATTGTTTCGCGATATTAGCCATTTTGACCGATTTTTGACCCTTACATAGTCAAATCTGACCAACTCTTTCTTCGTGAATAACCATCCCACACAACTTCAGGTGAGTTAATATGGATTCTAGCCCTTAATACCTATTTTTGACCCCAAAAAACCCATATTTGAACCATTCTGCAGAAATGCGAAAGGTGGACCTTGCAAGCTGCAATGTCCACTGGTGGTAAGCCAGGAACGTCAACAGGTCATCAATCAAGCGTATGGACATAGGTTGTAAGTTAGCATCATACTAGGTCATGCTGTCCTAAGTGCAAGGCTACTAGGCTATAAAGTCCTATGTCCATCAAATGAGCTAAAACTACCAATTATCGCTCAGATAAGAAATTTCTCTAGGTTCGGTTATGAAATGGAAAACAGGGGAATAGAATTGAAAGATAGTGGTGGACGGCAACGATGATTTCACTAGAACTCGTTTTTCTCAAAATGAGTAAAATGGACTTGGGACGTTCTTACTAAGGACGGCACAGTAATCGAGAGTCGATCGTAGTTAATGCAGTCAACTTACTGTTCCTGAGTTCCAAACGTTTCTCCTTCTGTGAGTCCCAGACTTCACGCGTCTTTTGGCGGTACTCCTCGAATTTCTTCATGGCGGCCGCCCTCTTCTCGATCAAGTCCTTGGACGCCCTGGTCAGCCGCATCCTGTCCTTGCTCTCAAACTGGGCAGAGTACTTCTTGAGACTCTTTTTGATCTCCTTCTGCTGCTCGGGCGTCAGCAGAGACGGCACGCGAGGGCGCCACTGGAGGCCCCAGAACTTCTGGAGGTTGTTCCTTGAGAGGATCCTCCCTTGGAAGGTCCAGATCCAGTAGCCTAAATCGTCCTGGAAACGGAGCAATCAAGGCGCACAAGTGTCAAGAGCCGAAAAAAAAACATACCAAAAAAAAAAAAAAAAACCGCCGCAAATCCCTACACAACGGTTTATTATCCTGAATAGAAGACCCTTCTCTTACAGATCACACTTCTCTGTATAGAACACCCTGTTACAGATCACAGCTCTCTATAATAGATAACCCTTCTACATATTATGTAGATCGCAGACCTCCATAGCTTAGTTAGTACTTAACCCCGTACTGGTTACAAGCCTACCTAAACCACGTGTTAAATGTTGCTAAAATAATACTATCTATGACAAACAGAAGGTAAAATGGCAAAAAGAAACACAAATGAAATTCTGAAAAGAAATTGTTGATGTGCAGTGAAAAATATTCAGTCTTGTCCGGGTTTCGATCTTGGGAACTTGGGCGTTCCAGGCCATTGCTTAGACCACTGCTCTACAGCACCAACCTGGCCGAGAGATCATTGATGTGCGCTCTCAGCTTGATGCCTGCATACGCCTTGCTCTTTAGGGAAAATTTTACGGCAACATCGTAGAATGCCAGATGGTCTCGAAGATTTGGAAAAAAACTATTCAAAAATGCGAAAACCCACATCTCAAAATAAAATTTTCAGGACAGTGATACAACGTATTTCAACCCCTATTTTTCATCCCTTAGAGTTGAGTGACCAACTAGAGCCCAAACGGGACCCACATACCAAATTTCGATAATTTTGGTTCATGGGAACTAAGGAAAAAGCCGTGGAAGGCGGACGGACGGAAATATTTTCATTGGATATTCGTATTCTACGTCCCTTGAAACGTAAACCATGAAATTTGGGGAGAGGGGGCATTAATAAATCCATGTGATAAGGACTTGCAGCGTTTTTTCTTTGAAAGAAGGCGACTTATTTTCAGTTGGGTGGTATAATTTTGCCATCCAATCGTACTTCACCGTCGGCCGTGTACGATTTTATACGAGTGTGTACTAAGTTTTTCCTCAAGTGGACAACACGCTATGACTTCGGTCGAAATGACGACGGATTGTGACTCACTTTGGATTTCCAGTTAGAAGTGGCGGTGACGACATAGCGTCCCGTAGGATCCCATTCGACGTCGGAGACGCGGAAGTGTTCCGAAGAATTCATGATTGTGAAATCCGAGGTGTCGACGAACTCGAGGGTTCCGTTGTTCCTCAGATCCGCGAGAACAATGAACTGACCGCCGGGTGACCAGAACAAAGTGTTGCACTGCCTTTTGTCCAACCGCTCTGAATAAGAGATTGAAACAAACTAAATATAAACAACAATAACACAAAGCAAAAGAAAGTCTTGAAAATCCATGAGGCGAAGCCAAAATGTCGATTGAGAAGCCTCAACTTCTCGAACTATATAATTCTACATAATTCATGATTAGGCCACTGAAGTAGTAATAATAAACGCACTAATTTATTATATACCACTGATTTCGTTAGAAAATGCAGTTTCTAAAAAGCACCATTATTCGCTGATTGATGCATGTCTAGTGCTCGTAAGGGTCACACAAGATCACCCTTTTTAAAACAAAATTTCAAGTTTTCCTTGTATTTCTCCCAGTATCCAACTCATTAGAGAGTTTTTGCAACACCCTCGCGCCGAAACGAAACGGAAAACGACACCGAAACGGAATTGGCGGATAGGGCGACCGAAGTCAGATGCTAACCTTTTTCGGTTCAGTTTTCGTTCAGCTTTGGCATCTACCGGCTGGTGGAGTCACGCTAACGTTATGTCAACCTCTCTTTCATCCATTTTACTCCGTGGTCCACATGGCGTCAAGTCTGCCAAGACGCCAAGAAGCAGCTGTGAATACGACGCTCGACATTTTTATTTTCCAAGGAAAACAGATGAAGGTAGGTAGCGTTATACAAATGTAAGGTTAAATTACGTTTCGTCATCTCAACACGACGAAAGCTGACACCGTGAGATCCCGGTATTTTTCGTCGTCAAGGTTCGTCAAACTTTTTGTTGTCTTAAGTGTGCATGCGCAGCACTGCTTTCGTTTTGTTCGTTTCGACGTGAGTGTGTTGCAAAAACTCTCTATTATTTTGACATCTGGTGGTATCCAGCTGCTCACAATAACATTTGGAATAGTTATCGGACCAGAGAAATTTATTTATTTACAAAATTCGAATTTTGGTGCTGAATGACAAAACAAAGCTATCTATGAAAACTGCTTTGCTGAAGCACCTGATCACCAAAAAAATTTAAAAAATATCTTCTTATTTCATCAATTATTTTGATAAAAAGAGAAGAATGAAGCTTCCGATCAACACAAAATTTAAAAAGTATCTTCCTATTTCATCATCAATTATCTTGGGAAAAGGAGAAGAATGTGACGGAAAAATTAATTTTCTTTGTTAAGTAATTAGCTGCGAACCTACCTTCACCGTTTTCCTTCCTCCATAATATAAATGATGACATTAGTTACTCTCAGCATCTGATTTTAATTCACCAGGCATTCCAATACCCTATGGAGAAAACACCTCCGTACTTGACGTCATTGTAAACTTTTTCACTTAGGAAATGGTGCAATGAGCACTTGGGAAGTTGTTTGTATGTAGGAATTTTTGATTTTTTGATATCAGAATCGGTATTAGCACCCTCGAAACCCCTGCAGCCAATTATCATCTCAAAATTCCATGTAGCTTGGACAACAAACGGATAAAAGAAAACTAAATGACGTCACAAGTGGATGTCGCTGGGGGTTCCCCCCAGGCGCACGCGGGGTTGAGGGCCTTTTTACCTATGACGTCATTTAGCTTTCTTTCCACTGGTTTACCGCCCACTTTCGATCATCTGGATACCCCTCATACAGCACCTTTTCGGAAAGCACTCGCTGAGATCTTTTACTCAAGACAATAAAAGGAAACAGGTGAAACTGCCAATTACTCAAGAAACAAATGACTGTTTTCACGTAACTCGTAACATGAGGTACTCGTAAGTATCTAATACATCAGAGTTTTATGCAGATAATTTTACGAAAGACTTTCATCATGTTGTGCTTCTGAAGTGCAACAAAAGGGATCAATGAAAAATGAATAGCTATAAATATTCGATACTGAGAGTACCACAAGGAAAAGAGCCACCTCACGCCCGGCGTCCAGTAGAAGGGTTAATTCAATTTTAAAGACAATTACGTTAAGAGCGTCGTAACACAACTAGGTAACCACCTGAAAGTCATGTTTCATCCAAACTGAGGAGTGGAGGAAGAACATTACTGTGTGACGTCACTACTTGCCAGTAGGTAATTATGGAAACGAAGTAGATATATGTTTTTCTCCATCATTTAGCAGCATCGTGAACAATGATTCGAGGGAAAAACAGAACTGGAGGTTCATTGAGATAGAACTGATACAATTTATGTTATAACCTGAACTACGGATAGAGACGACCACTCACTGAGAAGAACAGGTTTTTGTCCGCTCTTGAGGCCGTAGAAGGAAACTTGGATGTTGCCGGCTTCACCGTGAATCACAGCGAAAGTCGAACCAACGGGTTCCCAAGCGAAGGCGTGAATGGGCTCTTTGATTTCCACTGAGTCGACCGGGATGTTCTTCTCCCTCATATGGAATATTTCCAGGTTGTAGTACATGTTCTGGAATAAGAGCCGACAAATGATAACTTTTTCAAACAAATGCTTGAATGGATCATGGAGGTTAAGTGAAAAGGTTGAAGAGAACTGCATAAAACGATGCTGAGGGCTCAGTAAAGCTTAAGCATTGATCGAATCATTAATTATCAAGTCTCTCGAATGACATCACAGCCCAAATGCTCATAGGTCATATTGACTTATGGACAGAAACAGAAATAGAGAATATCATAATATTTATATACCTATAGATCATTTAAACGTATAATAAATCAATAAAAATATTAAAAAATTCATTCAGAAAAAATCAAAAATTCATTTTTTATCAATTAAAAAATTCTTTCATAAAAAATGCATCAATTCATTTTGTAGTGATCGGCTGCTCCCTACCTAACAATGTAACTAGCGTCACATAAGGTATAAGCCGCGTCTTGGCGGCTTCCCGGAGCGGGGTTCCCCTACCCCCCTCCGGGTCTGTAACCAGGGGTATAAAAGGCGTTGTAATTACCTAATAAACATGCATTCATCAAGTCACAAACCGACTACCTAGTCTCGTGTACTTCTTCATAGCTTTAGCTCCCGCTGGATCATCACACTGGTCACCCCGACGACGAACACGCAACCTTCACCGGCTACCGGCTTCTGCGAACAGCGTCTCGCCTTCTCGCTTCTAGCGACTGCTCAACGCGCACCTTCGCTGGCTTCCTGCCCTCCGCGAGCAACATCCCGCCTTCTCGCCTCTAGCGACGGCCCGATACGCACCTTCGCCGGCTTCCTGCCCTCTGCGAGTAGCGCCCTGCATTCTCGCTTCCAGCGACCGCGAAAAACGCACATTCGCCTTGACCTTCAGCGGATTTACAAAGGTCCTTTTCAGGACCACTGTCCGTTTCAGCCTTTTTTTTTCAATTTCAGCCACATCGGATTTTCGCGACCGCAACATCGTCAGAGCAACTTACCCTTGCCCCGACCATCTTCGGACTGAACCGATTCTTTAAGAACCATCGTCCTCTTGCGACCAACAGCGAACCCCCCACCACTCGTCACGACCAATCAGCGTCCTCTCACAAGCGACCAACCAGCGACCAGCTCTACAGCGAACCAATCAGAGAACTTCTCATCGTTCCCGCTGCCTACTTAACGAGAGCGACCACCAACGGAGCACACTCGCCTCAGATCAACCACCAAGAGAACAACCAAGAAGAAAAATGGAAACCAGAGCTACGAAGACACTTGAGACGACACAAGCACCTCTCAAACTGCGGCCTTTCGACCCGGATTTCCCGCACGTCTGGTTCGCGCAGCTCGAACTAATTTTCGCCCAGGAAGGTTTGAAAACATCTGAAGCCCGCTTCACCCGAGCTTTCCTCGCGCTCGAGCCCCGCCAAGCGGACATCTGTACCGACATCGTCGCCTCACACTCCGCAAGCTACCAGACGCTGAAAGACCGGCTTATCGCAGCTCACGCACCCTCGGATGGCTCCCAGCTCTCAACGTTGCTTCAGCCTTCGGTGACAGACGAACTGCCTTCGGCCCTCGCCAGACGCCTTCAACGTGCTCTACCCTCGGAAACTCCGACCTCGCTCCTCCGACAACTCTTCTTACGATCTCTACCTGAGAGCCTTCGCCTTCACATCGCAGCCAGCGTAGAACCTGATATCACGAAGCTCGCGGCGGCCGCCGACCGCCTTATACATTTCGTAACACCTCCTCGTGTGGCCACAGTCGACGAGGAAGTGCAAGTGATCCAGCAACGCCAACGAATGCGGCCTTCTACGCACAGACAACCATCCCCTCAGCGACCGAACAAGAAGTTCTGTTTCTACCACAGAGGATGGGGATCCCGAGCGAAGAAATGCGTCAAACCATGCGCCTGGCGAAACCAGCCGTCGGGAAACGCCGACGCACGGCCCCAACAGCCGTAACGGCCGTGCGAACTCACCTCAACTCTCGGCTTTTCCTCCGATGTAAGAAGACTGCAGTAGAATTTCTTGTAGACACCGGCTCGGATGTTTCAATTGTACCTAACTCGATACTTCGAAGAAAAACGAAGAAACCCGGCTTCCTGCGAGCAGCCAATGGCTCGGAGATCAACACATACGGCAACCACTCCGCCTCGGTACACCTACCCGACCTACCGCCATATGAATGGACATTTGTAGTAGCAGACGTCTCAACACCGATCCTCGGCTCAGACTTCCTGCAGTACCACGGCCTACTAGTTGACCTACCGAACGCCCGCCTCATCAACGCAGCGACTAGCACCTTCATCAAAGGCACAATCAACCTCGTACATCCGGGAAACTCTATCTGTTCAACCACAGATAATTCGCCACGTTTTCAAACGCTCCTAGACGCATACGCTCCTTCTAAAACGCCCTGCGAAGCACCGATCGAACACCACATAATAACAAAAGGCCCACCATGTCATGCTAAACTCCGACGACTAGCTCCGGCGATCTACACAAAAGCGAAAGCCCACTTTACAGAACTTCTAGACGCCGGCATCATAGAACCATCGGAAGCTCCTTGGTCAAGCCCTCTACACGTAGTACCGAAGCCAGACGGAGACATCCGCCCCGTCGGAGACTACCGTGCCCTCAACAGACTCACCGTCCCCGATAGGTACACGGTACCTCACCTCCACGACTTCACAACCGTACTTTTCAGGACGACTATATACAGTACGTTCGATCTCGCCCGCGCCTTCTTCCACTGCAGAATCAGCAAAAACGACGTCCCGAAAACAACGATTCTCACCCCGTTCGGCGCCTATCAATACAAGAGAATGAATTTCGGCTTAAGAAACGCAGCACAGACCTGGCAGAGATACATGGACCACGTTCTCCGAGACCTACCCTTCGTTTTCTGCTATTTAGACGACCTTCTAGTAGCCTCAAGAGATATCGAGGAACATTTTACTCACGTAAAATTACTACTCGAGACTCTAGCGAATTACGGCCTCCAAGTCAACAAGGCGAAGTGTCAACTGGCCCGCACATCTGTCAAATTCCTTGGCCACATCGTATCGCCTAGCGGAGTAGCACCTCTACCCGAGCGAACGGCCCTCATCGCTAAGTTTCCTCGCCCTACTACGGTACAAGACCTCCGTACGTTCCTCGGCTTGATAAATTTTTATCACCGTGCGATACCTCGTGCTGCCGCCACACTCCGACCACTGATAGACATGATCCCACCCGACGCTCGGAAGAAAGATAAACGTCTACTTCAATGGTCCAGTAACGCCGAAACAGCATTCCAAGAAGCGAAACACGTCCTCGAACGAGCAGTAACATTAGCGCATCCAGGCCCCACACAACCACTAGTCCTACACACGGACTCCTCGGACTTCGCCGTCGGCGCTGCCCTACACTTCCTAGACGGTGACCATCTCAGACCACTAGGATTTTTCTCAAAATCCCTCAATCAAGCACAAAAGAATTACAGCACGTTCGACCGAGAACTCCTCGCAATATACCTCGCCATAGTACATTTCCGCCAGCAAATAGAGGGACGTACACTAACCGTGTACACAGATCACAAACCTCTCACCACAGCCCTTACTACACAGTCGAACACCGCTCCTCCGACCAGACTCCGTCACCTACGATTCATATCAGAATTCACCACGGATATAAGATACGCCGAGGGATCTTCAAACGTCATCGCCGATTATTTGTCCCGTCTACCACCCACAGAAAATAACACTGGCCTAGACACACACGCAGTCGACAAATACAGACCTCCCTTCTCAACAAGAGAACTCTTCGAAGCCCAGTCCGCCGATGAACGCACCCGCGAGATGAGCCTTCAAAGAAAAATGATCAACGGGTACGAAATCCTCTGCGATCTGTCAGATTCAGCACCACGACCGTATATACCTACATCTCTACGGCTCCCAGTTTTCCGGCACATACACGGACTATCACACCCGGGAATTAAAGCCACCACTGCCCTGATACGCGCCCGATATTATTGGCCAAATTTGACCTCCTCGGTTCGCCTCTTCACACGCGCCTGGCCCTAGCTGCAACCGGGCGAAAATTACCCGGCACGTTCGAGCACCCCTAGGTACCTTCCCGGAATCAACGCCGCTCTCACATCTACATGTTGATATCTTCGGACCACTTCCACCCTCAAGATCATATAAATTCGTCCTCTCGATGATCGACCGAGCAACTGGATGGTTCGAATGCGTCCCGCTATCAACAATAACAACAGAGAGCATAATCAACGCCCTTCACGATAACTGGATCACCCGATTCGGGTCCCCGGCACACTTAACCTCCGACCAAGGAACTCAATTCACATCAAACACTTTCCGCCTATTCTGCAAAAAAATGGGGATAGAGCTACATCACACGAACACATATCACCCGCAAGCCAACGGCCTCGTGGAGCGCCTACACCGTGTCCTTAAGGACGCTATCATCGCTACCTCGACGTCAAAAACCTGGGCATCGGACCTCAACGGCCTCCTCCTCGGCCTACGCAACAGGCCCGGCCCCGACGGCTACTCGCCTTCACAACGACTGTTTTCGGCCACTCCGAGGCTTCCGGGGGACCTGTTCACACAACAACCACCCACTACGGTGCCACTCCTCACACATGACTCCTACCGAAGATTCGCAGAAGCCTATTTGCCGAACACGATTCAACGAGCGACACACATATACGTAAGAGTCGATACACCGAAAGGTAAACTCGACCCCCCTTACGTAGGACCTTTTCGAGTTCTCACAAACGATGGGAAGACTATTTGTTTCGAAAACAATGACTCTACAACACCAACAGTCTCCATTGATAGATGCAAGCCGGCTCCGCCTCCCTTGGCTGTGATTGGTCAAGAAAGCTCGCTCCCTATTGGCCAACCTAATTCATCCGCGGATTCCGCGGGTATAAAACGCGAACCGCGACCCGCGAAGGTCATTCACTCTCACGATGGCACCGAACACGCCTTCCAAAACCATCTCGAAACAGCAGCTGTTGAAGGACCTCACGCTGACACCTTCACCTCCGGACCATCAAGACTCGCCAACAAAGAGAAGAAAGACGAAGCCAGTACTCCCGGGGAGGTGTCCCCCAACCACCACGATACGAGAAGCAATGGCGATCACACGGTTCAACGCAGCCCCGATACAACCTCGGCCATCCATCAACCAGATGAATCAGAAGATGAAGCCACCACAGGGAATCACCCCACTTCACGCCAGCGACCCGCAGGACGCCGCGGGGATACCCTTAATGACCTACACGGCCACTCACAGGCAGACCATCACGCTGATGCTCCCGCCTTTCGCCGGGAAATGCTCCGACTGCTGCACACACGGCTGCCGCCGCCCTCAGCTCCAGAGCATCGGGATACAGGTGTCCCCCGACACCATTACCACTGGGACCCAGGCGACAAACAACAAGACGGAGCCGCCAACCGCTGCAGCCACGCCGCAGCTGAGGCCCACTGTCTGCCGCACCTCTCAGAGGTCTCCCAGACGCTACCCCCGACATCACCAGCGGAACCACCTCCAAGCACGCTCCTACTTACGAGCACGCTCCCGGATCCCGCACCGCAGCCGCCGCTAATGCAGGATGAAACCGCACCGGCATATCAAGACAACACGCAGCCTCTCCTACCTTCACCGACGCCTCAACACGTTTCACCGTCAAGAAACACATTTATAATTGCAGTATTTAACTTCAATTCTGGGGGGAGCAGTGTAGTGATCGGCTGCTCCCTACCTAACAATGTAACTAGCGTCACATAAGGTATAAGCCGCGTCTTGGCGGCTTCCCGGAGCGGGGTTCCCCTACCCCCCTCCGGGTCTGTAACCAGGGGTATAAAAGGCGTTGTAATTACCTAATAAACATGCATTCATCAAGTCACAAACCGACTACCTAGTCTCGTGTACTTCTTCATAGCTTTAGCTCCCGCTGGATCATCACACATTTCAGTACAGATTAGGGTGGATTTGTCAAGAATAAGGAGTACCCATGACTTCTGTTTATATTACTTTCCCATTTCTGAATTAAGTAGGTTCCATTCTAATAATTTTGGGAACAACCGCACTCTCCTACGATGAACAGCTATTTTTCTATGAGCTTTAAAATGTTCGGCAACAAGTGACGTCATTGCACTCCCGCCTGGACGGGACAGGACCCCCTTGCCCAGTGTGACGTCACTTGTGGCCGAAACGTTGAAACCTCATAGAAAAAGAACTGCTCACCATAGCAGAGGGTTGTTGGTCTCAAAATTCTTGGGATGGAACCTACTTTCATTTAATAATATGAACGGAAGTCATGGGTACTCCTCATTCCAGCTATAATTTGATTTGTTACGCATAAAGCATAACGCGTACTTGAAAGAAGTTGAACGAAAATTTCTCCGCAGTTTGAAGTTTCTGAGAATTTCATCAAAATCGGGCCAAAGGTTAGTGAGAAATTTAGTAACGCAGATTTCGCGTGTGTAATGCCCATACCAATGAACCACCTGTTCTGAAATTCGTAGAGGACCATTTAAGAGCTACACCTTAACTGCCTACCAAATTTGAGCAACACAGTACACCAAACCAAATCCGTTCGGAGAGCTCTAAAATGTAAAACGCGAGTGGAAAACCCTTGTTATTTCTTCTTTTCAACTGAGACCCAATGAACTGGAATCTCCTTCGATTTTTTTAAATCGACGGACTATCTGATGTAGCGAGCTTCACATAAACAGCATTTTGAAAATATATCAATTTTACAAAAAAGTAATGATAGACGAGTGCAGCAAATTACATTTTCTTTAGGCGAGATCATCAGGTTTAGAGCACCGGATGTTGACAAGTTCACCCAAGTTTTCCCACAAAAAGATTTGCCTCAAGTGTTTAGAAACATTTTCTAAGTGGAATTCAATGGTATAAAAGTCTACTTTTTCAATGGCATTCGTGGACTTCAATGGCATAAACTCGGCGCCCCGCGCCTCGCCAGGGGGCAAGCCCCCTGGACCCCCGGATGCTTACTGCTTAGAGCCTACAGCTACAATTCAAGAAACATGGAACATGCTTTAGCCACGCTTATACACATCGAAACAACCAAGTGACAACCAAACAAGCGTCATTCATTGTTTACTATCGATTTATAACATCCATTTATATAGTTATATTATGAAACTAGGAAATAAATACCAAGAACAAATACGAAATAAATGCGTGATAAATCAAGAGCTTTCCAACGAATGGAAATCGATTTTCGTCCAATGAAAATGAAAGAAGTTTCATTTCCCTAGCAACTACTCGGTTGTACGTGAAAATCATAAGAAAATTTCGTCACCCATCCGCGTCACGTTTTTTGGCTAGTTAGTCCAAGGCTAAAGCATGTTCCATGCTAAAAGTCTACTTGTTTCCTTCAATGGCATAAACAGTCTACTTGTTTCCTAACAAGTAGATGATCAGGTGAATTTTAAAACAAAATACTTACAGTGTACTTGTTTTCTCCCTTTTCCGTCTTGCGCTTCGTGTATCTATCAACTTTGACACACAAGAAGTCACCTGACTTCTGCCAGTGGATTTTAGCGTCGCACACGCAGAAAATGTTATTGGCTCTAACTTCAGTGCGGCTACAAATCAAAACAAACAGAACTGTAATTCAAAACCATAACACGAACCTGGCAAAGATGTATGGATACTGTCTTGGTACCCTTTTTACCTCTCCTGCATATACGTTAAGATTTTTACCAATAAACAACGGAGAAGCCGAGCTACGCAGTGTGAGGTACAAGGCCTAGGTAACTCTCCCTCCAACGTTCGTTCCGATGGGACCTGGGGAGGGTACAGGCGCATTTAAAAAGCGCCCGACTTGCCTAGCTCGGGTATTCATCCTGTTTCTCTCAAACGAATACCTTCTCTCTCAACTTTGCCTTCTCACTCACCCAAACTCTTCCCTCCTTAAGAGCTTTCAACTAGACCGGCCTAAAGCATCCTTTCAAAATACTCCTCGAGGTGCAAACCGTACAAGTATTTTCCCAGATATTCAACGAAGTGAAAACCGGGCGAATGTCTTCCTCACCTTTTAAATATTCAGGGAGGTGCAAACCGGGCGAATATTTTACCTAAATTCCCAGAGGCGTATCCATGGAGGTGAAAACCGGGCAGATACAACTCCTCTCACAATCCCACCTTACTCTCCTTCTTAAGGCCCATTTACACTGCCCGAGCATTTGTCGTGAACAGGGGTTTTGAGTGAGCATTTTTTCTAGGCTCGGGCAGTCTAAACTGTCGCATCAGGCCGAACAAGGTTCGCGCAAAGGCTCGTTGGTGCTCCGGGCAGATCCTCCCGGTCGGTTTTCCGGCGAATCATCAGAGGGATGCTTGTTTACCGCTCGCTCTGTGTAAACACGCCGCTTCGGCGTGTCCTTGTTCGCCCAATCACCTTCGCTCTCGCGGAAGTTGGTGTCGGTTTTGGAGATGTTCCTTCTATTTTCTGCAATATGAAGGTGAAATCTTCATGCGACATGCGACTAAAATAGCTGAAGAGCCCACTGTCATCCTCCTTCAAATCCTTCAGCAATGAGGAATAATTTCTTCCCTGCAGAAACGATGACTCCCACATGCGGCACCATTTTCTTTTGCGCTTTTCCTTTTCTAGATGATCTAAAATTAGAACTGACGCAGCGGTAACCGCAACTCTCGACAACCCGGGTGCCATCTGTTCACAGCGAATGCTCACGAACAACTGGTCGTCAGAAATGCTCGCGCAGTGTGAACAGTGGGGAACCCACTTCATTTTCAACGTTCGTGCTCATTGAAAACCGGCGAACAACGATCGCAAATGCTCGAGGATGTTCGGACAGTGTAAATGCGGCTTTATCCAAAACTCCAATCAACATCACTTAAATTCGGAAGTCTCACATCAAATTTCACTTCCCATAAAATTTTATATTTCAAACGAAAGCCATCACAGATACGTTATATAGATATAATTTCTCTGGAGTGTAGTATATTTTGTAATTTGAAGGTCTTATAAGGGCCCTGGAAAGACGAAAGCTACTGAGATTTCAGTTAAATGCAGGGCCAACTCCCTGAACTAACTCTCACTCTCGGAATTTGGATCACTGCAACATTTCTTTCATCTACGATGTGATTTCAAAGAAAACATTTCATGGAATGACGGCAATTAGTACGGGATTTTGTAGAAATTCGTATGAGATCAACACGCTCCTATACACTTTGCCGCTGATGACAGTGAACAAAGTTACGCTTCCAAAACCTCATTTTTAAGAATAATCATGTTGAATGTCGAGATGCAATGAAGCAGGATGACGTACCTCGGAACTTCCATAAGGACCACTCGAGCAGGCGCATCCTTGTCTTCGGCGACCCAGTAAGCGAGGATGTTGTCCGTGGGCGACCATGCGAAATCTCGGATGCCCGTTATCCTTACGCTCTTTTTGTCCAGGAGTCCAAAAGACTGCAATGGATTTATAGAAGGTCATAAATGATTTAATTTTGAACGAACTATTTGTTATTTAAACTTTACCGACCCCTTCCCCACCTTGCTGTGGTGGATAGAAAACGTGAAGACAATCATGTTGCTTACTGGCTTTGTTTACTGGCATTCACTCAATGACCTATTTGGCAGGATGCGAGAAATACTAGAAGTACGAGATCCACAAACGCTACTACTGTTTGTTCGGGCGATTGTAAAAAAAAAGTCAATGTGAGGCTCAAAAAATCTGCTGAAACAATACGAACTAAATGACTCGCGAAGAAATCGTGGAAACCATTTCATAGAAAAACGGAGTAATTGAAAAATAGTCTATTTCCTCTAGGTAATACACGAAAAAACGCGAAATAAAATATAAAAACTAAAAAACCATAAATAATGTATAAAACTAAAAATAATCTCGGATCTTCATTAAGTTGAGCTAAAGATGAAATTAATGTTCAAGATAAAAGCAGTGTTTATAAATTAGTGTTCTTGTAGACTTGACTATTGTGGTCAAACTGGTAGGAAATTTAGAAAAAGAATAAAGGAACATGAAAAAGATTTCAGGGATAATAAGGGTGATTCTGCCTTTGAACGTCACGTCTCTTGAATCCAGTCATTCTCTGAATCAGTCAATTTTGATCTTACAGACAGTTTGTTGAATATCTTCATTTCTGTACAAAAGGGAACATGTTGGACGTACTTAAAAATTCGAAATTATTAAGAGTGACAGGTTGGGTAAATATTTTGAATTTCTTCAAGCTTTTCTCCGTTATTGCGTTCATTTCTGTAACAGCTCCCCCCCCCCCCCCCCCCCCCATCAACACTACCGTCCTTTCATTTTTTGGCATTCATTTCCAGGGCCAATCAGAATCGACCCACCTTCCTTTGTTCCCTTCCATTCTTCTTGACAACCAATCCCAATCGACCACATTTCACTTTTTGACTATTTATAAGGTCAACTCTCCGATGTGCCTTCAGTTATTGTTTGTTACTGACGATGGTTTGATCACCAAAACCAGTTTATTTTTCGCGTTTTTTCGTGTACTGGTGGAAATGGACTATTTTTCAATAACTCCGTTTTTCTTTGCTGAAACAATCAGCGGACAATGTGTTGAACAAACAACAGGTTTTATGCCGAAGTGAAACCAACGTTGAGAAGTTTGTGCTTGAACGTTTTGGATAAAAAAAATTTCAATAATCTAGTAAGGAGAGCAAGACAACAGTTTTTTTTTTTTTCTGAAAATGATTTATTGCACCAAGTAACACTTATTAGCAACATATATCTGACATATATTTATGCTGAAATAACGAAACTTAAGTACTGAACTAAGTTCCTGAAGTTTTTGAAAGTTAGAAGTGCTAAGTGTTGCACGTGCGACGTTCACTGAATTTTCACTGAACGGCTTTAGTTATCGCGAGAACACCCACACTCACTTCCACAGGTCATGAGGCTTCTTTCTCTTGAGACGTCTGAGTAGGTTGTCAACGTCGAGCAACTGGACAGCTTCTTCATTGACGTGAACTTGTAGCCGCTTGTGATGGGCTATGGCTTGCGTCTTGATGACTTCATTTACGGTTGGGATACGAAGTTCTTTGTGTAGTCGGACATTTCTGGTGTACCGGTACGCGTCAACACAGCATCTCAGTACATTATTTTGGAACCGCTGTATAACATCACGGTTGCTTTGAGCAGTGCAGCCCCACAGCTGCGCTCCGTAAGTCCAAACAGGCTTGAGGACTTGATTGTACAAAGTCAATTTGTTCTGGATCGACAGCTTTGAGTGTCGACCCATTAACCAGTACATTTTTCTGAACTTGAGTACAAGTTCTGCCTTCTTTTTCTTGACATGCGACTTCCACCGCAATTTAGCATCCAAGGTCATGCCTAGATACTTGGCTTCATTGGCGTGCGGTATAGTCTTACCGTTGAGATGAACTGGGAAATAATCGAGCTTGCGATTGGTAAAGTCGACATGAACCGATTTCGTTTCATTCATCTTGATCCTCCATTTTGATGTCCAGTCTTGGAGTTGCTTAATGGATCTTCTGAGTTTAGGTATTGTTACGTGATTTGTTTCGCCGACTGCAAGCACTGCTGTGTCGTCCGCAAACGTTGCTATTGTGTTCTCCTCTCGTTCTGGCAAATCACTGGTGAACAAGACATACAGGAGTGGGCCAAGTACGCTACCTTGTGGAACACCAGCATGTATTCTGTACGCTTCTGAGTAGGCATCTTCATGTTTTACTCGGAAGTATCGATCTGACAGATAGGATTGTAATAATTCTGCGTATTTTGCTGGTAGCATTTTTCGGAGTTTGAAATTTAGACCATCATGCCAAACTTTGTCAAACGCTTGGGTTACGTCGAGAAAGATGGCAGAACAAACTTGCTTGTCTTCTAGCGCCTGCTCAATGACGCTCGTGATCCGATGCACCTGGTCGATAGTGAGTGGAGTGCTTTTGACGGAATCCGAACTGATGAGAAGGTACCAGATTGCGTTCTTCTACAACTGATATCAATCGCTTGTGGATTAGTTTTTCAAATAGTTTTGATAACACGGGAAGCAGGGATATTGGCCGGTACGACGTTAACTGTTCAGCTGGCTTACCGGGTTTTTGAATCATGATAACTTCGGCTAATTTCCACAACTGTGGTACATAGCGAAGTTTGAGTGAGGCATTGATTATCTTTGTGATCTTCACTAGAACTTTACGGGGGAGGTTTTTGAGTATTTGACCTGTGATCAGGTCATATCCAGGAGCCTTTTTTGGATTAATCTCACTGAGAATGGTTTTTTGGACTTCTTTGACCGTAACGGGTGGTATGTCAGTTGCCTGGTCTGCTAGTGGAATTTCTTCCAGTGGCTCTTCTTCTGGATTTCCGGGGTTCGGCCTGAAGATGTTGGCCAGATAACGAGCAAATGCATCAGCCTTCTCTTGATTGGACTTGATCCACTTCCTGTTGGCTTCATCTTTGATTGGTGGTGCTTGTACGATAGGACGCTTGAGATGCTTAGTCGCTCTCCATAGGGAATAGTCACTGTCACGATTAGTCGCAAGGGAAGTGATGAATTCTTCCTGGGTTCCCTCTTCAATCTCTTTCATCATGTCACGAAGTTCATTGGCATACGAATACCATTGTACCTTATGAGCTGGAATACGCGTTCGTTGCCACTTACGTCTGGCTCTACGCTTCTTCTTGATCATCGTAATAACTTCACGTGGGTAGTTGAGCCCTTTCAATTTTCTGACAACCTCAGGAGTATTTTCCCATGCCACTGTTTGAATGTTGTATACGAGTTGTTCGAGTTCACGATCAACGTCAGCTGGAGATTCAAGTACATCGTATAGATCGATGTACTGATTGATTTCTACTTTGAATTTGTCCCAATCTGTCTTTTTATTGACTAGGACTGGGTTGTGAGGTCTCTGAATGATTTGTTCACTCAGCGTGAGGATGATCGGTGAATGATCAGAGCTGAGATCAAAGCATTCGTCTACAAGCACGTAGTTTGCTGAAATATTTTTCATGATGAAAAAGTCAATTAGGTCGGGTTTTTTATGTATGTCGGACGGCCAGTACGTTGGCTTTCCAGTTGAGTAAGGTTCACATTTGTGGCTGTTCATGTATTGGGACAGTTCTCGTCCATTCGTAGTAGTAACACGAGAGCCCCAACATGTGTTCTTCGCATTGAAGTCCCCACCAATGATGAAACGATTGCCTAATAGCTCAAATGCATTGGCATAGTCTTCTTGTTTTATGTTGTGCTTTGGTGGACAGTAAATACTTGCTATGGAGGTTTCGTAAGACTTTGTTTTTACAGAGATAGCACATATCTGAAACATCTCTGTCTCAAGCTTGGCACATTCATGATGTTTCAAGTTTTCTCTTATCAATACAGAGCTACCCCCTCGTGCTTTGTTGCTGGGATGGAGGGCATGGTAACATTTGTATCCTTTTATTTTTAAATATGATTCTTTTGTGAAGTGGGTCTCTGAGATTAGGCAAATGTCTGTTATTAAAGTTCAGAGCCAAGTCAAGCTCCAGCTTTCGCCCATTGAGCCCGATGGCATTCCATGCCATGATTCTGAGACTGTTCATTTGGGGCGACTGAAAATTGAGAGGCTAGGCTTTTTTGATTTGTTTTCCAAAGCCTCTATTTTCTGACTCATAGTAAGCATTTCCAGTCGCATTTGACCAAACTGAGAGAGTAAGGTTTGCAGCATGCTTTCCATGGATTGTGCTGGTTGCTGGGATGCAGGCTGAACAATACCAGTTTTTGCTGCCTGTGCATATGACACCGGTGTGTGACCAAAATGTCGGTTCTTGCTTAGGATAGAAACTTTGGGAGTAAATTGAACCTTCCCTGTAGACGGCTGAGCATTGTTATGAGTCTGTCTTGGCTGGTTGCCAGGGTGGCCTTTTGCTTCGCTGATTTTATTATTATGCGATTTCGATGCAGCCAAGAAAACTGGGCATCGACGGTAATTTGCAGTATGATCTCCTCCGCAATTTGCGCAGGTCGCAGGTTCCGTTTTGGGTTTTGTGCAGGTAGACGTTTCATGACTTTCACCACATTTGACGCACCGGGCGCGCTTTTTGCAGTAATTTTGCGTGTGCTCGAACTCTTGGCACCGTTTACATTGAGGAACGAATTTGCTCTGGCGGATCGCCTCGAATTTCACCTTGCAGTTGTACAACTTGGTGATTTCGTGGATTTTCTTGACGTCAGAACCTGCTTTAAAGTCGACTATGTACATGTCAAGTTTTTCCTTGGTGCGCCATCGTAATTTTTGGGCGACCTTCAGCACTCCAGATTCTGGGTACTCGTTCTGAATTGCGCTCAGTACAACTGACTCATCAAGGCCGCCAGGAAGTCCTTTTAGCATTGCGGAATATGGTCTCGTTTGCTTGTTTTGAAAAGAGAAGTATAAACAATTAATGCTGTCTAAATACTTATCAATTGCAGTGTATTCATCTGAGTCATTGGCATTGATCTTTATTTGGCCACCCGCCAAAGTGGAAGTGAGAGCATTAGGAGCAATTTCTTTTAATTTCTCCTTGAGCTTGAGAAAGCTTGCAACATCATTTAAAGGCTCAAGCGTAATAGGAGGTGGCTTGAAAACCTTTTCTTTTTTCGGCTGTTGATTTAGATTATCATTTTTGTTTGGAGAATTCTTCCTTTTTCGTTTTGTGGAAGGGGCGGCCTTAAATATGATGCCTGCCCCCGTATCATAGGCGAGTTGTTCCTCGTCAGTCGAATATTCTTCGATCTGATCGCCTGAAATACTCTTGGATTCGTGACTAGCTTCAAGAGAAGCTAATTTGACATTAATCGCTAGATTAATTTTTTTGAGATTAACAATTTCCATGTCAGCCTGCTCTAACAAGCCACAAAGATATGAGAGGGACGACCTGTACGCGTGAATTTCGGTTAATAGATGCTGGTCTGTTGGCTTAATATACTCCTTTGAAAGGGCTTCTCGAGCATTTTTCAAAGCTACCTGAAAGATTGATGTAGTTTCTTCCATATTGCTCGGACAGCATTCCATATTGCTCGGTTCCAGCGCGACACCTCGGGAACCCGAGAGGTGTTTATAAAACAAGGCCGACGGCCGCGACTGTGTTGACACTTAGCAATTTCATCGGCACAATGAAAGTAATGCTGAGTTCGCACTAACTGTTTTCTTTTCTTTTCACGAGAGCTCTGACCGATGTTACTCACTCGGAGGTTCGCACAAGACTAAGACAACAGTTAATTAAAATAAAAACTCGGTACCTCCCCTATGCTGACCAGGGCAAACGTTCCCCAAGTTTGAAAAGTTGGTACTTGAAAAATCGCCATTATTGAATTTTTTCATGTCCTATCCTAATTATAATAGGTTAATTTTATAATGATTTATTCGTTGCCGTTTGGATTTTGTGTAATATAAATCTGATTGAATAAATGATGAAAATTACAAGGTCGTGGATTGAATAGGAACAGATATAATGTAGATACATGTTGGAGGTTCGTCAGGTGCTGGCCTGGGTGGAGTGGCCCCGACCTTAGTCGTTGGCTCTTCTAACATAGGCTGTAATCCTCTTATAATTCTTAGGCTGTAAATCCTCTTATTAGGCTTCAAATTCTTAATGGGAAGATGGTTTTTTTTTACGCCCGCCTGTTCGTCCATGCGTTCAAGGCTGCACGGTGGAGAGGGCTAACAATAATACAGTTTAGTTTGTCACTGAGCTTACAGGTGTTCCATAAATGGAGATGAGGTTGTGGCCGATTTTGGCGAAGTATTTGTCGTCTTTCGACCATTTGAACGTCGGCCAGACGGCGGGAGCCTCGGGTTCGAACGTCCTCATGACTTCTCCACGACGGATGTCCCAGATGATGAGGTGCCCTTGGTCGTTGATGTGGGCATTGGGTGAGTAGGTCACCAGGTAGCTGGAAGGATAAAACATCGTTACTCGAGGAACCTCTACTGTGACAAATGAATCAACACAAACACCAGTTCAAAGACAGAAATTGCATAGAAAATGGGGTACGTGCACTTATTCTTTTTTTTATGAAACTAAATTCCATCCTGAGAATTTTGACACGAACCGTACTGCCCTACGATAAGTAGTTCTTTTTTGATTTTTCAAAGTTTCGACCAATTCTGCCATCACTTCACGACTCTCGCCGGGCGGGACCCTCTGCCCACTGACGTCAGACTTGGTTGAAATTTTGAAATACCACAGAAAAAAACTACATACTTACAGCAGGAAAGTGCGGCTGGTGTCAAATTTCTCAAAATGGAATCTAGTTTCATTTAAAAGAAATATATATATATATAAACAGCTTCTGTAACGCATGCACAAATTGCACATACTTCGGCTGAATACTTCCAAAAAAATTTTTCTTCTTTTTACTAAGGTTTGTACGGGGAATTTTTATGGGGTCTGTATCAGTTCCCATCCATTGCGACCTACAAGATCTATTGTGGTTTACTTCCAAAGCTATGTGAGCAGCAATAAGAAGCCACAGAGTGTACTGATTTGGAATTATACATTCTTTATCAGCACAGTTTAAATTAAGAACAGCAAAACCAATCACTCACTTTTCACAAGGTGAAAACTCGATGAACTGCACGTCGACATGGGTGAACCTCACAATTTTCTCAAATTCCGGACCACCCCAGAGGGCGACACCTTTGTGATGAATGGTTGCCAGGTACGTTCCCAGGGGTGACCACTGAACGTACTTCTCAGTCCAACGCTGGAAAAATCACTGAATATTTTCAGAAAAAGAAAAAAATCAAAAATGATCAGAGCTTCATTTTCCACTCAGCTGATCTGAGAGCTTCATTTCGACTCGGCAATCTGAGAGCTTCATTTTCGACATTATTGATTCAGCTTATCTGGGAGCTCACTTCTTGACTCATCTGATCAGACCTCTATTTTCCACTCAGCCGACCTGAGTACATAGTTTAAAGCGGGATTTGAGTTGAAATACTCACCGATTTACCTGATAAGTCATTTCTAGCGGGAAGTCAGAAATAGAAATTTCACACTCGTTTTCTGCCTGTACCTACTTTCCGATATAAACACCTCATCATGTGGTCAATAAGTCAATAAAAAAAAAAAGTAAAAAAAATTAACCCATGAAAATTGCCCATTACATGTAGTTGGTTACACAACTGGAAGTTATAATCACACAAAATGAAGGTGTCTAGTTACTTAAAGTAAACGCTAATGTGAAGCCGTACATACCTACTTGGAAGGATCGGAAATGAAACTCTGATCAGGTGAGTCATCAATTACGCTCCCAGATCAGCTGAGTTGAAAAGGAGGTCCCAGATCAGCTGAATGGTAAATGAAGCTCAAAATCAAACCAAGGGGAGGTTCACGAAAGGTCACAGCATTGAAAAGCTTCGCTCCGCCTCCTTGGACCAACAGCCAATCAGATGTCACACTTGATACGTCATTTCTTGCCGCATTTTTACTTTTAACCACTCCAATAAAAAACGCCGTTTATTTTTTTTAAACGGCCTTCAAACTAGCATTTTTCCAGGGGTTCTGAATATTTTTTCCAGAAAGAAAATTTGACCAAAATTCCCCATTTCGGTTATATTTCGCAAATTTTTGAATAACCCCCAGCCATAAAACATATCCAATTCCATGTTAAAACGATCTGTCCATCAAAAAGGGTCTGCCGAGGTTTGTAGGTTTTAAAATCACGTATGAGCCGTATGACGATGGGACTAGTTATTTAAAGAACTTGGTGAGGTTTCGGTACTTTGGGTTCCGTTTACATTTTGATTTTGATATCGAACTCCTACAACTTCAAGTAAGTATATGTATGTGAGATACTCGTATTAGCGTTACATTTTTACATTTGGATTTCAAGTGGCGCAACCACAGAGGTCATCAGTATAACAGTTACCATGAAATTTATACTGGTGTAACTGTGAGCCAACCCTTAACTTTCCACTGGGTATGCGATGAACGAAAACAGGCAAATATACACGTCGGTGCCTACTAACTAATAATAACGACACTGTGATGGATGATACATACTTCTCTCTCTACTAATTTGGTAGGATGAGGGATGGTGTTCTGCCATATCGTAACAGGGTTGCCACCTTCACTCGTGACGACGAACTGATCATACGCGTCAGGCTCGAGAAGGTAGTTGTAGAGGTCCTTCAGCTCCTTGTAGGGCTGTGGGTCGGGTGGAGTCCATTCGTCGGGAATCTCCTCGCACCTGGATAGAAAAGATGTTATTTACTTGCAGCATCAAGGACGACCTCATCCACTCTTATCCTCGTGTTGGTCAACACTCCCTGCTGACCGTTGTTTCCCCGAGGTCTATTGATATTACAGTATTCCCTGAACTCTCGGCAAACGGGATGTAACATGCCATTTGGTTTATTGTTCTCATTCTTATGACTAACCTGCCGTGTGAAGAAAAAACGCCTCAACTCCAAAATTGCCGAAAATGGGGTTTTCACGTTACCCCCGTAACTCTAACCCCACCTTTCTGATGGTCCAGTCAAAATGTGGAAATTCGACCCGGATGGGAATGAAATTTTAACGGTTGAAATCTGAAAGATGCTCAATTTGGAGGAAAAATGCCTCAACTGCGTGTTTGATAAGTAAAAACACCTGAACTCTCCTTCTGAACCTATTTTGTTGTATTCTGTTGAGGAAAAACGCCTCAGTTCACTAAAAACCTCGTTCAGGCGTTTTTCCTCCAAACCATTGGCTTCAGAATCGGGTTACGGCGTTTCACATGGCTATTGAGAGGTGTATCTCCTCCAAATGTTTACGCAGCTGGCCAACCGTGAAGTGTTTTTAGAGACACACAGTACATAATTAATACACGGCAACATAATGAAAGATGAAGCGTTTTTGCATCAAAATCTTTCCGAGAAACCCCATTCTGTGTGAAGGCGTTTCTCCTCCAAAAACGTTTCAAAAACCGACAAGAAATAATTGATAAACACCTCAAGTGCCATGAATCGATTGAAAAACCTGGTGGAGTATTTATCATACCCATCGATCTGGTTGAACATAAACTATCGTCTAGCCAAAAAAATAGGGTCGCGAGAATTATCTGGACTGACCCTATAGTGAGTTTTTGTTTAAAACTTCAACGCTGATTTCTGAAAATTCAGTAAGTTGGAGTTGAGGCACTTTTCCTTCACACGGCAGTAATGTTGTTCAATAAACTGTTTTCTCTTATTAACTTGTTGCACCGCCCATTTACAGGATCCGAGAAAGACTGAAAAATCAGGATCAATTTCCGAATCCAACCAAAAATCTGGAGGAGGCCCTTGAAACCGGCCCTTTAGAATCTGGAGGACCTTTCGACAGCACTTGTCATTGCTTAGCCATACCCAAGCAAAACTTATATGTAGTAAGCCAAATCAACCTCTAGATAAGCTTTTAACAAACTTCTAAGAAATTCTGAATCGGCCAAGAATCAACGGGGTGGGACCAGGAAACAGCTATGAGCTGTTGCAGTAAGTTAAATGTCTATATAACAAGAGATTCCCCAGAGAAGTCTACACTGCGTATGAAGTGCTCACTTTTTGAAGTCCGAGAAAAGATTCACTAGGAATGTGTGGTTTTTATCCAGCTTGTGCATGTTCATGCCGTTGACGGCGTCCAAGGCACTTTGGGGGTTGCTGTACTCAATGAAAATGTAACTGAAAAATACAATAAGGTACATAAGTATTCATGCATTGGTCGAAGGTGATATCGATGTATGTGGGAAGACCAAGATTTTACTGATGGACGAGATTCCTAGCTCTATTTTCATTAATTTGAGTTGTGAAATTGAGGAATGTTTTTGAAAACGCACCTCATCATGCTATAATTACTGACTCAGTCTAGGTAAATACCAAGGCGAATAGAAAGAGGTGTGCACACACTACCTGGTGGGGGGAGCATGACGTCACAAGGGTCCAGTCCCAGCTGACTCTTGTGGTATCGCCTAGTTAGAGCATTATTATTAACTTGCGCCTTCATTCCTCAGTTGTTTTTTGTCGTCGGAAGGGTTTAGTACGTTGAAAACTGATTCTCTAAGTACCAAAAATGCTAAGACGCACTAGGTGTGCCTGGGCAGTTCGTAACAATAATTTCATTGGGGGGGGGGGGGGGGGGGGGGGGGGGGGGGGGGAGAGAAAAGCTGGAACGAAGATGCCATTCTTCAAAATTCCAGACTCAGGTTTGTAAAAAGTTAACTTAATTTTTCGTTCTAAAAGCTTGTTTTCATATTGTGCGTTTTCGTATTTTGTGCGTTTTACAAGCCCTACAAGTAGTGGCATGATTCACTGAAATGCAGCTATGCTTTGTAATGTAGTAATACGTTGCTTGTTTACAGGAGATTCGGGTTTTCGAGGGGTTCTATCTCTGCGACATCGCTTAACAATCAACCCCATCCCGAAGTAATGATGAACAAGTGATTCCAGGGTGGTGGATTAGGTCAAGGATAAGGGTTAGTTGGTTTGTGAGCGAAACCCACAATGCTGAGAGCGGATTCTCCAAAGCGAAAGCGATAGTCTTTTTCAGGATTTTCCCACTGTTTCCCTCGTGAAAAAAAAAGTATCCGTTCATACTAACAACCTAACCAACAGCACCTTTTTCTTTACCATTATTGCTTGTCTATTACTCGCTTTCCTTTGTTATTAATAGTAATTATCAACAATTACTATTCTGAAATAATAATTATTTCAGAAACCTTTGGATGCAATTGGAAAGATTTTCCTCTTCCAACATCCTTCATTCATTTTCCTATTCTTCTAATAAGGGCGCCAGTGGAAAATCTGCGTCATTGTTTATGATTTTACTAAATCTTGTTATGCTACTAAATGAGTATACGCAGTTGCCAATTCTTTTCACGAATATTTTGCCTGCGTGCCTACTTGAGATTACAATTTCGGGATGGCCCATCAAAATAATGGAATGGGTGGAATTTAATCTTATTTCGAAAATATCCAGAAATACTAAAAACCGACCAGTTTTACTTAGATTTCTTCACAATATCATCAGAATTGACCAGTGGCCACTCGGAAATTAATAATGGTATTTTGTAAAGAACCTTGAGAATGATCAAAATCGACCAGCCTCATCTTTGAACTGTTCACTTGTCAGGTGTTCGTAGATTCTATCACAAATTCCCATCCCATCGAGCGTCAGCACACCTCTCTCTACTCGTCGCCTTGGGTAGATATACTGAAAACCCGTAATGTAGAAAATTAGGAGGACTACAGGACTCAGTAAAGCTTAAGCATTAAAAGAAATCATTGTAGATCAAGTCTCGTTAGTCATCATTGTCACAAACAGTCCTCCAGCAACCAATACCAATGAATCAACTATAAATACACAATACCTACGAAGGAACATTTAAATTTGAATAATCTGATCGTACCCTTTCGTGTGGCCGTTTTCATTTTTTGGATAGTATTCACTGACTATGTGACCGAACTTCCTGAACATCTTTGAGATGACGGCCTGGAGCTTCTTCCACAGCTCCGGCCCCACTTGGGGTACTCCATCAACGACGATGACAGAATCCACGCCGTCCAACTCTTCCGGTCTCTCTGCTATGATATCCGCCAATAATTCTGAAAATGTAGGGAAGATGATATTGAAAAAGGTGACGAGTCCGGGGGAAAAGGCCGAGAAAACAGTTTTCTCGCATTCCCAATTCCGTTATTATGGACAAAGCACAGATAAGTTTCACAAAACCCAGAGGAATAAAATGGTAGGACTTGGGCATATCGTGCATTTTTAAGTTTAATTGTACCTAAGCTCGAAAAAAAAAGGTGTTCCACCATTAGGATTGATGCCTACAGAACTGATAGTAAACTGAAAAACTAGTAAATAAACAGTCAACACCAAAGAAAGAAGTTTCTTGAAGGGAATTGTTGGGGTAGAAAGAGGAAATTTCTCCCGAATGGGAAAAATACTCGACCATGGATACACTTAATGGCCACATAATGCGGTGTTTGTCAGAAAGTCCAGGCAGAGAACGAGTGTGAAATTTGAATTTCTGAGTTACCGCTAGAATTGACGTTATCAGGTAAATCAAGCAGGTAGCCCCACTCAAATCCCCGCGTACAGCGGTAATGCACCACTTTGAACG
Source organism: Leptopterna dolabrata (assembly GCA_954871275.1). Taxonomy (NCBI): domain Eukaryota; kingdom Metazoa; phylum Arthropoda; class Insecta; order Hemiptera; family Miridae; genus Leptopterna; species Leptopterna dolabrata. The sequence continues at coordinate 26,838,007 of OX940987.1, read as the reverse complement.
ATGTACAGAACCGCAAATTTATAAATAAATGTAAAAAAACACGTAATCAAAATCAAACCAAGGGAAAGGTGACAGCAAAGGTAGGTTCTAGAAGGTGCCATTTCTAATGTTGGGTTGTTGGCAGCATTGAGAACTTTCGCTTTGAGAGACTTTGCTCCGTCTCCTTGGGCCAACAGCCAATCAGATATCATACACCTGATACGTCATTTTCTGCTACGTTTTTACTTTTAATCGCCCTCATTTAAAAAATATCGCTTATTTTGGAAAACGGGCTTCAAACTACCGTTTTTCCAAGAGATTTTTTTCGCACTTTTTTTTACGAGAATTCCCCAGTGTGTAACCATGTAATTTGGACGCACAACTTGTCACGGTCACGTCACGCAAATTTTTGATTGACACCCCACCATAAGACGTAACATGTCAGAAGTATGAAACAACTCAGTTTATCCTTGGGAAGATTCAGTCAGCTACGAACGATGGCAACATGAATATGCAGAATCGTCTATGTTCTTGGACAGATGGAGCAAAAACTAAGCAGACACATCGTGTCATATTGCGGTAGTAGACAAACAAGTAGTATGCACTTTTTTGTGGTACATCCGCAACATAAAACCCTGACAACCCAATTGGAAAACCCAGATTATTTTGTTCAACTTTACCAAATGACTAGGTATTAGTCTAGGTAGGCCACTTGCTTTTTATTTTTAAAATTCTAAGAGGACTCACACCTAAGCACCTCTATTCACTTCTCACCAAAGCCAACTCAGCCAGCTCCAATGCTCTACTGTTATTCCAGCACCGTTCCACCAAGTTTGCCAAATCCCCGCTGCCTTCCAGGGGCAAGATTGTGGAACAGACTTCCCCTCTTCCGGGACATCCTCGCGACAGGCATGTTCAGGTACAAAGTGATCTATAATTCAGTTCCTAAACCATGATGATTGACCCCGGGCCCCATCTAATTTTATGCGCCGTAAGCATTATATATTTTTGACACCGTGCTATATATACCATGGGCACAATGTTTTGTTCTTTCCATTTCCCTTCTTTGAATACTTTCTATTTCTTTAATTTGCTACACATGTACTGGCCGAAAGTGTTGATACAGCATTTTTACCATCTATTATTATAAACTGTCGAAACGCAATTCAATCAACCACAGGTTTACTCAATTTCCTATTTATAACAAGTTCGCAGTAGATGACAAAGGTAAACCTACTGATCCATCACTGTGCACCTAGCAATGGAGAGGAAGCGGATCTACCTCCGGCGATCCACTGAACAGTCAAAATCCCTTATCAAGAAAGAGGAGAGGGAAAGAACATTGCAGCTGTGGTAAAATGAGTGGGAAACTGATGACAGGGGGGCACGGACCCGCGTACTTATCCCACAGGTGCGCCCATGGCTTGCCAGGTGGCATGGAGAAGTGGATTTCTACATCACAATGTTCCTGTCGGGCCATGGATACTTCTGGTGCTATCCGCACAGAAGGGATGTGCTTTCTGCATGTTTTTCCACTGCACCAGATGGATCAGAGAAAGGGAGATTCTGGAAGAACAGGAGGGTGAAATCACACCTAATGTGATCGGGAAGATGACCTCCAGCCAGGGAACCTGGGAGAGGATTCTGTCCTACATAGTCCGAATCCTCAAGGCAAAAAACCTGGAAGACCCGTTCCACAGGAGAATAATAAACTGGAGACCGCAGGAAGACATCAGAAGAGGGTTGAACTACGAAGTAATGTTGAACGATTCCGGGGTTTAGGTCAAGAGTTAGGTCGAGAGGGGGACCTACGGATCCATCACTGTGCACCTAGCAATGGAGAGGAAGCGGATCTACCTCCGGCGATCCACTGAACAGTCAAAATCCCTTATCAAGAAAGAGGAGAGGGAAAGAACATTGCAGCTGTGGTAAAATGAGTGGGGAAACTAATGACAGGGGGGCACGGACCCGCGTACTTATACCACAGGTGCGCCCGTGGCTTGCCAGGAGGCATGGATTTCTACATCACAATGTTCCTGTCGGGCCATGGATACTTCCGGTGCTATCTGCATGTTTTCCCATTGCACCAGATGGATCAGGGAAAGGGATATTCTGGAAGAACAGGAGGGTGAAATCACACCAACTAATGTGATCGGGAAGATGACCTCCAGCCAGGGAACCTGGGAGAGGATTGTGTCCTACATAGTCCGAATCCTCAAGGCGAAAAAGCTGGACGACCCGTTCCACAGGAGAATAATAAACTGGAGACCGCAGGAAGACATCAGAAGAGGGTTGAACTACGAAGTAATGTTGAACGATTCCGGGGAGGATTAGGTCAAGAGTTAGGTCGAGAGGGCTAGTGGGTTTTTAGTGAGTGCAACCTGCTGAGTGCGGACTCGACGTTCGGTACCCAAAGTAGCCCACTCCACCCCTCGTCTAAGTAGTGCGCTCCAGCAGGTGTACAAGAAGTTTAGTTCCCATTCCGCCGCTCGCATTGTCAAGCGATCTGGATGCTCGCTAGCGCTCGCATCTCAAAAAAGATAAACAATCCCAGAAACTATCCCGTGAATGAGCAGGTTGTTTGGGACTTCTGAATAGATTAGTGGAATGCATTGTCAAGCGATCTGGATGCTCGCTAGCGCTCGCATCTCAAACAAGATAAACAATCCCAGAAACTATCCCGTGAATGAGCAGGTTGTTTGGGACTTCTGAATAGATTAGTGGAATGTAATACCTAACATTACATTCCACTAATCTATTCAGAAGTCCCAAACAACCTGCTCATTCACGGGATAGTTTCTGGGATTGTTTATCTTGTTTAAGATGCGAGCGCTAGCGAGCATCCAGATCGCTTGACAATGCATTCCACTAATCTGTTCAGAAGACTTAACAAAAGACTTCACAAGTTAGCCCGGTGGCCGCTGGAGCGCACTACTTAGACGAGGGGTGGAGTGGGCTACTTTGGGTACCGAACGTCGAGTCTGAGTGCGGACCCTCCAAAAAGTCTTTTTCAAGATTTTCCCGCTGTTTCCCTCGAAAAAAACAAAAAAAAAAAACAAAATAAAATAAAAATCACTGCATCGTAATGGGCGAGATCGGTTAAAGTAAGACCACATGCCCGTTAGAAGAGATTATTACATCTTGGCGGTATATCCAGTACAATCCATCGAGTATCGCCAAGATGTATAGGGAGCAGGTCTCGATATTTCTGAATTCGAAGAACCAAGGTGAATATTTATGATGTAGCGAAGATACTCGGTCATTGACAGTCGGTAAAATACAAATACCTAGACAAAGCAATCCATGTACCTGCAATCCCCAGAACAGCCATCCACAGAAATGATCCAGAATTCCACTTGAAACTTGGCAAAATTACTGTATTGGTTTATTATTTTCAATAATGAACCTTTGGAATCGAGCACGAAAAAAGTTTGACCCCCCCCCCCACCCATCAAAATTTGATGGTTTAGGTTTCAAGGTATGTAGAAGCCGAAAATGCAATAAAAAAATTTCTGTCTGTCCGCCGTACTTCGCACTTTTCTTAGTTACCATGAACCAAAATTGATGGAAACTTGATTTGTAGGTCTGTAAGGGGTGAAAATATAGGGGTTAAATTTTCAGAACGCCGTAGCTCGAAAACTTTCTACAGAAGGGTATGGTTTTTTTCAACGTTTTTAAATTGATCTTGAACTAAAGAATTTTTTGAGGCCACCCGGAGCCTTGTACGACCAGCCGTTCGTTTGCACCGAAAAGCTTCGTCAACATGATCGTGAATCAAACCGGTATAAATCCGGCCCAGATATCATCGCTAGGGAGCAACTGATTTATAATCAGGGATGGCTGTATGAAGTCGAGTTGGATTCTGTGATATTATTTCATTTGAAAAATGATGGATCTTTTGTATTTTGTTGATAGATACTTTGGCAACTTGAACAAACGTTGAAGTATATTATTGGGTAAATTATTACACAACGGTTTATTATACTATCTACACAGAAAGTGCATCTGTACAGATAAATCATTACACAACGGTTTATTATTTACCTTATGCTTCATGAATAACTACAAATAATTAGTGAGCGAATCCCACGCGTTGTAGGAAACTTCAATTCCCGGGCCGGCTCCAGTACTCCATTTAGGGCCTTCATGGGGGGAGCTCGAGGGTATTGGCCACAGAAAGCAGGATCTGCCAAGAACGGGCATATATACAGGTAAATAATGAACAGTTGCGTAATAATTGGCAGCGTTTTTTCTACAGGAACGTAGAATTCTACATTCCTGTAGAACTAAGTTACTGGTTGTCGCCTAAGAAATCGGAATGGAAATTCTGGGTACCTTCGACCTTCCAGCGGACGACTAGGTGTAGGTAATAATAATTATAGACGGGAAATGTCGAAGAAACTATTGAAGGCACGTAGGAATACAAAGCTACGTGCACGTAGGTTTGGCGCAAGTTTGGATCTGGCGAACGCATAGAAAAGCGGATCTACGGTAGGTGGCAGATTGTACAGTGTAGAGTGTACGGTTGGAACACCTGTACCAGAGGTGTTGGTTATAAGTACCTTAACAAGGAAATACTCCTAGAATATTGGTACTTCACCTAGGAGATGAAAATACGTGTCAGGTATTATTTATTCTGTACTACTGAAGAATGCAGTTCCAACATGCCAAGCACAGCGGCTTGAGGAGGGGCCACCTCGTGCCGACGTCACATATGGACACAGCCAGGTCAACAACTTGACGTAACACCGTAAACATCCTTCAAATTCAATTCTACGCTCTCCATGAATTCATGACATACCCTACACCGAGAAAACAATCCGAAAAACGGCATTTTCGGCTTACAAATTCGTTAAAATCGTCTACCGTTATCACTCAGAAACTAACCTAAACACAGAAATTGGAAGAATGTTTTTCGACTCAAATTTCACTCACCTTCATCCGGAATTTCCGCGAAGCCTTCGGGATCGTCGAAACACGGCTCTTCGTCTTCATTAGGCTCGTTCTTTTGAGTATTTTTATTGTGATCACTTTGTGCCGATTTGTCGGCATCCTTTTTTTTACCCATCTCGTGGGCCCTCGTGGACAATGGCGGAGAGGAGCGGAGAACTGAACTGAAACTGAACTGCCTGAGAAATCGGAGAAAGCACGGAAGTGAAATTGAAAACCCAAACGACTTTTGCCGTCTGCTTGCAACACTGCTGGTTTAATTGGGTGGAATGAGACCTCCTCAAAAGCGCGGGGAATTCAAAACCGTATGTCAAAACAAGGTAAAAATTATGCTGTTTCGGCCAACTCGAAATTATTTGACCGGTGTACGGTGTGACTTAAGCAACACAACACAAACCACAAAAACACCAAGCTTATGGCTGGAATTAGGCTTCTGGTTTCTGGGTTGGTTACCATGTTCATGTTGTATCAATGCTCAACATCAAAACTTGGCTCATATCCTTATAATCAAGGCGGCAGAGGATGGTGAACTGTACAAACAACTTTGACTTACACGACTCAAATTTGACTCAAATTCACTACAACGATTAAAATCAACAACGTAAAATCGTGATCAGTAACTAAATTGAAGTTCGTTGAAATTTGGCGCGAAGAAAAAGGCTCAACCAATGAAATGACGTGTCCTGATATTCAAAACAAGGCAAAAGTAGCTTGGGATAAAACATTGCAGTATCCATAACAATCAAGTATCCACGTGTGTGGTGGGGGAAGTACCCGCCTTCTGCAAGTGGAGAAAACAAACTTCAAATCCATTCAAGATTCGGAACCGCGCTTGTGTTTGAGACTTCAGTAAAACCGGTGTCTTGGTTTCCTTTTTCGCGAACTTTTCATCAATATAACGGTACAACACTTGCAACAGGTAGGGAATGTACAAAATATCTATGAATTTTATCTTCAATATTGTGTTACGGTGCCTGTTGTTAAATTTTAAAACCATTGTTAGAATAGGCGACACAGACCTTGGTAGGTACCCTACGTGATGGGTATTTCCAATACTTAGATACAAAAAACGCTGCAAAGTCCTTGTCACATGGGTCTATTTGACATGCCTACAGATACGCTGGCTGTCCATTTATTGTTTCTCGAAAAAGAATTAGGCTTCTATTTTTTTAAACTCATTATCTTTGATCATTATTGACATTTAATTGTTTTGATTCACCTGTTAATACTACTTCTAGTGCTATTATACAAGTTTATGGTGATTTCAGACAATCTGACTATTAAAAAAATGAATTTTGGGAGCTGAACCTTCGTTACAACCTCAATTCTTCAGTCCTTGGTCAAAATCAACTTCATATTCGGTCTTCTCGCCCTAAAAAAACATAGAAAACGACACTCATAAGCTCATGTTCCCGAAAACCTCAAAAAACCCTCGAAAACCTACTTTTACACACATTTTTCACCTGTAACACCCGTCGGTTATTCCGATCGGCTGCTGAGCTTCGGAGCTCAACCAGGAGCCAAATGTGTTCCCAGATGGGGACCCAAACTGTTTGCGGAAGAACGAATTTTTTAGACCGAATTTTATCGTAAATTTGAGGCTGAAACTTCGTTAAAACCTCATTTTCCCACTCGTTGGTCAAAATCGACATCATATTCGATCTCCTCGTCCTAAGAAACATGGAAAACAATACCGCACAAGCTCATGTTACTAAAACACCAAAAAATACATATTTTTACCCCCATTTTTCACCCATAACACCCATGGGTATATTCCGATCGGGCTGCAAAGTTTCGGGACACAACTAGGGCCCAAATGGAGCATGTGTGCGAAAGAACGAATTTTTTAGACCGAAAATGAAGCCTGTACACGTGATACGGCGTACGGCGGACGGACATTGCATTTTGGTTTATTATTCTGTGAATAATACACCTATGTATTCGCTCAGCAAAAAATTTTTATAACACCCCCTCAAAATTTTTTCTTTTCCGTTTCAAGGTGCGTAGATTCCAAAAATGCAATGTCCGTCCGCCGTACGCCGTATCACGTGTACAGGCTTCATTTTCGGTCTAAAAAAGTCGTTCTTTCGCACACATGCTCCATTTGGGCCCTAGTTGTGTCCCGAAACTTTTCAGCCCGATCGGAATATACCCAGGGGTGTTATGAGTGAAAATGTGTGTAAAAATAGGTACTTTTTGCGTTTTAACAACATGTTAGTAACATGAGCTTTTGAGGTATCTTTTTCCATGTTTTTGAGGACGAGAAGACCGAATATGAAGTCGATTTTGACCAAAGACGCGGCAATTGAGGTTTTACCAAAGGTTCAGCTCCCAAAATTGGTTTTTTATGAGTCAAAAACCTGGAAAACTGTCTGAAATCACCATCAATTTGTACAATAACATTGGAAAAAGTGTAAACAGGTGAATCAAGACCATTAAATGCCACTACCAATGATCAAAGATGATCTTTAAAAAAAAAAAAAAAAAGTACCTATTTCATGTTTTGGGAGCCAAAATTGGTGGAAATCATCAGAAATAGCTATTTCAATCATTCCACATGAAAGAAACAATACATTTAACAGCCAACAAAAATCTCTAGAACTCCAATAGAATAATAAACCCATGTGACAAGGACTTTGCAGCGTTTTGGAATCTACGCACCTTGAAACGGAAAAGAAAAAATTTTGAGGGGGCGTTATAAAAATTGTTTGCTGAGCGAATACATAGGTGTATTATTCACAGAATAATAAACCAAAAGGGGTTGAAATTGTTGAAAATAGGGAATTATGGTAAAAATTTGCGAGTTTGTGCGATTTTTTCCTATTAGCTGAATTAGGTATTAAATCTTCTCTTCAAATTGCAGCAGTAGTCTGCCATCATATTACGTTCATCAAGGTTGATGGTGGCAAGCGGGAATACATAGCATAAATATTAAAAGTTTAAATTTCACAGTTTTAGATCTTCAAAAATAGGTGTATGAGATATTACTCAGAAATATGAGCTAATCCAGAAAAAATGCTTGAATTTCCGGATTCAGTGACCTCTGAAGCCTACAGATTCACTGCCGCTTTTCTATTACCTTGGGTCTCCCTAGTTTTGTAGTTGTGTTATGTACCGCACTGGTACAAATCTACACGGGTTTTAATTTAAATTAGGTGCCATCATTGATGGATGCCATAGATAGGGAGGGCTTTTATCGCGTTGACTGGCAATCAGAGCTCCTCCTAACCAGACTTCTGCGAAATTATGAAGCTTCAGTAGAGAAGTCCATGGATTACCCTATACCTACCTACCTACCTTTAATTTTCAAATTAAAAGAAACACCTCTCCTTGTACTAAATAAAATAAAATAAACTTCATTCTAAATACCAAGCCAAATTTAGCATGAGGAAAAAAAATTAAATAACACTTTTCATTGTATATTGCTATTAATATTCTACGTAGCTAGAAAAATTAAACATAAATGCTGCTTAGAATACGTTCGGCATTCTCCGGTCCTAAGATGGTCCTAAGGAATATCTACCTACTTGCATGTATGACACAATCAATATATTGTAAGCTTTTGATAATTCACCAGCTATTATATTTTGTTGATGACGAAGAGAGGGGTTTGAATGATGCTCTACTACTAGACCCCTGATGTCTTCCGGATTCCTGCAGATTCACCATCTTCCATCCTGGCTCCTTACTCGGTATTCCTCTTGACTCTCCTCCTGGGTAGGAAGTTCCCGAGTCCGTCGTCAGACTCACCCCCGAACACACCCGCGTATTTCCTCAGACCCTCCTCCAGCATCTGTCAGGACGTCACCATTCATTACCCATCGCTCTTTCACCTAATGGTACACATACAAGAAAGCAATTTATTCAGTCCTTCAACTAGCAGTTGACAGGTACATATACCACCTATAATGCCTATGTAGACCTCCTATTTGCCTGAAAAATATGAGGTCTAACGTCATAATATCAATCCAAAGATTTCAAAGAAAAAAGGAGTTATTGAAAAGTTGTCTATTTCCACTAATACGCGAAAAAACGCTGCATAGTCCTTGTCACATGGGTTAATGTTCTAGTGGACACACAGAAATGTTGGCTGTTTATTTAAGGTTTCTTTAACGTGAAATAATTCGAATAGCTATTTCTGATTTTTTTCCACCAATTTTGACCCCCCATAACACGAATTAGGTACAATTTTTTTTTTCAAATCATCTTTGATCATTGGTAGTACCATTTAATCGTCTTGATCCACGTGTGACACTTTTTCTAGTGTTATTATACAAATTTATGGTGTTTTCAGACGATTTCCCAGGTTTTTGACTCATAAAAAATCAATTTTGGGAGCTGAACATTTGGTAGAACCTCAATTTTCCACTCTTTGGACTAAATCGACTTCATATTCGGTCTTCTCGTCCCAAAAAAACATGTTACTAAAACACAAAAAGTATCTATTTTTATACACATTTTCACTCATAACACCCCTGAGTATATTCCGATCGGGCTGCAAAGTTTCAGGACAGAACTAGGGCCCAAATGGAGCATGTGTGCGAAAGAACGACTTTTTTAGACCTAAAATGAAGCCGGTACACGTAATACGGCGGACGGCGTACAGCGGACGGCGGACGGACATTGCATTTTTGGAATCTGCACACCTTGAAACGGGAAAAAAAAGTTTGAGGGGTTGTTATAAAAATTTTTTGCTGAGCGAATACATAGGTGTATTATTCACAGAATATTAAACCACAACGCGAAAAATACAACTTTTCAATAACTTCGTTTTTCTTCGAAATGGGTTTCCACGATTTCTTCGCGAGTGATTTAGTTCGTACCAAAGATTTCAGTGTACCGAAGATTTTGGCCAACGCAACATCCTATTATACGATGACAGCCCTTGGTACCTAACTACCTGTTACTCAACGTACTTGTATCAGGCATCGCTCTTTGGCCCTACACCCAAGATGTTTAGAGAACGTTTACGTAGGTACCAGTTACACAACGGTAAATATGCGTGTAGAATGTAGATAAAAACTCTCTGCTTAGATCATAAATTCTGGAAATAATATGTAGGCAATTTGGTTTTTAATTAAACGTTTCCCCGCATTTTAAGAGCTTAGCCAACGTATATGGTGACCCCTGATATTTAAAGAACCTACCTAATTGATTTTTAAGTTCGAACGCACAAGGGTTTCCCTGTAATGCAAATCTAGGCAAAATAGTACTTCCGATGCCTACTTCTAATTTACGACCAATTTTGCAATTCTCGTTGCCTGGAAAAGACGCTTGGTATTTATTTGTTTGAAAAAAGCTTAAGGTTTTCAATGAAAACAACGTTCCTATTTTCCAACGTGGGATGGTTTTGTTGTAGCCCGGAATTTCTCATGGAAATAGCTCGCCATTAATATAATGGTACGTACCTACATAACACTGAGAATCGGATTTTGGATAGGCATAGTTTTTAAAACGGTGGAACACAACGGAATATGCCTGTAAACTTAACTCCAAAAAAGGTCTTCACCTAGCTATACAAGAAATAAGAACTTGTCACATTGGCTTGCGTTATGTTCTCTGCATCAGAGCACGAATTGAGCAGTCAGCTTACTGGTATCGTACTGGTACGTAACTACTTGATTCTGTTTGAGTGTAGGCTTAACTTACTGCTTCTCGTTTCGAAATATGGTGCCTGAGCCCAATTTCACCTGCAAATTTATTGGTTTGACAGCAGTAGAGTTTATTCATTTACGAACTAGCGTAGAATTTATCGTGTCGTATCAGATAGCAGCATGAGTGATATGTCATTCTAAATGTAACATTGTTAGGTAGGTACCTTCGTCAAAGTCCAAGTGCCTGGGAAGGCACTTTGCGTCCAGCAAAATTCCAGCGAGCACAAGTACGGTGAAAAATACTAATGATCTTATCATCCCTGAGCTACAGAACTATGTTCAAAGTCGTTTTCTGAAACTCCGTACCTCAAAAAACACGAATTAGCTGGCTATGATAGTTTTACCCCGGAATAAAAATACGAAATGAATTGCGCTTCAAGAACACCTGTTTGAATTCAGACAAATCCTGCAAATGGCGATAATATCTTGGAGGTTGACAGTTTCGAGTTGATTTTCAGTTTCAATAGATAAATCAATTAGGTAGGCTGCTGAAAAAGAGGAGAATGTTACGCATTTAGGTCCTCCAAATTTTGTTTGCGGGTTCGGCGAGACACTTCATTTTATTCAGGAGATAATCAGGGCGTTAACACCGAGGTATTCAGCTGTCGGTGGAGCTTTTCTTGAATACAAGTTCGGCTAAGACAAAAACGCTGCAAAGTCCTTGTCACATGGGTTTATTATTCTATTGGACATACCTACAGAAACGTTGGCTGTTTATTTATTGTTTCTTTCATATAAAATGATTTAAATAGCTATTTCTGTTGGTTTCCACCAATTTTGGCCCCCAAAACACGAATTAGGTAGGTACGCTCCTTTTGGTTTATTATTTTCAATAATGAACCATTGGAATCGAGCATGAAAAAAAAAATTCTTACCCCCCCTCAAAATTTGATGGTTTACGTTTCAAGATATGTAGAATCCAAAACTGCAATAAAAATATTTCTGTCTGTCCGCCGTACGCCGTACGCCGTACGCCGTACGGGCCACTTTTCTTAGTTACCATGAAAAAAAATTGATGAAATTCGGGTTATAGGTTCCGTTCGGCGTCTAGTTGGTCCTCGAAGCTCGACGTTACTGTGAGTCATCTCTAAGGGGTTCAAAATAGGGGTTGAAATTTTCAAAACGCCTATACCATTTTTTTACGTAAATATTTTTACGGTTTTAAATAGTTCTTGAACTTGCGAGTTTTTTAAGACCATCCGGAGCATCGTACGTCCAGCCGTTCGTTCACAGTAAGGCCCCGAAGTTTGCACCGACAGGCATTTTCGACTCCAGTGTGAATGAAATTGTATACAATTCAAACCAAATCTCGTAACCAGAGACGCGCCCACAATAGGAATTTGTGAATACGGCCAATCATTGGTAGGGATCACCTGATTATATTGGCGGAGTATGAAGTCGAGTTGGTTGTTCTGTGATATTATTTAATTTGAAAAATGATGGCTCTATTGGAGTTTGTTGGTAGGTAGTGAAACTTGAACAAACGTTGAAGTATTATTGATGGGTAAATTATTACTACGGTAAATCATTACTCAACGGTAAATTATTACACAACGGTAAATTATACCATCTACGTAGAAGGGGCTGGAGTTTGTTGGTAGGTACTTTTGCAACTTTTTTCACTCCTCATCAACAATTTCTTTTCAGAACTTCATTATGTGTGTTTCTTTTTGTTAGGTATTGTTTGTCATCGGCAGAATTATTTTAGCAACATTTAACACGTGATTTAGGTAGGTACCTAGTAACGAGTACGGGGTTAGGTACTAACCTACGGAGTGTCTGCGATCTACATAATATGCATATAATAGAATAGTACATATCATATTATATAGACGGGTTATCTATACATAGAGCTGTGATCTGTAACAGAAGGGTATTCTATACAAAATAATAAACCGTTGTGCAGGGATTTGCAGCGTTTTTTTTTTCAAATTATCTTTGATCATTGATAGTACCTTCAATCGTCTTGATCCACCTCTTGATACTTTTTCTAGTGTTATTCTACAAATTGATGGTGATTTCAGACGATTTTCCAGGTTTTTGACTTATAAAAAATGAATTTTGGGAGCTGAACATCTGGTACAACCTCAATTTTCCACTCTTTGGTCAAAATCGACTTCATATTCGGTCTTCTCGTCCCCAAAAACATGAAAAACGATACCTCAAAAGCTCATTTTACTAACATGTTGCTAAAACGCAAAAAGTACCTATTTTTGCACACATTTTCACTCATAACACCCCTGGGTATATTCCGATCGGGCTGAAAAGTTTCGGGACACAAATAGGGCCCAAATGGAGCATGTGTGCGAAAGAACGAATTTTTTAGACCAAAAATGAAGCCTGTACACGTGATACGGCGGACGGCGGACGGCGTACGGCGGACGGCGTACGGCGGACGGACATTGCATTTTTTGAATCTACGCACCTTGAAACGGAAAAGAAAAAATTTTGAGGGGGTGTTATAAAAATTTTTTGCTGAGCGAATACATAGGTGTATTATTCACAGAATAATAAACCAAAAAAGAGCAGCAGGTAGGAATCGAACCCGCGTCTTACGGTTGTCTACCTTTCCACAACTCTTTCCAAAACGGCTTGCAGGGTCTTGTGGCTGCTGTTTACGCGCGCGGCCATCGGTGCACTTCGAGCGCATTTCAGCAGGCAATGATTTTTCTCTCGTCTCCCAACTTAGCATATTTTTGTTCTACAATGAACAGTGTTCTATAATGAAGCATCCCCTTAATTGCTTAAGTAATGTTTGTCATTTTAACCATCAATATTAAGCTGCCATATATCTTCTTATATTCTTCTTGTGCAACGCTAAGAGGGACTAACGTCCTATGTTGTAACCTCTTGCTATTTCATAATAAACAGTTTAGAACATCTTTAGGTAGTTACCTTCACAGTAAATGAAAAATGAAAACGTGGAGTTGAGCCTATTAGGTATTGTTCGGAGTTCTTGTCTCATTATTTATTACGTCCATAGCGATTTATCATATCTCTTTTATTGTTCTTTGTTTACATATATGTACTTAGGGTAAAAATAAAGTAACAGCCATTCCAGGCCGGGGCTTTTCGTCCGACTGCCCTGCCAGCGTCGCGGAAGTGATCAGCTGTCCTCCAATATGAGAGGATCAGAGTTCGATCTCATCATTTCTTTCTTGACTGGGGTAGGTACTCATTGCCTCACCCGGTTCGCAGCCAGCTGCATATATATTATTTGGACATGCCACCACGTGTAACGGTCGTCACCTATCCTAGTACTAACCACGGGGGTAGTTCCGTATGTGCTTTCAATCTCGTCTAGTCAGTAATTTTTCAACAAAAAAATTAACATTATTAGCGTTTTGGGAACCTCAAAACCTCTTCTTTCGTTCGCTTTGCCCTGCATGTTTTTGTCACAAGCCCCACACAACGAAAAATTCGCTCAAAAAAGTGGGGGCACACACGGAACTATGACGCTAGCGAAATAGTTCCGTATGTGCTCCCTGCCCCCAAGTGTTTTCAGGGGCGTTGCGTCCACAAGGCCACTTGGGCCACTGCCCCGCCACCCAAAAACACTGTATAGGTATAATAGGTAAGTTAAAAAACCTTCATTGTTCAGTTGGAATTTGAATTTCCCTCCGTACAATGTACCTAGCATTTTTCACAAAGTTCAACACCGACTCGCCAGACATCTCTGGCTGTGGAATGGAAATTCTATGGATATTCAATATTATAGTAGAGCATCCATGGTGTGCTCCATAGACAAAGCATCTTATCCTAATAAAGCGACAGTAATCGATGTCCTGCAATCGAAACCTGGGCTCTTGAAACTGGCAGGCAGGTCCTGGGACCAGGTGTCACCATGGCAACTGAGAAAAGTGGCCCATACGCACATGCTCAGTCGGTAAAAATGTTGGTTGCCACGCCCACTTTGGGCCCAGTACCCAAAATCGTTCGTTTTCACAATCGATTCGATCCCTTCGATTCAATTTGTTGTTGTTTTTCTTGAGGGTGCTGTGAAGAAACACTCATCATGCCGACAGTGGTTAGAGGTTGCGTTTTTTCTTCTTGTGCATTGGATTCAATTTGTCATCTCATACGAGATGCTTCTTCGTCTTCTGATTTGTTTTTGTTGTGAATTATGTTCGCTTTCTCTGTTGTCAGTTTTCAATTTTTTCCGTCAAATTGAACGCATTTTGCGTTCGGTCTGGTTCTAATGACAGATTTGTATTCGTGGTACCTACGTCCGTTTTGTCCTGTTTGCTGTTTGTAGTCTTGTGGATTGATCGTCGTCCTAACACACTGATAACTACCTACCTTCAGGTCAATAGCTTCTCCATTCAAGTAGGTACCGGCCGACGGGTCATTGTTTTGTTATAGGTGTTTTAGTTTACTATATTTTTATTACACGTGAATTCGGTGGCCAATTTGCAGTAGAAATTGTGGACGTTTTTTTACGATGATAGATTGTTGATTGAAAGGGAATTTGCTGAATATCAAACATTTAATAAGGGAAGGGTGTTTAGTGTTGCCTCGGGGTATTTTGTAGGCAAATCTCTTGGTTTTGTGTTCTGGTTTGGTGCCCCACCGTTTTCAGAGCCCACGCACCGCTGCTGATTGTTTTTGGGCAAATTGTTTTTGACACAAAAGGGCTATCTGCACGTAAAGGGGATCTATACTCCCCACTCACCTAAATTTTTGACTAGAAGGATTGATGGGATGTTGTTCATCCAGACCACTCATCTATATTTTCGTCTAAAAGGGTTGTTTGTGGGGGGGGGGGGGGGGGGGGATCTTCCCTTGAAGTGTTAACCACTTTTCGTTGGAAAAGGGCGACCTGTACATAAGAGGTCGATTCAAACTCGTCAAAGTCGCATGCAAAGGAAACAAAGTAGAAAGCAAACGTTCAACCCTGATAGTGACTGATGCACACACACCAACACAGCGTGGGGTCATAAGGAACTATTTCCCTACTCTAATATTTCCGTATGTGCTCCTACATTTTTAAATTTGATAATTATTCTCTATATATATGATGGGGGGGGGGGTTAGGGACTGGTCGGCAGAAGCAAACGAAAGAAGAGATTTTCAGGTTTACAAAACGCTAATCATGTTCATTTTTTGTACGCAAGTGGCTGACTTTGACGAGTTTGAAAGTGTGGGCACTTACGGAATCACACCCCTAACCACGCTTCGGTGATCTCAGGGGAAGCGGTTCATTCAACATGCTCAGAATACATAACTCAAATTGCGTGCAGATTAGCTCTTTGAAGATACCTATTTTGAACCGAATTCAAGCTCGCTTTGAATGCCAATAACGTATACATTCCTTTAAATGCCTAACGTTACTACTTCCTCGAAAATGACCGGTCATCCCTTGCTCGTACTTTACTGCAGAGTCTTCGTTTACATAATATGTAGGTACATTGATTTTTTTACGTCATATATAGCATATAGGTATGTACTATTTATATTTTATCTTAAACATTATTTAGGTATAATGTCCCAATTCTTACGGTTACTGGAGTTCCGTAATCTGATGGAAACTAGGTACGATAAATTCGACAATAGTAGTAGTTGTGGTACCTACCTACCACAAATTTAACTGCTGGCCTCTACTTAGTTCAGTGTGAGGAGAAATTTTATTGCGTGATACGGGAGTGATTCTGGTTGGGTTTTTAATGGCTTAATAGCAACGATTAGTCCACCGGTGTTGGACGATTAGTATCTAATGACAAATAAACCGAATAGAAAAATGCAGATAATCGAATAAGCCGGTTTGATACGATCGCAAATTGGTTGCAAGGTTCGCCGACCTCTCTGGTGGTTTCTGCGGTACCGAAACGCGGCGTGAATTTTAAACAGAAGTTTTTAATGACGTTGAACGTACCTGCACCTCGCCCTTAACATAATGGAACTGGGAGTTACAATAGGGTTTTCATCGAGGCTTCGCGTATTTTTTTCGGGACCATCGATGTAAACTTTACATCGATGATCTCAACGTAGCAGGATGATAATTTTTAGGAAGAGAACAGTTCTTAGGATTTCGTATGGAAAAAGAGCCGTATTGCACTTGCCTGATTAGACTGAAATTTTATGAATGTCTTATGAGTTCTAGACCGGCTTGAATTGCCTGCACAGTGAGGCAAGAGAGCAAAACCAGTGAGGCAATTTTGGAGTAAAAACCTCCGTGATTATATTTCTATAAGCTCCTTCCATGATTGTATTCGTAGAACATTTTACGGAGGTAATAAGCTATGAGAGCTTATAAGCTCCAGAGTTCACCTCAATAAAAGTCTCAAAAATTGAATTTTTATTAAAGAAATTTCTTGAAAAAAGAAAGCTGTATGTGATCAAATTCTGTGTAAAATAAGACTAAATGGAGCTCACCACGTGTAGGTAGTTACCAACACACCTATGGTTTGCAAAATAAGAATAAATCGAGCTCACCATGCGTAGTTACCAACACATAGATAGGTACTACCTATCTATGATTTGGTTATTTATATATTTCCGAAACAACTACCAATAGATAGGTAGCCGCGAAACAAGGTTAGGGGGCTGGAGAGAGGTTTTTGTACTATTGTTTGTCTTGAACCGTTCTACGAAGAAGTTATTTGGTGCCAAACGAGGAGTGAGCGTTTTTCTTTTGGAAATTTGGGTACCAGAATAAGCTATTTTTTGGTAGGCATCTACTATACAGGATGTTCACAATTAAGTTTGAGAACCTTTTAGTCGATTCTACAACTAATTCTTGTTGCACTTTTTTTAACCTCTAGTTTTTGAGAGTTTTTCAATTTTAAGATTTGTTTCGTGTTTTCGACCTTATACCTGAAAAGACTCGTGTTTTCGACTGAAAAGAAATTTTTTTTTCAGATTTTCAAAAATCACTAGTTTCTCATATACGTCTCAAAAATTATGGGTTATTGAAGGTGCGCGTGACGGGAAAACTTCCTCGGACTCTCAGCTTTCCAACGGTGTAGTTATATTTCATTTTACTGCACTAATTAGGCGAGAAAATTACGTGTGAATGCCCAAAAAAGTTTCGAGGACCTCGAGTGTTTTAAGGTCCCTAGGTATTTAAGATTTGACGTGACCATGGCTAGAGGAGTTAGGTGTCGTTTTCCACGTATGTTTTCACACTGAATCGAATGGTGACACTCTCGAACCTTACCGAGCTTAATATCATTTACAGTTTAATTTAAGGGATTTACGGTAATTTTAGTGGTATAAGGTCGAAAACACGAAAAAACCTTAAAAGCGAAAAAAACTCACGGATAACAAACATTAACAAAAATTGCAAGGAAGAAGTTTTGGTTGGAAATTAGTTCTTAGCTCCTGGGCAGGTGTGTAAGACACTACTTACAATACAAAGGGTCTTGTACTCATCCTTGCTCCTCCATCCGAGTCACACCTACGCGGGATCAACGCCCTACGCGACAGACCCGTCATCGATTATTCCGGATTATCCGCAGCCGATCCGATCGAGCATGATCGGAAACAGTAATGATCCCTGGCGATCATCCGCCCATTTTTTGAATAATTTAATGCCGAAATTACCGATAATCGCCACGTCAAGCCCTGAATAATGCAGTCGCAACAATGGTACGGTCTACCAACACAGAAAGATTGAGAACCTACTTGTTGAGTACCCAGGTACCCCAAGTGATTTTCTCATTACCGAATTAGGTAATTGGTCGATGCGATTACGGATAAATTTGTGTATCCGTCTCTTTTGTCTGACATCGTAGACGTACACCTTTAGTACCCAACCTTAATACTGTCAAGATACCTACTGATAAATCTCGACCAAACCGTAGTATTTAACGATTGAGCCTTCCTGGCACCCTTAACAATGACAGAAACTAATATAACTTGGTAGAACCGCCTGTAGGCAAACAAGGTAACACTAACGGATCAATTCGTACTATTATACCGGATCCCGTTCTAATCAAAATTATTCCGTCGAAACGGGGTAAGGGCGTATTTTTTGAGCATGCGTTGTTTGAGTTCGATGAAAATGTATTCTGTATTTTCTTAAATCTGAAGTAAAAAAAAACGCTGCAAAGTCCTTGTCACATGGGTTTATCATTCTACTGGACATACCTACAGAAATGTTGGCTGTTCATTTATTGTTTCTTTCATGCCTAATAATCGAAATAGCTATTTCTGATGGTTTCCATTAATTTTGGCCCGTAAAACACAAATTAGGTACGCTCCTTTTTTTTTTAAACTATCTTTGATCATTGGTAGTGCCATTTTAATCGTCTTGATCCACGTGTTGACAGTTTTTCCAGGGTTATTATTCAAACTGATGGTGATTTCAGACGATTTCCCAGGTTTTTCACTCATAAAAAATCAATTTTGGGAGCTGAACATTTGGTAGAACTCAATTTTCCACTCTTTGGTCAAAATCGACTTCACATTCGGTCTTTTCGTCCCCAAAAACATGGAAAACGATATCTCAGAAGCTCATGTTACTGACATGTTGCAAAAACGCAAAAAGTACCTATTTTTATACACATTTTCACTCATAACACCCCTGGGTGTATTCCGATCGGGCTGAAAAGTTTCGGGACACAACTAGGGCCCAAATGGAGCATGTGTGCGAAATAACGACTTTTTTAGACCGAAAATGAAGCCTGTACACGTGATACGGCGGACGGCGTACGGCGGACGGACATTGCATTTTGGTTTATTATTCTGTGAATAATACACCTATGTATTCGCTCTGCAAAAAAATTTTATAACACCCCCTCAAACTTTTTTCTTTTTGGAATCTACGCACCTTAAAACGGAAAAGAAAAAACGCTGCAAAGTCCTTGTCACATGGGGTTTATTATTCTACAGAAATGTTGGCTGTACATTTATTGTTTGTTTCATGTGAAATAATTGAAATAGCTATTTCTGATGGTTTCCACCAATTTTGGCCCCCAAAACACAAATTAGGTAGGTACGATTTTTTTTTTTTTTTTTCAAATTATCTTTGATCATTGGTAGTGCCATCATTTAATCGTCTTGATCCACGTGTTGACACTTTTTCTAGTGTTATTCTACAAATTGATGGTGATTTCGCAGGTATTTGACTCATAAAAAATCAATTTTGGGAGCTGAACATCTGGTACAACCTCAATTTTCCACTCCTTGGCCAAAATCGACTTCATATTCGATCTTCTCGTCCCCAAAAACATGGAAAACGATACCTCAAAAGCTCATGTTACCAAAATGTTGCTAAAACGCAAAAAGTACCTATTTTCACACACATTTTCACTCATAACACCCCTGGGTATATTCCGATCGGGCTGAAAAGTTTCGGGACACAACTAGGGCCCAAATGGAGCATGTGTGCGAAAGAACGACTTTTTTAGATCGAAAATGAAGCCTGTACACGTGATACGGCGGACGGCGGACGGCGGACGGACATTGCATTTTTTGAATCTACACACCTTGAAACGGAAAAGAAAAAAGTTTGAGGGGGTGTTATAAAAATTTTTTGCTGAGCGATTACATAGGTGTATTATTCACAGAATAATAAACCAAAAGTTTGAGGGGGTGTTATAAAAATTTTTTGCTGAGCGAATACATAGGTGTATTATGCACAGAATAATAAACCAAAAGCCAAAATTGAGGGGGGGGGGGAATTTCAC
The DNA here is from genome assembly GCA_954871275.1 of Leptopterna dolabrata. Taxonomy (NCBI): domain Eukaryota; kingdom Metazoa; phylum Arthropoda; class Insecta; order Hemiptera; family Miridae; genus Leptopterna; species Leptopterna dolabrata. The sequence continues at coordinate 26,817,795 of OX940987.1, read as the reverse complement.
CCATTTTTGGGTGAAATTCCCATGGTTCTGGAATAGAGAAGGTACCCTTAACAGGAAGTAATCTCTAAATCTTAAAATTCATACTTAGAATGGGCCTAGGTACCTAAGTACCTGTGCAAAACATGGAATAATATTATGTTCCAGACTCTTAGGATTTAGGTACGTGAGGTCACAATCGCTCCCCCCCCAGGTCTGCCCTTTTGCTAAGATACCAACGAGCTCCGTTCAGCATATCACGTTGATCTTGTTAAGAGTCTCACGATTGCAGTTGTACAATGAGTGACCAGATGCCCTTCAGGACCGCGTTGGTATTTCGAGAAATTGAAGGTTGAGAGACCCCGATCTATTCACCTGCTGATCTGTCGTCATTTCACAATATAGCTAACAATTTATTTATGTAGACGCGTTGGTACTTGAATTATAACACATCCCCAGCTATTTTCATTGTCCACCACGTCGCCCTCTGTTGTCTTGCGGTATTTGTAATTTACATATAGGGTTTTTCATCCTTCAGTCAAGAAAAATTAGGAAGGGGAGAGAAGTGGAAATTACAACAAAAAACGCTGCAAATCCCTGCACAACGGTTTATTATTTTGCACAGAATACCCTCCTCACCCTTCATCGCAGGTCTCCGTATAGATAACCCTTCTATATATCATACGTACTATTCTACACATACTATGTAGATCGCGGACCCTCCGTAGGTTAGTACCAAACCCGGACTCGTTACTATGTACCTACCTAAACCGTTGTGTAATAATTTACCTGTATAGGTTCCCCTTCTACGGAGATAGAATAATGAAGCGTTGTGTAATAATTTGCCCATCAATAATACTTCAACGGTTGTCCAAGTTGCAAAAGAACCTATAAACAAAATCCAGCCCCTTCTTGGTAGATGAGCCGTTGTGTAATAATTTACCGTTGTGTAATGATTTACCATTGTGTAATAATTTGTCGTTGTCGAATCATTTTGCCATTGTGTAATAATTTACCCGTCAATAATACTTCAACGCGTTTGTTCAAGTTTCACAAGTACCTACCAACAAAATCCAATAGCCCATCACTTGTCAAATGAAATAATATCGCAAAACAAACAACTCGACTTCATACAGCCTTCCTTGATTATAATCAGATGCTCCCTAATGATGATATCTCTGGGCCGGATTTATACCGTTTGATTCACGATCGTGTTGACGAAGCTTTTTGGTGCACACCAACGGCTGGACGTGCGATGCTCCGGGTTGCCTCAAAAAATTGTTTAGCTCACGACAAATTTAATAACGTAAAAAAAACCATACCCTTCAATCGAAAGTTTTCGAGCTTTCTGAAAATTTCAACCCCTATTTTGAACCCCTTAGAGATGACTGACAGTAACGTCTTCGAGGACCAACTAGACCCCGAACGGAACCTATAACCCGAATTTCATCAATTTTGTTTCATGGTAACTAAGAAAAGTGCCCCGTACGGCGGACAGACAGAAATATTTTTATTGCAGTTTTGGATTCTACATACCTTGAAACGTAAACCATCAAATTTTTAGGGGGAGTAAGCTTTTTTTTTCTTGCTCGATTCCAATGGTTCATTATTGAAAATAATAAAGCAAAATTCAACTAGGTAATTCTGAATTTTAAAAAATCCGTTGCTTCGTAATATTTGAGGGACACCCATGTTGAAAACTTCTAGGGGATTCCGGTTTGAGGTGGCTTATTTACTCTTGGTAGGGCTAGGAGCTCCAAATGCTTTGGAGGGCGAGAGGCGAACCAGGAAACGATATACTCGTATATAAACGGTATACCAGACGCTACTCCCGAGGAATTCGCCGACAGTTCGCCGAGTTTAAATGAGACGACCGCCTCGTACCGAAAACTTCCTCATTATAACTGGACCTAATATACGACGTATTTCAATAAGTCGGAATCACTTTAACCCTTTGGGCGGGAATCTCATAATGTAGGCTCCAAATGTCCTCTGATAAGAGCGGAACAGTCCTTCGAACGAGTTCTCTCGGACCGGGGAACGGGAACGGGTTCTAAACATTTGTGTGCTAAACGGATCATCTCGAAGGATCGCACAACATCCTGAACGGAACATTCACCTTTTGTCAGCATATGGCTCGGGTGACAAATTGGTCGTCGCACTCGAGTCGTTTCAAGTCGTTTGACGTCTCAAACAACCTGAACTCTGAATGAAATCATTGCCTGGCTATGGATTTAATGAAGACAGCGAACCCGTGTTTTGGCAGGTGTCTCCGATAGCTGAATGCTATTCAAACGATTTGCATACAAATATTTTTGTTTCGATTTCCGTATTGCTAACTTCTCAGTCAAATGAAACTGTTGGTTCATTCTCACTTAATGCACCTCTGGAATCGACCACCGAAAACGGCGCAAGTTCTTACGGTTCCTTTTGGTTTATTATTCTGTGAATAATACACCTGTATATTCGCTCAGCAAAAAATTTTTATAACACCCCCTCAAAATTTTTTCTTTTCCGTTTCAAGGTACGTAGATTCCAAAAATGCAATGTCCGTCCGCCGTACGCCGTATCGCGTGTACCGGTTTCATTTTAGGTCTAAAAAAGTCATTCTTTCGCTCCATTTGGGCCGTAGTTGTGTCCCGAAGCTTTGCAGCCCGATCGGAATATACCCAGGGGTGTTATGAGTGAAAATGTGTGTAAAAATAGGTACTTTTTGCGTTTTAGCAACATGTTAGTAACATGAGCTTTTGAGGTAGGTATCGTTTTCCATGTTTTTGGGGACGAGAAGACCGAATATGAAGTCCATTTTGACCAAGGAGTGGTAAATTGAGAATCAATTCCTATAATACCACTAGAAAAAGTGTTAACACGTGGATCAGGACGATTAATTGGCACTATCAATGATCAAAGATAATTTGAAAAAAAGCGTACCTAATTCGTGTTTTGGGGCCAAAATTGGTGGAAAACATCAGAAATAGCTATTTCAATTATTTTAGATGAAAGGAACAATAAATTAACAGCCAAAATTTCTGTAGGTATGTCCAATAGAATAATAAACCCATGTGACAAGGACTTTGCAGCGTTTTTGCGTTTTAGCAACATGTTAGTAACATGAGCTTTTGAGGTATCGTTTTCCATGTTTTTGGGACGAGAAGACCGAACGTGAAGTCGATTTTGACCAAAGAGTGGAAAATTGAGGCTCTATCAAATGTTCAGCTCCCAAAATTGATTTTTCGTGAGTCAAAAACCAGGGATATCTTGTGAAATCACAATCAGTTCGTATAATAACACTAGAAAAAGTTTCAACACGTGCATCAAGACGATTAAATGTCACTATCAATGGTCGAAGATAATTAAGAAAAAAAAGGACCTTACCTAATTCGTGTTTTTGGGGGCCAAAGGTGGTGGAAACCATCAGAAATAGCTATTTCAATTATTTTATATGGAAGAAACAATAAATGAACAGCCAGCATTTCTGTAGGTCCAATAGAATAATAAACCCATGTGACAAGGGCTTGGCAGCGTTTTTTCTGTATAGGTTATCCATATTATGATTATCTAGAACCCTGTTCGGGATGCAATAGCTTTGAACGATGAGTGACCGGTCAGAAGATCGGCTTTTCGCAAAGTGAAATATTGAGGGGAGGTGCGGGTTCGTCCACAGTTGGTCCCACACAAAATCCGACTGAGAATTTGTTTACACATGCGCAAAGGTTTCCTTACCTACTTGTACTTTACGACAAAATGCAGAGATTAGTTAGGAAGTGCCCGAAATCTCTCAGGTCATGTATTGTTGTTTACATCTGTTGTAAATTATCTTGTTTACTATTTTAATTTTAATCGATTTTCGAATTTATTGTAGGTAGTTAAATGCAGGTGGGTAAGTTTCTTGGAATTTAGGTAAATCAATTGATTAATTTAAGTGGGGTTCATGTTTGAATTTGTATTCCGAATTTTTGTGGACGCTAATTATGTTCCCTTCAAATTTTGTAGGTGAACGTTTCAAGATACCTACGTAGAATATGGTCATAACTCGTTTTGTCTAATGCAGACTCGGACCAGCCTATTAGAAATAATGAGGCGGTATTCTGTTCCAACAGGTGCCAACGTCCGTCTATCTGGAGTTTTTCACCTGGAAACGAATAACTCGATGCGTCAAACCAAGAACTAATAAAAAGTAATAATTCAACGTCCCAAGTCACTTAGAGGAGGCGATTTTTCCGCTTCAGCCATTTAATTTTTTTCGATAAGCAAATGGACACTGATGGACCAGAGTGATAATGGATGAGGAGGCTGCGTCAGCATAGAGGGTCTCATTCATAGTTGATAGATGAGCAACATCCTTCGTCCATTAGCCCTTGTACGAGTATTATGCACCGGTTTCTAGTTCTAATTCTCATCCAGAATTACAGTTAAGGGAAATTAGCAAATGTAGCGTTTCAAGTCAAATTCAACTTCCAGAACATTCAAGTACCTACCTAAATAGTTTTCTTATTACAACAATTCAAGGGTTTCTGAGTCAAGTTCAAGATTTTCCATTTAACATTAAAGGTTCTCAAAAAATTTGATTTGCCAATGTTCCGTAAGTTTAGAATCCTTTATCGTAGACAGTTTTTCAACTTTTCAAATTTGGGTTTCAAATTTCCAAAACGCTTTATCCAAGTTGACAAAAATGAAAATAATTATCAACAATACATTTCTACCGTCAAGGAGCAACAAAAACACTTCGCCATTGTGCTCCGAATTACTTGAGTTTATGGTACCTAGGTAAGAGTTGTACCTATGTAACTGAGATGAACTGTCTGCTCCCAGTTCTGGGACTAGGTAACTCGATAATCTACTTTATAAACCGACATGAATCGCAGTTGAGATGAGATAGGTAGGTGCATACTGGATGTAACGTAACATGACATTTTTATTACACCACAACCCCACTTTACGGATTTGTTGATTAATTTTATATGTTATGTATAAACCGCCGCTATTTCGCGGCACATTTTCAAAATTATTTTAACGCTTAATAAATTAGATTTATTATGTTGACTATTTGGAGTTTTATCATGACGGTGATTTAACCACAGGTCTTAACTAAAGGTACCTACCGTGCTTTTTTTTGTGTATGCCTATTTTCATAAAGAAAAATGGTATCTACCACTATTAATTGTACCTAACGAGGGCATGGGCGCATGGGATATAATTTTTTAGAAGCGATTCAAACAATAAAACAACTAGGTACCATGCCGGGTCGAGTTCACGAAACTGTGAATCCCTCGCCGCCCACGAACAATTTTGGGTAAGTACCATTTGAAACTGATAACTTTGAGATCGGTATTCCGGGAAAAAGGCTTCGTTTTATGGACTTTACAATCCTCCAGTAATCCGATGAAATATCCACCAATTGCCGAACCGTTAGAGTAGGCGTATAGGGATTAATGGTGAGTTATGTTATTACGCAAAATTCCAGCTAATTGCTTGTGTTGTCGAAGTATCAATTTAGGGAAATAAATCTTCAGCCCCTGCCCCCCTCCCCCCTTCTTGTTTTTCTCCAATAATGGCACCTAACGGCACCCTCTTGTATCGGATTTCCAGTGTATCGTTATTTATATAGGTACACAATCTAGGTACGTTGTATCAGCGGATATTTCTGTTCATATAGGTAGTTACCTATGTAGGTAACCTGCATACTTACTACATTTTGGGGATCATTCTCTTGGTAGAGCCGTAACGATGGTTTTGATTTACTTACAGTAATTATATTTGTGTTAGATACTACCGAAATAATCGTAGTTATTTTATTTTATTGACATTTTCATGTCTTTGCCGTGGCACACAACCTAAAAATCGTTAGTGACGAAATTGGGTGACGAAATACCGTTACGTTATATATTTCTGATGATTTTCGCTTACAACCGATTCGTTGCTACGGAACTTTATCTTCGCCAGTTATCATCGTACAAAAATCGTTCACCACTCGTTGGATAGCTCTCGATTTACCTAACCATATTACGTTAACCACTGCGGAGTGCGTGGCCGACAAGCTGCGGTATGAGCGTGATTGTTTAAATAATTGTTTACACACAGGTGATCATTCTCAATAATTTATATTGTCAACACGAATGCAAGCTTCATATAAGTTTCTGATGATTTTCGCTTACAACCGATTCGTTGCTACGGAACTTTAACTTCTCCGGTTATTATCATTATACAAATCTACATAAAATGTCCCTCGTTACATGTGCGTCTGTTTGTACGTTTTATACAACCTGCATTCCGTTGTCGTAAGACTAATTTAATTACCAATTCTTTTATGATCAACACTACAACTTAGATTGCGACTTTATAATTAGGTACCTACCTAATTTGGTAGGTGAGATGGAAGGAGGGGAAAGACATGAAAATGTCCCAATGCGTTGCAGACTCGTATGCAAGCGTTTATCAACGACTGTTTTCTTATGATTTAGTTCAAATTTTTTGTATAGAAAATAATAGCCTGGAACTTATTTTACAACACAATATATCTATTCCAACACCACTGAATTTAGAACTACATTAATGGCTTAGATGGTGAGGCTTTATCGACATCAGGGTAAATTTTCCTACATTCTGACACAACTTGTAATAAAAATTGGCGCTGTTCTTCGTCTTTTGTCAAGCAAGAGTTGAAGTCTTGTATCAATTTCACTCCTCTTTCAGCAGTGTCGTTGACTACCCTTAAACCGTTCACTATGTTTTTAGCATTTTATCTATTTTATTTCTCTATTGCAGATGAGGAATCAATAATTATGAAGTACCTGCTTGCGCTTTTCATCGCAGCCTCTGTTGTCTCCATAGCTTGGACAAGGGTGAGTTGAAACTCCATACGCATCTGAAGAGAAAAATTTCTTACTCAAGTCGGTGATTTCATAATAATTACCTATGTTCGTTTTCAACTAGTTGAATGTATAATTAAAATTGGTTTCGACTTACACTAATTACAAATTCTCGAAATTTATAATGAAAGAGCAAAGGGTAGGTACCTATTTCTGAGAGATGGAGGCCGTATGATGAGGCGTGTATGAATTCATTATAATCGATAAGGAGATGCTGAAATACCTCTAATAAGTGCAAAAAATGAAGGCCGGGTTCAAATGTCGAGTAGACTGCAACTTCGTAGTTGTATGTATAGGTAGGTCGTAGGTGCACCCGTGAAATCATCATATTCGAGAATTGTCATTATTTTTGTCAAACGGTAGTTCACAGGGTCGAAAATGGACAGAAAAGTCCATAAAACACCCAAATATATAAAACAACCAAATTTTTGACAGATATTTTATACAGTACCTAGCTTCAGTTAATTATTAAGAATATCATATTAGGGCTTTCAGCAAAATTACATTTTTCTCATCCTTGATTTCACGCTCAAAGATGGCGATAGGTGATTATTTGTGGACTGGCACATTCCTTATTGGTGGTTTCGTAGTTGAATTTCTATCGACAGCTAATAAGCTGTTCCTGAGGGCATTGCCCGTCGAAGTTCAAAAGGAAAAAAAGAGGGAGAAAGATGCGAATATCGTAGCGAATATTTAATGGGATTTTGAATATGGGAAGAAAGAGCGTAGAAGGCGTGATGGAAAAGGCGGAACAAGAGGTCAAACTCGCTCGGTTTTGGTCAAGGCGATTTTTTTTTTTCGATTATGTGACTCCAACGTCTTCGGGCAAATACCAAGGACGGGATCTCTGTGGTGTACAGTTATAAGGAGGGTTCCTCCATTCGAAAAAACAATGGAAGGGAAATCCATAATGATGAGGGTTGGGTGATTATGATCGTGACTAGTGGTGTCGCCGCGGTGATGCAACTGGTGTGGCATCCAAGTTTGACAAATTTAAAATTTAAATAGGTAGGTACCTAATTCAGACTTGCCACACGTTGTGACTCATTCAAGTCCCGACGACTTGGGTAATGGATTTTGCGTAGCAATTTTTGTATTTCTTAATTAAAATGGATTGACTAGTGAGAAAGGACCCCGCACACTTCTTATGGGAAAGTGGCTTCGGTCAAATTGGCTGAAATTGACATATGTTATGTGTTTTGACCTCCTGAACAAAAGTCTCAATGGGCACAAAAAAATCTACCGTCAGGATTTTGAGCTATGGCCAGATTAAGCGCTTCAAGTTCGACTTTTTAAACACCTTCAATTGCTTATATCTCTCTAGGGATGCATTTTAGAGAAAAAAGTGCACGAGTAAAATCGTCTTAAAATCATCCAAACAACTCGATGCCATACTTGTTTTAAGTCAAAAAATGTTTCTTAACGTTTCTTATATTTTCTTATACATAAGCACACGGGGACTTAATTGGCCAAAAATGAAGAAACATTTTTTGACTTGAAACAAGTATGGCATCGAGTTGTTTGGACGATTTTAAGACGATTTTACTCGTGCACTTTTTTCTCTAAAATGCATCCCTAGAGAGATATAAGCAATTGAAGGTGTTTAAAAAGTCGAACTTGAAGCGCTTAATCTGGCCATAGCTCAAAATCCTGACGGTAGATTTTTTTGTGCCCATTGAGACTTTTGTTCAGGAGGTCAAAATACATAACATAATTATGTCAATTTTAGCCAATTTGACCGAAGCCACTTTCCCATAAGAAGTGTGCGGGGTCCTTTCCAAATGGTGCGAAATGAAGGGTTATTGGTTGGTGGTGGAAATAAGGAGGATTTGAAGGTTCTGACTTTCTGTTATCCGTTGTAATTATCACACTAGGCATTCAAAATTTTACTCTTGCAACCTGTAGGTAGGTACTTAACATGGGGCAATATTACTACCCCCAAACTAAATTTAAGACAGATGTGTAATGTTCCATCTAGCGTCGACCTTCAGGCAGATCTGGCAGATTAGCTGGAGTACAATGAAGTTTTACATATCTCTCAAGCAGGTTGGCTACTGTGCTGGGCATAGTATCCAGTCATTTTAGGGACAATGGGCTGTAAGAAAATTATCTTCCGTTTATGCCCCGGAGCATCTGGAGGATGAGAAAACACTTTCTTCTTTGTGGCCTCAATGAGACGTTTCCTTTCTTCAGGTCATGAAACCACTGCCATTTCTCACGAAACTATCTTTGTAAACTAGGTGAAGTTGGATGAGGTTTAGTTTACAATAGTGCACCATACACACCGAGCCCCTTTATTCAAGCACCATGGGAAAGGCTATACCCATTGTTATGCTTACTTACGTGAATCTAGAAAAATCACTTCTGATTATTCAAAATACCAAATTTCTATAATACTCGTAAATTCTAGTGGTCTTCCAGTAAGTTTCTTATATAGGTAAATTTTGTATTTACAGGTACATCTAGACACACAGGAAAGGAATGTACGGTCACCCGCGATAAGTTACTTTATTCATTGAAAACCGCAAAATTTTACTTCTCTTCATTGAAAGTAGACTATTTTTCTGGATTCTAGTAGTCCCGTTTGGTAAACTAGGTACCAGAGGAGGGTATAGGTACCCGATGCTATACCTTAGTCTTCCCTTGCTAACCTAAGTGTTCAACGTTGTCGATAAGTTCTGATAACTTGGACCATATTGAAGGAATGTACGGACGTTCACATACACTGTTTAATCCGTGACTTCGAAATGTAAATTAGATTCTTCCGAAGTTGACCTCAAAATTGTAGCTGGATTAAATTTTATCCAGTGTTGATTGAAGTAAAGTTGTTTATTTACTGACTAACAGGTCGATTTTACAGTTTAATTTGTTATTTTCTAGTATATTTTGCATTGTAAATGTTTTCCAAGTGGGTATACCAGGGTTTGAGAACGGCTGTTACATGAAACAGTTCAATGGTGTTTTGAAACGGTAACGGCACGATTTCGGCTTGACTGATATTGAAGACCTTGATCTAAAATTCGAACAGCTTCGTGATCCAAGGCGGAATCTTCTCTCTCGATGCGCGAATAAGGAACGAAACTGACGTCATTTTCAAAAACCCGTTGTATAAACGCCTCCTATACCCTCCGAATTTGTGAGTTCGACGGTACAGATTTAAACTTATGCCGTAATTCGAACAGCAATCCAAAACAAAAACAAAAAAAAGAGTTAGCGCAGTTATCAAAGGAAGGCCTTGATCCAACCGGTCATTACTCATGACCTCATGAAGCAGGTACGGAACGGGTCAATCATGACAGGGTTCCTTCAAGAATAGTTTAAAAGGGTACAAATTTGTTCTCGAGGAGCTCGCTTTTATGGTACCTTCCTAAGGCTGTGGTATTGACATATCACGCTCAACCCAATCTCGTGATGGAATACCACCTCCGGACTTCTGGGACCTTTCAATTGGAAAAGTTTGTAACTGTACACGGATGTTCTAGTAACTTTATCTTGTCGTCCAATTGTTTCAAATAGTTTCAGTGACGCAAGCGGTTATGAATTGACTTATCCGAACGTGTGATGGACCTGTCTTTGATTTATTATCCTAATTTATCAAGAGCACCTACTGACCCTGGTAGTTTCGGTGTTGAATTCCATTGGTTTTGCATCCAGTAGTTCCTATTCCTTGCATACAATAGGCTACTCCTCGAAGATCAGGGCGATCCATCCGCGAAATAACGAAAAACTAAATTCTTCCCAGACTGCAAACAAACTGTTCCTATCTGTCTTTGGGACCATTCTTACAGAATCCTTTCCTCGTTTACTAAAACAATAACTGAAGCAACGAGCGAAAAAGAGGAGAAAATCGGCGGGTGGAACAATCTTTTGTTCAGTCCCATTGTTTACGAACAGAAACGAGAGGGATTTCAGTTGAAAAATATCGCCGTTATTAATATTTCAATGGGAGCCGGAGGAAAACCCCGGATTCGGGGATTATACGGAATTATTGAGCATTGAGATAAGGGTTGGGCTTAGTTGTTAAGTTAGGAAGGATCTGATTACTTTTTGCTCGTTAGAAGCGGTTGAGGGGTAGATAAATTTGAGTATTTCGCTGCGAGCCAAGGATTCAAAACAAGGCAGATAAATATTGGAAACATGCAGAATCAAGTGGAATTTTCAAAACATTTACGCTGGAAACCAGAGTAGAAACAAAAAAATACTTATTTGTTTTTTATTCAGCCATTTTTCTTATCCCATTTCCTCCCGCACCATTTTATGGGAATGTTGACATTCCTGGAGTTTTTTGCACAGCTACCTACTAGATCCAAAACTGAGTCAAACGCACGAAGAACCACAAAAAATTTAAATAATTGCCTTGGCGTACGGTAGGTACATCTATATATTGTTGTCCCTCATCCACGACACAAACGCGATGGGTTTATTTTGGCAGATCAGCTATCCAGTCGGGTTTGGTTAAGGACATGTAGGTACCCTTTTAAGTTCAAAATCTACAACATTATGTCGCCTTACTGCGAAGCAGTCTCTAGCTTCCCCAGGGTGTCATAAAGAGCTAATCCATCTTATTCGAACAAGGAAGTTGTTCCCTGCCCATCAGGAGCACGATTTTCGGTGCTAGGCATTCTATTATTTGCTAGTTTTCTTTTTTCGAACCCCAAGATCGAAGAAACGGCTTTATAATGTGATCATGATAAAAACATCGGTCGAATCATCAAAGGGTGCTTGAAACCAAGTTTAAAAATGCATTGAATATTTTTGGTATGTATATCGATGCATCGATTAGCTTCTCCTAAAACCTGAAGGTAATGTGTGGGTTGTTTATTAAAATCAACAGAGAGATTGATAAAATCTACAAGCGCGTTTAAAGGGTGGAGCTATTAGAATTCTTGGAAGATTCGATCTTCACGGCGGGATGGAAACTTCAAGTTTCTCGGAGAAGCGCAAATCCAATCATTCTGAACCACGTGCTTATTTAAGCCTGTTTCACAAAAACATACAGGCTCTTTTTCCACGGAGGAGGACGGTTAAATGTTGACGGAGGTTTACGATTCGCGGTGCTGTACGCTCTTCATTGTGCCCACCTGTCATTCTGAGGATTCTTCTTGATACGATTGGTTGGGGTTTATCTGTTAGGTATCATGTACTGTATAAATAATTATACGCTATAGTAGAACGTGGTTTGACCTACGGTGATCCGGCTGCCGTCGGTCTCAACAGACGGATCCAGTTCATTTAAATGTACCAGAGCCTTGACCTCAGGCAAACCATAAGGCCTTCACTTTCACCACCGCCGCACGCTGTAATTGGGCATCTTCCCATCATGGATGAGGAAGATATAGGTAGGTACCTACTTACAGTATTGCTGTCTGGCAAAATGTGTTATTTCAAATACCTACCAACAGCCCCCCCCCCCCCCAGGAGAAGGAGGCTGCGGGCGAAAGTACCTACATAGTTATAACAGGCATCAGGCATCGGATGATCCGGTTTGGTCATGTTGCCTTTTATGGGCATCGGGTAACTCAATTCTCAATGGACTGAAGTATTATTATGGATGGAAATTTTGATAATTTTAAGATACTTTTATGTTGAACGGAAACTTCATTACCTACCAGTTCACACTCTCGACTCCATTTTTACACACGAGTTGTTGTTCCCCGTTTCTATGAGTTTAGCCCACATGTTAAACAACTCCGTTCACTTCTACTCAAACTTGACTAAATAAGGTTTCTGATGCTCTCTACCATCAGAAACTTCTAGTTTTTGGTGTCTTTTAGTGGCATATGGATTCACTGGTGGTCAGTGCAAGCGCTCAAAGACGAAGGTTTCATTATTTGAAGGTTATGATTTTGTATCTAAATACAGTAATGAATGGGATGAAGATGAAGTGGACGGTGATATACACAAACCGGCCAAGCGCCATTTTTACATTTTCGAGAAAATTGCGATCAAAGATTTTGCGCGTTTTTGACATTTTCATGTCTTTGCCCTGGCACATAGCACAAACCATACAACGATTGATTAATGAACGAAGGGCCGGTGGTCTGACCTTATATACGGACGGATCAGCTCTAAACGGGGATTTTGACATTTTATGTCTTTACTATGGCACATAAAAAGTTTCAAGGTGCGTAGATTCAAACTTAAATGTAGACGATGGACTGATCTCAGTTTAAATTTCTCCCTTGAGAGGGAAAAACATTAAATCATGTTTAATGTTTTTCCCTCGCAAGGGAGAAATTAGATATAGTTTTTTAATGTCAAGAAAAAATGAAAGCCACAATTTCACTGAACTCTACAAGTATAATGTTGCATTTACTGTACTTATTATAGAACTCGCCATCAACATATGGTTGCTACAACAGAAGGTAGTAACTGTGTAGTAACCAATGAAAAACGTAGCTATTGACTCTTGTTTCTTTCGAGTGCGATATTCTTTATGGTTGCTACAACAGAAGGTAGTAACTGTGTAGTAACCAATGAAAAACGTTGCATATTTGCGTGTCGGAATTCACAGAATGACCCCCAGCCCTAAAACATTAAACATGTTAAAATTCGTACAGAACAGTTCAATATATTTTCACACAGTTCAAATGTTCATTAGTGCTTTCTTATAAATCTGCGTTTACTCTAAGAGGTTATGGGCCCAGATTTATAGGTACCAGTGTCAAACATTACACCGTACCTACTATCACCACTTCCTTGTCCTAGTTCTGAGCTCTCCGTGATTTTTTGTGTCAGCGTTGTTGTTTTCAAATATATCGACAGATACCTCTAATATTTTAATAAGATTCGTAAGGTTATCGATTTACTGCCAAGGCTCCTGTGATTAGACTCTAAACGAGGAAAAACTGGTCAGTTATTCCCGACGCGTCGTGGCAAGATGAACTTCTCTCTGGCGATCCTCTCCTTGGCCGTTGCGATGATCCTTCACACGGGAATCTGCGCACCTGAAACACACGAAATCAGGTACACGGATTTGACTTCAACGGTGTTTTCAGAGGCGAAGCAAACCAACACCACGACAGCAAGGACCGTCACATTTACTTCGAGGGTGGTTCGGAGCGTGCGGAACGTCCTGTGCCAAATAATACCAGGTCAACCTTGCGACAACTAAGATGTTTCTTCGTTTCCTTCCGTCCCATGATTCATTTTGCTTCACCACCATTACCACCAGTGTATTCAATGCAGTGGTGCTGCAGCAGCCCATAACCTGTGTATCCTTGAACTTCTACATTCTCTTCATGTCAACACTTCTCATGTTTGATGGCAGAATACAAAGTTGCATCCTGGAATATATCCGTCAATTGATGTCAGGTGCTGGTCGATGTGCAAAGTGCCAAGTGACAAGTGTAGTTTCACCTCTACGCTGGGCCTGTGTACTATGGCAGGCAGAATAACAGTGCAAATACAAGCCATATTGCATCCAATCCAATTCGGCTGATATCACGACGACCTTGCCACTTTCCCCTGTTCCCTTCGGCTAACATCGGCTGTCGTATAATTTGCAAGACGCTAGTGAAAGACTTTGAAGTGTAGGTCACTGTAGTGAGATGTACGTATGATAACCCTGAAGCAGCAGCTCATATTTCACAGAATCCCGAACATCGTGTGTTTAAAATTCGGCGATAGTTCACCAGTAATGAGATGCCAACAAAGTGGTTAGCAGTATCTGAGCGTACTGAGGCCGCTGGTGTATAGCCAAAAAACCATAGCCTGATTCCGTCCTGGTTCTTTATCCAACTGCTATCATCAGTGTTATTTCCTTAGGGGATGATATAAATGTGCTATGCACCTCTTATTCACGGAATAACTAAAATATTGCACACCTTCCTGTTTTTACTACCTCTACCTCTAACTTTAAATTGATTTATAGCAGGTAGGTACTTAAACTGATGATAATGTATACATAAAGGCCTACCATGTATACATAAAAGGCCTACGGCCTTATAATAATAATAATAATCGATATATTTGTGCATAGGAAATAAATCCCAACTCGCGCACAAGTAAGCATAAATATGAAAATAACTAGTTCACAGGAAACAAACCATAACAATATACATTGCAATTTTTCCTCAAAATAATTAAATAAATAAAAATAAATGTTGCTACGATATTGTTTATATTAATGTTGTAGGGATCTTCTTTCTCAATGCTGGCTGATGGGACTTTGAAGGACGATTGAGATCCAGGTGTTTTTGAAACCGTTATTTGAATAACACAAACTTTCAACTGCCCTCAGTTCAAAAGGTGGTTTTTAATATTTTATACGGCGGTGGAAAACTTCCTATAATAACGGTATACTGTGGCGTTACTTTGCTTGAACGGATATAATGTAATATAATGGAGAATCAGCAAAATATACCTAAGATTACAATGTTATTTTAATATAAATATCTAAATTTTGATGCATTTTAAAATTAAAAACATGTTTTTTTCAAATGACCAATATATGAATTTTTCATATGTCATTATGGAGTTATTTCAGTTGCCTACCTATCATTTTTCATTCTCAGATTCTATTTAATTAAGACGGTTTCATTCAGTTCGGAGCAATATCGCTGAGGACAGAATATACAGTGGAAGCACTGTGTAACCACCCAGCCGAAGCAGGTACCGCCTATCGATTTTGGGATTTCCTATTACGAATGATCGATGTAGGGGGTTTCCTACTACGACTGATCGATTTTGGGGATTTCTTATTATGAATCGTCTACCTTATTCTACAGTTGAGTTGCAGTGACTTCATTACGACTTCAAAATATACTAGGTACAATGGCACCATTTTAGACGAGGATGTCACGTTTGCGCATGCGCAGAAGAAAGTTACAGTATTTTTTTAAATGAATTCGATGTGGGACATCTCTGGCCAAACCCGAATTCAACTCACTACGACCATTATTTCATATAGTTTTGCCTGGGACAAGGAATTGACTAGACCTAAACAGACAGAAACTGAGCCAGATATGTTCCTTGATGTCTGAAATGTTAAGTGCGAATGGAAAATTTCATTTTAGAGGACAAACATTTTTTCTACTCCTGCTCGAATACAAAGCTTCCCTATCTTAGGTAGTGAGGGACCAAAAACACTCGAGGGTTATGCCAATTAAATTACAGAGAGAAATAAGTTACTGTATACATATCACATCACTTTTCTCCTAAGTGTGAACAGGGGTGTGTTGGTAAGAAGAATTCCGATTTAATGGGCTGGAAGCTACTATCTGTGAAACAACGTCTTAGAAGTAGGTATTAATATAAGTAGAGTAATCTTTGATAACCTCTTCAATTTATTAACGAACTCTTCGAAGAAATATGTATAGTAAGTACCTACCTATCCCGTGTATTCGGAGTCTATACAGTCTGTCTCGTATTATTCAAGTGCGTTAGGTATTTGTACGGTGAAAAGGCTCATTTTGATTTCTTCATTCTCAGGTTGGTCATTCAACTCTGTGCGCAATGCTTCAACAAAAGGCATGCGACAATGAGAAAGAGATGAAAACTTGAACGAGCGACAATGATGTCGCGTCCTTACAAACTAACGTCAACGCGTCAATACCAGATTGGCACCGGAATGTCGGATTGATTAGAGTTGATGAAGGGGGTTATTTATATGACTGAAAAGTCCCGCTGGTCCTCTCGGTATTTAGAACACCCTTCCGTCACGTGATGAATGGAAACGAGAGAGAGGGTTTCGGCGTAAAATGTTGAGCGTTATTTAAGTATCAAAGTTGGAGATGGAGTCGGTCGCAAAAGGAGCAGTTTATTAATGAAAGGCTTCGAGATGCAGCGCTTCTTGAAATAAAAATCGAAGGACAGGAGTTCATTGGCGGGATGAGAAATGAGAAGCTGACAGACACCATTGCGCATGCCATAATTACCATAGTACACCAGTGCTCTTCTCAGTGGCGTAGCCAGGATTGTTGAATGGGGGGGTTATCGGAAAAAACAGTCGGAAGTTCATGTCATGCAGCATGGATATAAGAGCGAATTTTCGAATAAATATTTTTGCTATTGTGTAAAAAAATGATATAGCGAGAAACCATACCACTTTTCTTAAAATTGTATAATTTTTCGTGATTTTAGCCATTTTTGTCGATGTTTGACCCCAATGAAGTCAAATTTGACCCACTTGTTTTTAGAAAAAATAGTTTTATCATCGAGATAGTATACCTCCGTCGTGATTAATCTTCCCACAACTTCAGGTGAATTAATATTGATTTTAGCCATTAATACCACAATTTTTTACCCCCAAACATCAAAATCAGACCCCTATTCTGTGTGAAAAAAACTGAAATTGTATTTTTCTGTCTTTACTCACCCTTCCGTACCACTTCCAGAACTTTATATCAATTGTTTGCAATTTTAGCCGTTTTTACCGACTTTTGACCCCTAAAAACTCAGATTTGACCCCCTTGGAATTTTTGAAAATCACTCATCTTCCAACTCATCCTTTTGTTTGGCAATACAACAGTTTTGGAGAAATTTGGAATTTTTATCATGTACCCAAGGACAGATATCGTCTGGAGTGGCACATAAATATACATAATATATAAATTTTTGTTAAAATCTAGGAATGAACTGAGAAACAGATTTGCCTATAAAAATATTTCAAAAATTCATGTTCTCAAAATATTACCCATTGCAATAGCTTCATTTTCTTTGAAAGTTCGCTAATAAGGTTTGACATTACAAACAAAGCTGAATTCAAATTAAATTTAACAAAGCACTAAATGTTACAGGTAACGTTAGGTAAGATAAACTGATGAAATAAAACATTTATTTGGCAACTCGCGAATTTTCAAGGAAAATGAAGATATTGCAATGGGTCCAACATTTTCAGAACATGAGTTTTTGAAATTATTTTATAGGCAAATCCGTTTCAGAGCATCCTGATTTCATCCCTAGATTTTAACAAAAATGTATACGTATATTACATATAATTATTTTTATGTGTCACTCCAGACGATATCTGACCTTTGGTATGTGATAAAAATTCCAAATTTCGCCAAAACTTTCTTATTGCCATACAAAAGGATGAACAATTTTCAAAAATTCGAAAGGAGTCTAATTTGAGTTTTTTGGGGACAAAAATGAGTAAAAACGGTTAAAATTCAGTTGTTTTTCACACAGAATGGGGGTCTAATTAGGATTTTTGGGGGTCAACAATTAGTATTAAGGGCTAAAATCAATATTATTCACCTGAAGTGTGGGATGGTGACGGTGAGGGACTATTTCGATAAACATTTTTGTCAAAAAGAGTGGGTCTAATTTTTGGGACAGATAGTTTGTAATCAAATAAACGTAATATTATTTAACTGTTTAGCCATATTTTGATTTACCGTTTAATCTGGTATTGTTGTATTTGTTTGGTTAATTTTGTTATTATTGGTTTTGTGTTTGGTGAGATTTAATTTAATTTTGTGATAAGGTTTTCGAGCCAATGGGGGGGGGGGGGGGGGGTTATGACCCCCACTAACCCCCCCCTGGCTACGCCACTGGCTCTTCTTGAGCAATAAATTAGTTTTGGGCGTGAACCCCTTGAAGCGGCAACTCCTGATTTCCACTCTGTGGATTCGCCCTTACTTTGGCTTGTTGATGCTCTCGTTGATGCTCTCATTGATTGCTCCATTTGCTAAAGAGAAGGAAAACCTTAAGACTGGAGTAAAAATGGACGAATACAAAAAATCCGTTTTACACTATTTTAAAACCAAATTCCAGTAAGTAGGTACCTATTTGCTGATTACAGCAAAACAGAATCAACGTTCATTTCTGTGGGGGACAGAAACCAGGGCCAGTTGGTTCTTTCATTCCCACAACTGGAGATTATTAAAGACACAACTGGAGATTATTAAACGTAACATTATTTTTACCTTTTCAAGGTGTGGCTTTTGATCATCATTACCACTAAAAGCCACCTAAATGGCCAAATCACATCGTTCCTCCCAGTGATCCCGTCAGCGTAAAATTGTTTCGTTACCTAGTTGTCCGATCCGGTTTCTTTTCAATCTATCACGGATAGTCCACTGGATTCCAGGCTGAGCATTGACCGATCCTTTTGGTCTCCAGCTCTGCCATCTTGACAATCTGAGCTGGGATAATCATTAGTGGCTTCTGTAGTGTATTACATCACTTAAATTTAATGACCGGAGACGGATACCTACTCGGACCAACCTGACGTACCTAAACAAGCGGTCTTAAAGTTCGGGGCTGAGAGTTCATTACTCTCATAATTCACGATCAACCCCGCGGATTCGCATGAAATTTATAACTGACGAAGCAGGTGGCGTCTTCAGACCGGCTCACTCCTTGGCACTTAATCTTCCAAGGCCTCCGTGTAGATAGACCCTCAGTGTGAGTGTATGTGGGTAATCGCGTATTTGTATTGGTGTCCATTACCACATTGGACAGCGAGCGTGGGTGGAATCGGTTAACCCATAGGGGATGCTGAGCCTCTCATAAACAACGTAATTTCTCAAGCGATAGGTCGGTATTGTCGAAATCATCATTGGGTTCCCATTAGTTCGTGAACGCAACCAATATTTACCATCTTTTGTATCGATAAGTACCTACCATGCAGCCTCGTTGAATGAATCAAGTACCTAATAGTCAGATGCAGACTAATGCCAACCTTCCTAGCTCGAGTTATCAACTACGTAAACTTGTTTCCCTCAGGTCAATAGCTTACGTAGTTACCTAGTATATGAAAACGTCTTATTCAACTTTCAATCCAATTCGAATAATATGTTTAATCATAATAACCATCTTATTTAATTTATGTTACAATTTATTTTATGCTTCATAGTAGCTACATAAATATACCTCGCTTTCTACCAGTGATTTATACGTACCTACCAAAATACTACCCTAAAATTCTATATTATGTTTTAGAACTTTGTAATAGAGGGCCCTGGAAATAGACAAATCATGCAGAAAGAGTAAGCTTGCAAGTTTACGAAAACGTCGTCACCAACTCACCACTTAGTTCCATCATATTGTTTTCTTAGTAAGAATTTTTCAGAAGCTTTCTCAGATGCCGTACCTACCGCAAATAACAATTCATATTATGATGTAGATAAGTTACCAGCTTGTATTATTTTAATAATCATACCACCGTATAGGATGGATGATTACCATTTATGTTTAATCTGTAGACGCCACAGATGGTCAGCAGGTATTAGTTCACAGCAGGAGAGCTTCTACGTGTAGTCAGTGATGTATTCGAGCATAATTCCGCGAAACATTTACCGTTAAACAGCCATTTTTTCACATTATAATAAATTCTGTTGTACGAAAATAACAGGCATTGCCATTCATCACGCACCTCTACATGTTTAGGGGGGAGATGGCGGCAGTATATTGACACCTCTGCGGAACGGCGATTTGCATACGACGGGTTTAGAATCTTGCCACAAGGAAGGAATGTGGCCTGCGATATAAGGAAAAGCCTCTCTGAGCGATATTGCACTATTTTTACAAGGTACCTACCTACGTACTAGTTGACAGGCAAGAACGTAGAACTTTGTAGATGTATAAGTAAAACCCGCTAGTACCTAGTAAACTGCTACGCCAGAACACTTATGGAGTACACTACGCATTACAGGTAAACACATTACTACGGCCAGTTTCCGTCTGAGTACAACCAGGGGCAGTATCTGCAACCAGTCGTACGTACAATAATATTGTACGTATATTAATGGTAACGTAGTTATCTAGGTACCAATATAAAAATTATCATGAATATGCTAGGTAGGTCAAATACCAACTTATTTACCTATACTATGTGTACTTGTATGCATGTACGCAATTATCAATGTAGCCAGAACCAAGAATAAATGATGTAGTTGCATTTCAGTGCACTCCCTCAGTTTCCGAGGTTCGTTGATTGCATAAATGTCAAAAATTATATATCTTCTTACATTTATTTGTGTTCTTTTAGCGCTATAAATATTATAGTTATATGTGTCTCGCCAAAGGAAAATACTCATATCCACATCATTACATATGTATCTAGGTACTTATGTACCTGCCTAGTGTTTGTATGTTGATCAACCTACCTCTCATATATCCACTACATATTTATACCACTCCTGCATCACTGATAATAACAAGTACCTAATAGGTAAATACAAAATACTATAATTATTTACCACGGTATTATTATTTATAGATGGCTTTCCAAGATAACTCGACTTACACTTCTTCGGCTTCTCGCGTTCTCCCATGATAAATCGATCGCTAACCTTTACCGTGAGGAAGGAAAGCGAATTGCATTCCACCCGTCATCCCGAAGGTACGACGAACGAGTGTCCGTTGACTCTATCTCTACTGCGTGTATCTTGATTATCATCGGAGCATCAATCAGGCGTTGACGTTTGAGCGTCAGGGCACGTAGGCAGATGTCTGCAAATTTTGATATACGCCTCTTCCTGAACACGGCTGACGGACTTGATTATTGTTTTAAACCAACAACAAAATGTTTACCAGCGAAACTAAACATCTTCTTCGAAATTCACATCCTTATTTTTTACCACGTCATCTCAACACATTATCTACCTCTAAAAAAAACCCTATGGTAGGTATACTAAGTAGGGGGTTCTTCTCTATTCCATTCTTTTCGCTGTACCTCCTCTCCCCGAAAAGAATTCTCCTCAGTAAAAACAGTTTTTCAACTTTTTGTTCAATTAAGAATAACCAGTAGCGGAGAGTTCATTATTTGCTACAAATGAATGCAATTAAATACCATACTTGACAAGCTCTTTACTACATGATATACGCCCTTCCTTCCTATATTACATCAATATCATCATACCTAACTAATGGATAATGATTGCATTAAATTGTAGAGACTGGATCTATTTAAATAGGTATAGGTAAATACAAGTTAGAGATGTGCACAACGCGATGTGGCTTGGATTTGGAAGGGGCGAAAAATGAGTACGTGTACCTAACATGCAAGATCTATCTATGAATTTGTGAGCGTGAGTTAAGTAGTTATGTATTACAGTTATGTTGATGGCAATCAGGAAACAAGTCTCGGTCTCGCTGTCATTTTGTGAAGTCTTGTATTACCTACTCATTAAATAATGTAGGTGCCTACCTAATTTGTTTTTACAGGTAGAGGTTACACACCTACTTCATGCATTTCACAAAATATTGTTATCTGGCAGGACATACTTCTTATTGGCGCCATTACTAAACCAGCGGCCCCAGTAATAAAGTATGTTTAAAAAAAGCGAAATGTGGATTACTGGAGTCAATGTTGGCTCCAGCGGTTGCGCCATGATCGAGTTTAGTATGAGAACGATTTCGAGTAGATACCAAATCGGTAGATAACAAAATAAATAAAAAAAATAAAAAAGTTGACTCATGCCTAGTGATTCGCCAATACCGTGTAAATGGACGTATTTTGAGATAATATTACCTGTAACCATGTATACGCTAATATCATGTAGTCGTAATACTTCCTCCAAAGTTATGTCTTCCCTGGCACCGTCGCATACCAACAATAATATTGTCCGGACTTTTCTGACGGTCCAAAGACCCTCCTCGAAAATTCGGGTCATAAAACCATTCCTAGGGTAGTTTTTCTTGGGCCAGACGCACCTAGGCAACTTCTACTGGAGTCTAAGTAAAGGCTTTTACCTATTCGCGGACACAAACGTCATTATGTCAAATGATAATTGACGATTGATTACCATACGTACGTACCTATGTCCTAAGCATTCCGTGCTCCAACGAACGGCTTAGAAGAAACTCAACGCCCGTCACACTGACAAAACCCTCGGATCACGACCTCCGCAATATCGTTGTGTTTACTCGAGTTGAGAGACGTCCCGATCTATTCAGGAGGTATTGCGACATTATTTCGTTGCTCCACAGGGAACTTGAGCTGTATTTGCGCTCGAGGATCATCCGGTTACCCATCAGTTTTGAGATGATCGGTTTGCCTCTTTAAACGGGAGTCACGATCGCGGGCGGGTCATGGGCGCCGCCGATCGCTACCTACCCCTTCACCTCTCAATGAATGTCAATAAATTATTATGGAGTTGAAGAAAATGAGACGCTGTGCTCATCGTTCCATAAACCTCTCGCCTGGGCGAATTGACTGAAACTTCGAAAAATCACTAGGACTATCGTAGGACGGAGCGGTTGGTGTCATAGTTCTCAGAATGTAATCTTGTTTCATTTAAATAATATAAACTGCTTTTGTGAAACCCCTCTATAGTGGACACCCGTCCAGCCAAGAAAAGTGTCCACTATAAACGGTGTCAAAAAAATTCCAACGTATTTTTTTAAATATTGTTTTATTGGTATTTAGTGTGTGCATGCAAAAAATTCGTAAAATTTGAGGTCAGAAAAAATACAAGATAAATGGATAAATACACGAATAAATAAAATTTTATACCTAATTTTGATTCTGAAATAATTGGAGAATCGAAGACTGTTTTTTCATTTTTGATTCGGTCATTTCCCGTTCGTGATGTTGGACAGCCCTTTTCATCTCCTTTCTCCAAATAGAACTTTTGCTTGCTGTGGAGGTGTGTCGTGGTATCCTCCCAGAACCACTCCTTGTAAACCAGCAAATATTAGATCTCGCTAATAAACTCGCAGAAGTGGGGACGAAAGATGCAGGAGCACGGAGGGACCCAGTGGGGATCCCCACCATCCTCCACTAGCTGGAGGATGGAGGGAGATAGCCCTCAGGGCTATAAAAACTCGCCTCCTTCGCCTTTCTAGCCATTCTACACTCTCCTCTAGTTGCTGACTACTCTCTCACCTCGCTTCTCGTCTCTCTCTCTCCTCAACCTAAGAGATCCCGTTGAATTGGTGACAGCCTTTAGTGTTGGAATCCAGCCGGGCACACTCATCCGTCGAATTGGTGACAGCGTTTCGTGTTGGAACCAGCCCGGCACAACCTCACCTCCTAAAAGATCCCAGAAATATGGTGACAGCGTTTAGTGTTGGAACCAGGCTGGGCACAACCTCATACCGCCCGTAGTGAATTATCGCTACACCAATTTACTACAACGTGTTTTAGTGCTTGGGGGTAATTTAGGAGGGGGGCTGCTTGCTGTGGGAGGATTCGGTTCTTGTGCGTCTTCGTTCATCGCTGTCCTTTTCATTTGGATATTGTTGTGAGGTACGAGATTGAACGGTTTCCTTCATCGTCCGACTGGGATTCCGTCACCAAACACTCTTCAGCCAAAGCGTGTCCCTCATACGATGACACTGGGAGAACGAACAGGTGCTTTCCGTACAACAGGAGAGTGTCAGTGGGTCAGAGTCAAATGAATCCAAATGATGGCCAATGTAAAGAAGCAAAAAATTAATTTGACGATGACAGTAGATAGAAAAGGTATGTTCTGGCACAGGGCAGAACCCCCCTGCAAGACATGTGATAGTAAACCGACACGACACAAAACCCGCAACACTACGAATTGTTCGAAAAAATTTACTAAATTTTTGTAAATTTTGTTATTAACTTCAAAAATTTATTAAAATATCGTTCTTTTTTGAAAATTTTCAAAATTTTTGTCATTACCTTCGAAAATATTCAAACAATTTTCGAAAATTTCGTTAACTTCAACAATTTTCGAAAAAACACCGAAATTTGCATAAATTTTTTTTAAACATTTTTTTGAAAATTGTTGAAGGTAGGTAACGAAATTTTTGAATATTTTCGAAGGTGAAGACAAAAATTTTCGTAAAATTTTCGAAAATTCCCTAAGTTTTTCGAAAAAACCCGATATTTTCAGAAATTTTTTCAAACTTTTTGAAGTTGACAAAATTAACGAAAATTTCGTAAATTTTTTCGAAAAATTCGTAGTGTTGCGGGTTTTTTGTCCTGCGGGTTTAGATTCACATGTATTGCAGGGTGAGCCCTGAGCCAGAACATACCTTTTCTATCTACTGGTGACAAATGTACTCGTAAACACTTTACTATAGAGGGTGTCCACTAGGGTGGTCACAAGGCAATAGGCAAAATTTTTTTTGAGAAAATCACTTCTGGCAACCCCCTAAAAGGTTCCATTTGACTAGAAAATGAGATTCGCAAAGTTTTAGGTCGATCGGATAACGTTAACCCGTGCCGCATTGAGGTTGAAGATCAGAAAAACTCACTTTGTTTCATAAAAATACTCTTTTTTCCTCATAACATAGTAACCATTTGTCCTAGAGACTTGAAATTGGTCTCATTTTATTTAAAATGTTATCTTCTTCAACTTTCACTTCCATAATTTTTTCGCTACATCCTGTAGATTTTATGTTATTCAGCTTTTCCCATCTCAAAACGTGGTCCGTATCAGCAAATGTGCCTTTTTACGCATACCCCTAAAAACCACACTCCAGTCAATGAAATCGACCTCCAGGCGATTTGACACTTCTGCATCACTCTGGTTTATTGAAAATGAGTATCTGTTATCTGTTATCTCTATTACTGTGAATCATCGATTCTCGACCACTGGCCCTGAACCTAGCGTTTTCAAAAAATTTCAAGTTGGGTGGCCTAAGTTCGACCAAACTAAATACAAAACTAGTCTACATGATGATAATACGAGTATTAGATGCAAAATTAGTACTTGAAATTAATCAAGTTTCACTTTTTTTTAATGGAACATTTGGAAACCCTGCAGCCCAGAGAGGATTACAAAGAGTTTCTTCAACTTTGTTTAGTGTTTATAGGGCTTCCTCCCCAAAACTTTTCTTTTAAAGCACCTGGTGCAATTCATCACGCCAGGTGGATGGCCAAAGCAATTTACTGCCTCAAAATTTATCTTTTTAGAGATCAATTGTTATTAACTCAAAAAGAAATGAAAGGAATAGAAGAAATTTGTGTTTTTATAATAAATATTTACGCCAAGGCATGGTTCAATGTCCCCAAACCTGCTTTGGCCCCTAAACAAGATCTGGAAATGTTGAAAGCATTAGTAGAGTATAGGAAAATTGACACAGAAATAGCAGATAAGGCTTTGTCAAAATTTGTAAACCATCTGTGGTATCTCAGCTCAGAGAAAATAGCGTTCTCGTTTTTCGACCACACTTTAGAAGACAACATTAAAAAAAGTATGGCCATGAAATTATTTTCCCTAGGTGAACCCAATAGTGAAATTGATGGTAGGGATAGAAAAGCGATTTTAGATTTTGCACATGTAGAGCAAATTTTAGATAAGCAACTTGACTTTTTTGTCACCTCTCAAACCTTGAATTTTTTCAAGCGGTTTTCCATAGAGACAGATTTATTAAACACCGATACACGCTTATGGAACAAAAATCCTCATTATTTGCATGCTAAAAACATAGTGAACGGTTTAAGGGTAGTCAACGATACTGCTGAAAGAGGAGTGAAATTGATACAAGACTTCAACTCTTGCTTGACAAAAGACGAAGAACAGCGCCAATTAGCGAATTTTCAAAGAAAATGAAGCTATTGCAATGGCTTCGAAATTTAAATAATATAAATTTTTGGAAATTTTCTTCATAGAAATCCGTTTCAGACCATTCTAAAACGATTCCTGAAATTTAACACTTTTTTATATGTATATATATATATATTTATTTATATATGTGTCACTCCAGACGATAACTCTCGATAGAATTGAGATAAACAGCTCAAATTTGCACAAAAAATCTATCTTGGCAATCGAAAGGCTAAGTTCGAAGATGGGCGAAATTGGCCTACTCTAAGGAGGGTTTTGGCGCATTTAAAGTGCGCAAAAATTACCCAAAAATCCCCAAAATGTTATTTTCCAACAAGTGACCCCTCATTTTAAAGGTTTTTGCACGCTGAACACGATGGTGGAATCGGATTTTAGATATCTTGATCCGTTCTCAAATTAGAGCATTTAAAGTGCGCAATAATTACCCAAAAATCCCCAAAATGTTATTTTCTAACAAGTGACCCCTCATTTTAAAGGTTTTTGCACGCTGAACACGATGGTGGAATCGGATTTTAGATATCTTGATCCGTTCTCAAATTAGAGCATTTAAAGTGCGCAAAAATTACCCAAAAATCCCCAAAATGTTATTTTCCAACAAGTGACCCCTCATTTTAAAGGTTTTTGCACGCTGAACACGATGGTGGAATCGGATTTTAGATATCTTGATCCGTTCTCAAATTAGAGCATTTAAAGTGCGCAAAAATTACCCAAAAATCCCCAAAATGTTATTTTCTAACAAGTGACCCCTCATTTTAAAGGTTTTTGCACGCTGAACACGATAGTGAAATCGGATTTTAGATATCTAAATCCGTTCTTAAATTAGAGCATTTAAAGTGCGCAAAAATTACCCAAAACTAGGATAATCTTTAAACTCTTACCCCCCCCCCCCCCCCACCCCCTTAGAGTGGTCAGATTGAAATATGTGAGAAGTATTAATTGAAGACGAGAGTTCGAAGCAAAAAAGGGGGAGGCAAACGATTAGTACAACTCCTTGAATTTACCCACAGCGATCAAATAAATAAGCACTTAGTACAATTACGTAATAAACAAACGGTAGAATCAGGATGGACAAAACGTACAAATTAAAATAAATACGAAGAGAATATACATAGAAAACCAAATTTTAGACCGAAGTTTTCCTTTATTCAAAACCATAGCCATTAATTCGAATATTTCTTTGAAAATTCGCTCATTAAGTCATGCTGCATGACTGGTTTTTTTTTTATTACAAGTTGTGTCAGAATGTAGGAAAATTTACCCTGATGTCGATAAAGCCTCACTATCTAAGCCATTAATGTAGTTCTAAATTCAGTGGTGTTGGAATAGATATATTGTGTTGTAAAATAAGTTCCAGGCTATTATTTTCTATACAAAAAACTTTCAATTTGTATTATTAAAACACTTTTTACATAATTTTTATAGTTTTTTGTGCATTTCATAGCACCCACCACCCACCCATCTCCCCCTACCCCCTCCATATATTATATATTAGATTCAAATGTATCAATTTTCAATATAACAGAGTGATAAAGAAGTATCAAATTGCCTAGAGGTCGATTTCATTGACTGGAGTGTGGTTTTTAGGGGTATGCGTAAAAAGGCACATTTGCTGATACGGACCACGTTTTGAGATGGGAAAAGCTGAATAACATAAAATCTGTGGGATCTAGCGAAAAAATTATTGGAGTAAAAGTTGAAGAAGATAACATTTCAAATAAAATAAGACCGATTTCAAGTCTCTAGGACAAATGGTTACTATGTTATGAGGAAAGAAATAATATTTTTATGAAAAAAACGCTGCAAAGTCCTTGTCACAGGGGTTTATTATTCTATTGGACAACCTACAGAAACTTTGGTTGTTCATTTATTGTTTCTTTCATGCGTAATAATCGAAATAGCTACTTCTGATGGTTTCCATTAATTTTGGCCCCCAAAACACAAATTAGGTACGCTCTTTTTTTTCTTTTTTTTAAAAACTATCTTTGATCATTGGTAGTGCCATTTAATCGTCCTGAACGACGTCTTGACACTTTTTCCAGTGTTATTATACAAACTGATGGTGATTTCAGACGATTTCCCAGGGTTTTCACTCATAAAAAATCAATTCTGGGAGCTGAACATTTGGTAGAACTCAATTTTCCACTCTTTGGTCAAAATCGACTTCATATTCGGTCTTCTCGTCCCCAAAAACATAGAAAACGATATCTCAGAAGCTCATGTTACCAATATGTTGCTAAAACGTAAAAAGTACCTATTTTTACACACATTTTCACTCATAACACCCCTGGGTATATTCCGATCGGGCTGAAAAGTTTCGGGGCACAACTAGGGCCCAAATGGAGCATGTGTGCGAAAGAACGATTTTTTTAGACCGAAAATGTAGCCTGTACACGTGATACGGCGGACGGCGTACGGCGGACGGCGTACGGCGGACGGACATTGCATTTTTGGAATCTATGCACCTTGAAACGTAAAAGAAAAAAGTTTGAGGGGGTGTTATAAAAATTTTTTCCTGAGCGAATACATAGGTGTATTATTCACAGAATAATAAACCAAAAGTGAGTTTTTCTAAACTTCAACCTCGATGCGGCACGGGTTAATGTTATCCGATCGACCTAAAACTTTGGGAATCTCATTTTCTAGTCAAATGGCACCTTTTAGGGGGTTGCCACGATTGAATTTCGAAAGTTGACTTTTTGTGACCACCCTAGTGTCCACTATACCTACAGGGGTTTAAATACGTTGAATATACCATCTCTACGCCAGGACCAAACTGTCCAGGTTCACTAAGAGGGGTTTCACTGTATACATAATGTTACTACCACTTTGCAACGACAGTCAGAGAAGGTATGAAATTGAAAATTGATATATCATCACTCGCACCACTGAGTAGGTTTTACCTACTTACATAATTTACTCGTTTTGTTAAGGCACCTGTAGACGAAATAAAAGTAAAGCATCTCACAATATAAGGAATGACCTCATCTAAGGACCATTACTACAACGCTGTCGGTCCAACTATGTTACATCCTCAATCTATACTAAGACAACCAACGAAGGAAACTGAAAAATCTATGAACTCACCACTCGGGCACCCTTGTCCACCGAGTAGGTTTTACCTTCCCCATAACTTGCTCGTGTTCATGAATTATAATTTGTAAGTAAAGCATCTCGCAGTGTCAGAAATGAACTCATCTACGGACCAAAACCGCAACCTCACCAATCCAAGGATCATACGGAAATCACTCGAATGACCAGATGTAGCATATCGAGGCGTATTCAAATGAACGGTTCAAGTGAAGTAGTGAAGGCAAAATGTGATGCCTCACGGCCTCCGCTGATACTTTTTTCGGATGAATCGCTCGATGAATAATTCAGAACACGAGCGTGAAAAATTGGTTTATTTCAGAAACTGCTGCCTGAATTTGCTAGAGAGTATGCGCGTGTAGGTAGGGTAATACTACACAACCTAGACATGCTACGTACATATTGAAGAGCGCATCTTTATTGTGTGGTGGCTGCTGTCAGAAGATTGATTGCAGTATCAGGAACCAGTGTCATGAACTTCGGTCAGAAATTTGAGAAATTTGACGAAGCGTGATTGATACATGCGTGTTTCGAAAACTTTCGATTGAAGAGGTATGGTTTTTTTTACGTTATTAAATTTGCCTTGAGCTAAACAATTTGTTGAGACCACCCGGAGCATTGTACGCCCAGCCGTTCGTGTGCACCAAAAAGCTTCCGGTTCCGGTCCGGATATCATCGTTAGGGAGCACCTGATTATAATCAAGGATGGCTGTATGAAGTCGAGTTGTTTGTTCTGCAATATTATTTCATTTGATAAGTGATGGACTAGTGGATTTTGTTGGTAGGTACTTGTGAAACTTGAACAAACGTTGAAGTATTATTGACGGGTAAATTATTGCACAATGGTAAATTATTACACAACGGCAAATTATTTCAAAACAGTAAATTATTACATAATGGTAAATTATTACACAACGGTTCATCTACCAAGATGGGGCTGGGTTTTGTTGATCGGTACTTTTGCAACTTGAACAACCGTTGAAGTATTATTGATGGGCAAGTTATTACACAACGGTTCATTATACTTGACCACGAGGGTAGGTATTGACCACAGAAAACACCGATCTACGCAGAAGGGGCATCTATTTCATTCCACATCAACAATTTTCCTTCAGAACTTCATTATTTGCGTTTCTTTTTGCCGTTTTAGTTACTGTTTGTCATCCACTGAATTATTTTAGCAACATTTAACTCGTGATTTAGGTAGGTACCTAGTAACGAGTACGGGGTTAGGTACTAACCTACGGAGGATCTACGACCCACATAATATGTATAGAGTAGTACATATTATATAGACGGGCTATCTATACAGAGAGCTGTGATCTGTAACAGAAGGGTATTCTTTACAAAATAATAAACCGTTGTGCAGGGATTTGCAGCGTTTTGGTTTATTATTCTCTGAATAATACACCTATGTATTCGCTCAGCAAAAAATTTTTATAACACCCCCTCAAAATTTTTTCTTTTCCGTTTCAAGGTGCGTAGATTCAAAAAATGCAATGTCCGTCCGCCGTACGCCGTACGCCGTCCGCCGTATCACGTGTACAGGCTTCATTTTTGGTCTAAAAAATTCGCTCTTTCGCACACATGCTCCATTTGGGCCCTATTTGTGTCCCGAAACTTTTCAGCCCGATCGGAATATACCCAGGGGTGTTATGAGTGAAAATGTGTGTAAAAATAGGTACTTTTTGCGTTTTAGCAACATGTTGGTAAAATTAGCTTTTGAGGTATCGTTTTTCATGTTTTTGGGGACGAGAAGACCGAATATGAAGTCGATTTTGACCAAAGAGTGGAAAATTGAGGTTGTACCAGATGTTCAGCTCCCAAAATTCATTTTTTATAAGTCAAAAACCTGGAAAATCGTCTGAAATCACCATCAATTTGTAGAATAACACTAGAAAAAGTATCAAGAGGTGGATCAAGACGATTAAATGGTACTATCAATGATCAAAGATAATTTGAAAAAAAAAAAGGAGCGTACCTAATTCGTGTTTTGGGGGCCAAAATTGGTGGAAACCACCAGAAATAGCTATTTCAATTATTTCACATGAAACAAACAATAAATGTACAGCCAACATTTCTGTAGGTATGTCCAATAGAATAATAAACCCATGTGACAAGGACTTTGCAGCGTTTTTCTTTTCCGTTTCAAGGTGCGTAGATTAAAAAAATGCAATGTCCGTCCGCCGTATCACGTGTACAGGCTTCATTTTCGGTCTAAAAAAGTCGTTCTTTCGCACACATGCTCCATTTGGGCCTTAGTTGTGTCCCGAAACTTTTCAGCCCGATCGGAATATACCCAGGGGTGTTGTGAGTGAAAATGTGTGTAAAAATAGGTACTTTTTGCGTTTTAGCAACATGTTAGTAACATGAGCTTTTGAGGTATCGTTTTCCATGTTTTTGGGGACGAGAAGATCGAATATGAGGTCGATTTTGGCCAAGGAGTGGAAAATTGAGGTTGTACCAGATGTTCAGCTCCCAAAATTGATTTTGTATGAGTCAAAAACCTGCGAAATCGTCTGAAATCACCATCAGTTTGTAGAATAACACTAGAAAAAGTGTCAACACGTGGATCAAGACGATTAAATGGCACTACCAATGATCAAAGTTAATTTGAAAAAAAAAAAAAGATCGTACCTACCTAATTTGTGTTTTGGGGGCCAAAATTGGTGGAAACCATCAGAAATAACTATTTCAATTATTTCACATGAAACAAACAATAAATGTACAGCCAACATTTCTGTAGAATAATAAACCCCATGTGACAAGGACTTTGCAGCGTTTTTAAATCGAGCTCAAACTAAAGAATTTTTTGAGATCACCCGGAGTATTATGCGACCAGCCGTTGCTTTCGTAAAGCTTCGTCAACATGATCGTGAATGAAATGGTATAAATCCGCCCCAGATATCGTCGCTAGGGAACACCTGATTATAATCAATCACAGATGACTGTATGAAGTCGAGTTGGTTGTTCTGCGATATTATTTATTATTTATTATTTTTATTATTTTTATTTTATTTTTTTATTTTTTTTTATTTTTTTATTTTTTTTCTGGATTTTGTTGATAGGTGCGTTTTAATTTGAACAAACTTCATGCATAACAACAAATAATTCTTAATTATTAAACTATTGAATCCCGCGCATTTTGATGAAACTGTGATCCCCGGGCCGGCTCCAGTAGTCCAGTACTCGATTTAGGGCTTTTCTGATAGGAGCGCGAGGGTAGATATTGACCACAGAACACAGTGATTTACGGAAAAGCGGCATCTAATACAGATAAATAATAAACCGTCGTGTAATAATTTGCAGTGTTTTTTCTCAATGGTTGAGCATGACAGTATAGAACAATTCTTTAGCTTTCGCTTCCAGAAGGTTTTGTAAATTTGTTGACTATTATAAATTTGCTAAACATCTACTAGAAACGTTGTTAATTCACACTACTTGAGATGTTTTTCTATCATTTCCATCGAATTCTGAAGCTCCAGAGGGCGAACCTGGGCTGTGATAGAGACATTTCCCCTACTGTGGTGGAGATTGCCCCATTTTCCCCTACCTGTAAGAAAACTGATGCAGTGCCTCGGTATGTGGATTCACGGATTTGTAAAGCGTCTAAAACCTGTCCTTGCAGCGTTCCTATTGTTGACTCATTGAAATCGTACGTAGTAAACTGTTTGCAATGAATAGGAGGTACTTGCTTACATCTTGTCGACCCGAGGAGGGAATGTCATAATAACGAGAGCACTTGACCTCGGAACACTCAGTCGAAGAGGATGATCCAGCTGAATCCTTTTGCGCAGTCTGCAATTTCCAACCGAGTCAAAAGCTTGATAAGTGAATCGAGTCGAACTCCGATTCAGGCAGGAATTCCACAGCAATGGGTAAGGAACGCAGACTTGAATGGTTATAGTCTCTGGCGCATTATTAATATAGGTAAGGCTGAACTTTGGTGAGAATGGCATAGTTTGTTGTGGACGGTATTGTTAGAAGTTGTAGCTTCATCCCGCTTTCAATTGACATGACAGAGGCAGTGAAGGTTGAAACGTACAGCGACACATCTGCCTTCAAAACCGGCACTTCCTACGTGTCGCGGGTTTTAGCCTACCCTCGACTTTATCCATCGACTTCATTATTTCCCCGCTGTCCCAAACCCGATCATTTACATGGAAGTGGTCATTTACTTAATTCATGGGCGGTCCAACGGAGGCTGACCACAGCAATTTTATCCTGACTGAGACAAAACGAACAACTACGGAAATCCACGTTCTGAGCTTCCTACTGAATAATCAATATAACAGACTGCGATCTTCTTTCGAGATTTCTGCGAGGATTTGTGATCCCTAATGAACAGTCGTCCCTTACAGTTCTTTTATTCCGTTTGGTCAACCACCTACTGATGTTTCGCCTTAAAAAAATTGATAGTATGAAATTATCTGTGCCAATAATCGCCTCAGTGGAATTCCGATGAGATTCTCACTATTATAATTCCGATGTCTGACTACTTTAATTCTCATGAACATCAACATGAAATATGTAGTGCTGCAAGGGTTTTGGTTTTTCTGAATGTTAATTAATTTGACATTCGCACTATTTCCAAGATACGAATCAGAGTCGGAATAATACCTACCTAATAGACACCTAAACCGATAAAAGATGTGTAATTATAATAATAAGTACCTGCATAATTCTAATTATGGTAGAGGCTGTACTAGGGCATGCCACGTATTTATTTATTTTTTTAAAGAAAAGGAAGCAAGTAGATTCCATCCTGACATTTTGACACCAACCTTACTGTCCTACGGTAAGTATGATTTTTCAAAGATTCCAGTAATTATGACGAAATTGCACCCCTCTCGCCTGGGCGAGGACCCATTGACGTCAGAATTACTGGAAACTTTGAAAACCATAGAAAAAGAACTAGTTATCGTAGGACAGTGCGCTGGGCTTCAGCTGAAATGTTTCATTTAAAAAAAAAAATATATATATATATATATATAAACCCTAAAATACCCATACCCAACCCACTACCCAATCTCAAGTGCTCCTGCTTATGAATCTTTTGACAAAATAATATTATTATGTTGACAGGCGAGGGTGTTGGCTTCTCTAGACATACCCGTAACTAGTTTTTCCTGCGCCGGAAGACCTATCGGCTACTATGCCGACGTTGAGAACAACTGCCAGGTAAAGTTATTATTGGTAGGTAGGTACCTACTAAACTGCAATTAACATTAGATACCTGTCATAATATTTGGTTGGCTGGTGCCGTTCAGTTACTCCGGGTAACGGGTTCAGGGTGAGTATAGTAGGTATTTACGGGCTTATTCCTCATATTTTCTCACTTTCTTTCTTCTTTCTGCTTTAACAGACATCAAATTAAATTTCATCAAATTGACCACGATGTACACCAATCCAATATTATGCAGCCTAAGACATAATGTAAGTACCTAATCAACTAGGCACATAATTAATACGGAATGACGGTAGCTATTTTAGTTGAACGCAAAAGTTGTAGGTACTTTCCTGATAACTGTATATAGGTCCCTCATGAGGCCATAATGGGGTAGTCGTAAGAAAAATATATGAGAAGCAATAGGCCGACAAATAGGTACCTACTATCCTCACCGTCACCCCCAGAACCAAATTAGCATTAGGTACCTATTTAAAACCCTATTTGCATAGGTACCTACTACGAACGAAAGCGGTGAATATGGTAGGTACATGATTTTGCGCTCGGAAAGGTTACGATAATACTATCTAACTTTTCAGGAGGTAACGGAGGGGGACTTCGGTAAATAGCACGAGATGTGGTGTGAAGTGTGATGTGTATTAAATGGGAGCTTTCCAATGAGTGGTGAACGATTTTCGTATGATCACAACTGACGGAGTTACATTTCCCTAGCTACGGACTGGTTGTACCTGAAGTGAAAATATAATATGTATTAGAAAAAATATATTATTAGAAAATATTAGAAAACGAGCGTGACGAAATCGCATCACGATATTTTTCTTGTAGTAGTTTTTCTGCCGATAAGTCATCCCAAAAATATGTACCTACCTAGCAACCGTGCTAAAATGCACGAAATTGTTAGATGGACCCTAGATTGGGTAATCTAGTGTCTATCTAGGTAATCTACATAGGTAATCCAATCCACTGCAGAAGGGGTAGCGATCCCCAGACCTCTCTTTATTTCCACCCATCCATCACCTTCATTCACAATCCTACCCATTAATACCCGAAATTCAGCTAGGTATTTATTTCGGCAGAATGTATTTTGTTGTACAATGCTAAAAAACAAAAACAAAAATTGCAAATTCGAAAAATATCATTAAATGGGAGGTGTAACCCTGACTGTCTGTTCCAGACGTACCACATGTGCGGAGACAAAGGGGAAATGTACAGCTACGCTTGCCCCAACACAACGTTGTTCCACCAGAGGATGCTGATTTGCGCCCACTGGTACCAAGTCAACTGCAACAGATCCTCCCTGGACTACTCAGCAAACCTTCTCATCGGTCAGCGAGACAAACCCTTCGTTGACGAAATCACTGCCAGTAAGGTTTTCTATAATAATTATAGTCCATAATTATACTTAAAAATTAATAAAATGTCAAAATCAACACTAGAAACGTTGAATTCAAACATCGCGGACCAAATTCAATAGGAAAGTTCCCACAGAATAGCTTTGGATTTGTACCCAAATTTAATAGTTACCTACCTACGTTCAACACAGTACAGATCACACAGAGATCCATGCCTTCCTGGCCAACAGGATTGCAGAACGCGTTCTGGTACCTACCAGATTTCCACGTCATGCCAACCCAACTTAGAATAAAATCTACGGTGCCATTGTGCAGCACTTCTTACCTACGCACCTTCCATAAAAATCGAATCTTTCCTACCATGTAAACCTTTAGTAGATAAGAGTTTCAACCCAAGTTCTTTCCACTGTTTCAGATGATTTGAATGGCATATCGTCAGAAAGTTTCCGAAAAGCCGCACTTTTGGGGGGTAGAGAGGGTAAATCCAATGCAGACCAATACAGACCCACAGAGTCTGATAACAGTCAATATAAACAGGTAACTTCAAATTCATACAGAAACTAATGGCCCGATAATTGAAGAATTTTTTCCTCTTTAAATCATCGTCACAAATTTCAGGTGACTCAAAACTCGCAGGACCTGGTGGAAGCTCCTTCAGGCTCATTTGTTGCTGATCGCCTAAACTCTGTTACTGACAGATATCCAGCCTACAATGGTGCTCTACCTGCTGTGAACCAATATTACGATACTCCGCAAGCCCCGTCCAGGTGAAGAAGTCCATGAAGACTCGAGTAATAGTGATGTAAAACTATCGATAGGCAGTACTACCGATAGTATCGATAGTTTTTGACTACCGAAACTATTGACAGTTTTTAAAACTATTGATAATACTATCGAAAAACTGAAAACCTGCTGTTTTTGACCAAAGGCTACGATCATACCATGTAAAAATGCAAACGAGGGACGAAAAATGAACAAAATATTTTATCAATACCTTTTTTTTAAATCACAGGTCAGTCTCGTTCAATTAGCTAGGACTAGCTATTACCTAGGCAGAAAATATCACAACAAAATAGGAATTGCGAGCGCAGAATATAAGTTTTTTTAAATGAATAAAATGCTGACTAGAAAGCTAAATTGCAAGGTCACCGGAACAACCCATATTATTACCACAAAATAAACTGACCATAGAAAAAACATCAATCAATATTAGAACAAATTTCAACACGAAGTAACCTGTAACTGCGTAGTAACCATAAATAGTTTCTGACTGATGCCCAAGATGGTATAATAGCAAAAGCAAACACAAAAACACACACAAAATAATTTACTAGAAAAATCCTATAAGATAAACAATGTTGTAAAACTATCGATAGTACCGACAGTTTTTGGGACGATACTATCGAAAACCCAAACTATCGATAGTTTTACATCACTAATCGAGTAAAATTTTAATAATGAAAGTAGTATCCAGACCCCACAATCGCCCAACTGCGATGCGGTTTCCCACAGTGCAGCTGGCGGTGCTATTCCCACAGTCCAGTTAGATTGATAATAGCACCTGTCAGGATATCGCCCTGTTTTTGCTGATTTTCTTCCCCAGCAGGGTGGTGCTCGAATTAGCTAGAAAAAATCACAATTTCCAGAGAAAACCGCAAATTCCAACAGCCTTGATACTGCCAAATTCACTCTTCTCAATTTGACAAGACCATAAGTGACCTACTTGCCCACAATAATTATATATAATGTTAGCACATACTCCCAAGCACCCAAAACATCAACTGCCAGAATCGGAGTGTGTATATTTCGTTATCACATTCACTCCACAGAAGCATTTTTGTAGTGTTTGATGCACACCAACCATTGTGAAATGGTAAAAACAATCGTGGATTTACAAACCCAAATGATTTCCAGGTCGACCTCCACCGAACCAACAGGAGCAGGTTTCAGGCCTACAAATGTCTCCTTTAGAAGCACCATAGAGACGCCAAATTCCGACTCCTCCCTCGCTAGAACAGCACCAATGGCGAGCGCCCAGCCTTTCAGCCGCACAGAATCCGCTTTTCGTTTACCGGTACGTAAATGGAGCTCCACACCACCAGAGCTCCCATAACATTCAGTGGATTCGATGAGTAGACAAGCTGGCTTCAACAGCTTTAAACTTTAAACTTTAAACTTTCTTTATTCACACTGCTTTAGGGCAGGGCCCCATAATACAACAGTACATTAAAATTACAAATTAAATGCGATGACACTTATATCGAAACTTACAATTACATGGCATTTAAAAATAATAATAATAATAATAATAATAATGGTAAGTAAAACCTAGGAAATTGGGGGTGACACCCGCCAAAGAAGGCAGAAAAGAGAATAAAAAAAGAAAAGAAATGAAAAGGAGAAGAGAAGAGGAAGAAGAAGGTTACTTGTTCTTGAAGAAACGGAGCACAGCCTCACCAAAGGAATACACCGAGCGTAGGCCACGGATGGACGCAGGAAGGGAATTCCACATTCTGGCCCCTAGGACCTTCATAGAGTTAATACAGAATCTGTTAGTTTTGAAATATTGTTTTAAAGTTAAAGATCGAGTGCTTAAGCCTTTCTGGAAGAAGGTGGAGAGATATGTGGGAACAGTATATTTATCCTTGTGAAGTAACTTGAAGATAAACTTTAGGTATTGTACTTTAAGATGAATCAATAGCCCACAACCAAGGATCCGATCAGAGAACCCCGAAACATGCCCTCTAGGCCTAAGGTTAAACGCATATCGCGTACAGCAATATTAAAGGCAAGCTCTAATTTTCGTTTATTAGCAGCATTTATTGAGTTAATAAAGAGGAGAGAACCATAATTGAAAAGAGGAATTACCAAGGCCTTAACAAGGTAAACCTTCAATTCTTGAGGGGTATAAATAGAGAGGCGTTTTAGGGAGAAAAGTGCACCATAAACCTTTCGACATGTGGCATTAACGGTTTGTCCAGGTCATGCCGGAATCGAAAATTATGCCTAAGTTTTTAACTGCATTACTGTAAGGCAATGGGCAATTGTTGAGGGTAATTTTGCTAATTCAGCTTCAGGCTGAATTCAACAGTCACCAAAGTATATATATAGCATTTCCAAGTCAAATTCAAACTTTTCCAAACCAAATTCAACTTTTTCCATTTCAAATTCAACTTTTCCCATTTCAAATTCAACTTTATCCATTTCAAACTCAACCTTCCCCGATTTCAGCAAAAAATATAAATTTTAATAAACTGAATTGTGAACCCCATTACCAACTGTTTGAACAATATTTAAGGCTTAAATTGAACAACACTATAGTGGTTCAGTGCAGGTACGAGGTATGTATATGTTTTTCATTTTTATTTTTTTCATTATAATTTAAAATTTTTCTTCTGCGAACCTTCAACTGAAGCAAGGAACACGACTTTGGCGTTTGCAAATTCTTCGTGTTGTACAAAGAAAACTACTTCTTTAATGCCTATTTCTTTGCCCATCAAACCTTCTGATTAATCGAATGCAACGCATCTGATGTCATACGAAATAGCAAGTGTAAAATCACTCGGGGAAGGTTGAATGTGAAATGGAAAAAGTTGAATTTGACTTGGAAAAAGTTGAATTTGGTTTGGCTAAGGTTGAATTTGGTTTGGAAAAGTTTGAATTTGACTTGGAAATGCTATAATTTATTATTCGTTGGGGGCAATAATGGGGAACCTATGCGCATGGGTCAGAAAAGCGGTTTACAATAGTTTTTAATGAAACTAGAATCCACTCTGAGAACTTTCACATCAACCGCACTGTCCTACTATAAATAGCCATTTTTCTATGATTTTTCCAGTAACTCCGACGTCAATCGGGTGAAATGACGTCAGAATCACTCGAATCTTTGAAAAATCATAGGGAAAATACACTGCCAAGGTGATGGCACAGGAGCTTCCTCGTCACAATCAGAGTGACCCATTATAAAATAGAACAGACTCGGAAGCAAAATAACATAACATAACATTACATTACATTACATTACATAACGTTAAATATACATATTACATAACATTACATTACATAACATAACATTACATAACGTTAAATATACATATTACATAACATTACATTACATAACATTACATGAAATATACATATTATACATAACATGACACCAATAATACATTACGTCCATTATACATAACTAGCCTGACCGCTCGCTTCGCTCGCTATCCGAGAATCGCTGTACGCAGTATCGTGGAACCAACAAACGACGGAAAAATCCCATACCCTACCGGGTATTTGTGCCCAATTTTATCAAAATCCGTCAAGCCGTTCAGGAGTTGACCATGGTCGACCATATTTCCGCTATGGTCAGGGAATTAAAAATGCGCCTACGTTCAACTTGGGAGGCTACCGGATATTGGTCCAAATTTGGTCGATATCCGTTGTGCAATTCGGGATTCGACCATGGAGGGGCCCATGGATGCGCTATGCGCTAAGGTCGACCGCGGGGGTAGTCCGAAGGGTCGATCGTAGATAGAATTTCACGTAGATTACGAATACGCGATAAAAAATAGGGGTTACCATTTCAATTAACGAAGTTGACCATGGTCGACCATAGTTCCGCTATGGTCAGGGAATTAAAAATGCGACGTTGCACAACTTGGGAGCCTACTGGATATTCGTGCCAAATTTGGTCGATACCCGTTGAGCAATTCGGGATTCGACCATGGAGGGGCTTATGGATGCGCTATGGTCGACCGCGGGGGTAGTCCGAAGGGTCGATCGTAGATAGAATTTCACGTAGATTACGAATACGCGATAAAAAATAGGGGTTACCATTTCAATTAACGAAGTTGACCATGGTCGACCATAGTTCCGCTATGGTCAGGGAATTAAAAATGCGACGTTGCACAACTTGGGAGCCTACTGGATATTCGTGCCAAATTTGGTCGATATCCGTCAAGCCATTCAGGAGTTGACCATGGTCGACCATAGTTCCGCTATGGTCAGGGAATTGAAAATGCGACGTTGCACAACTTGGGAGTCTACTGGATATTCGTGCCAAATTTGGTCGATATCCGTCGAGCCGTTTGGCCGTGCATAGAAGGACAGACAGACAGACAGAGCGCATGCGCAGGGCGAACCGCTGGCTCTATCATGTTGAAATTTATATGGGACCTCAATGGGCCCTACCCGCTTAATCCCTGAGAATTACATTGAAATTGGGTGAAATCTTTGGTTACTACGGCTGTAACAAGGAAATTGAATCTATTTCACGCCAGCGCATGCGCAGAGCGCACCGAGGGTCCGATCATGCTGAAATTCATACTGGAACTCACTAGGCCTTGTCCAAACAACCCTTGAAAATTTGAGCGAAATTGAATCAAAATTGTGAAAGTTATGCGTGTTTGTTGAATTTAACGTTAGCGCATGCGCAGGGCGTACCGCTGGATCAATCATGTTGAAATTTGTATGGGACCTCAAGGGGCCTTATCCGCACCATCCCTCAAAATTTGAGCTGAATCAATTCAAAATCGTGGAAGTTATGGCTGTAACAAGGAAATGCGGACAGACTCACAGACTCACAGATTCACAGACTCACAGACTCACAGACCGACAGACACGGAACCAAATTTGTTCAGTAGGCTTTGAAACGCAAAATGCAAGTGGAAATTTTGATTTCTGAAGACAAAAATTTTTTGGCTCACGAAAGTGAACACAAGGCTTCCGCTGCTTCGCAGACTCGGAAGCAAAACGAACAAGCTCATAAGCTCTTTAATGGTAGATCGCTAGGTACGTTGCGATGCAGAGCTACCACTGCTGTGAGAACCAATTTGAATAACTGACAAAACATGGTTTCTGTGCTCATTACTGCATAGGTAAGGGACTAAAACCAATTTTTCTTGTTTGTATAGCCCTGAAGAACTTTTATGAATAAAACGAATTAATGGCCTAGATGGTAAAGAAACAAACTGACTGACCCTCAAGATCCCTTTATATAAAATTATAAATATATTTATTTATGTGTCAGTCCGGACGATATCTGGCCTTGGGTAGACGATAAAAATTATAACAACCCCTCAAAATGTTTTCTTTTACGTTTCAAAATGCGTGGATCCCCAAAATGTCCGTCCGCCGTATCATCCATAGGTATCCACTTTAGTTTCGGTCTAAATAATTCGTTCTTTCGCAAAGAAGCTTCAGTTGGGCCCTAGCTTTATGTCCCGAAACATTGCAGCCCGATCAGAATATACCCAAGGGTGTTATGGGTGAAAAATGGGTGTAAAAATAGGGGTTTTTGGTGTTTTAGTAGCATGAGCTTGTTAGGTATAACGTTTTCCATGTTTTTTATGGCGAAGTTTCAGCCTTAGATTTACGTAAAATTTTGTTCTAAAATCGTCGTTCTTCCGCACTCCGTTTCTGTCTCCTTTGGAAACACATTTGGGTCTTAGCTGTGCTCCGAAGCTCGGCATACCGATCGGAATACACCCAGGGGTGTTATGGGGGGGGGGGGGAGGAAATTGTGTAAAAATAGGGGTTTTCGAAGTTAACACGAGCTTATGGGGTATCGTTTTCCATGTTTTATAGGGCGAGAAGACCGAATATGAAGTTGATTTTTACCAAAGAGTGGATAATTGAGGTTGTAACGAAGGTTCAGCTCCCAAAATTGAAATCACCTTCAATTTGTATAATACTAACACAAGAAAAACGCTGCAAAGTCCTTGTCACATGGGTTTATTATTCTATTGGACACACCTAGACAAAAATGTTGGCAGTTCATTTATTGTTTATTTCATGTGGAATAATTGAAATAGCCATTTCTGATGGTTTTCACCATTTTTGGCCCATAAAAATCGAATTAGGTACGCTCGGGCTGAAAAGTTTCGGGACACAACTAGGGCCCAAATGGAGCATGTGTGCGAAAGAACGAATTTTTTAGACCGAAAATGAAGCCGGTACACGTGATACGGCGGACGGACATTGCATTTTTGGAATTTAAGCACCTTGAAACGGAAAAGAAAAATTTTTTAGGGGGTGTTATAAAAATTTTTTGCTGAGCGAATACATAGGTGCATTATTCACAGAATAATAAACCAAAAGGAGCCTAATTCGTGTTTTTGTGGGCCAAAATTGGGAGGATCCATCAAAAATAGTTATTTCAATTATTGCACATGCATGAAAGAAACAATAAATGAAGAGCCATAATTTCTGTAGGAATGTGTAATAGAATAATAAACCCAGCAGCGTAATAGTAAAGGACTTTAGAGCGTTTATGTATTTGCTCAGCAAAAAATTTTTATAACACCCCCTCAAAATTTTTTCTTTTCCGTTTCAAGGTGCGTAGATTCCAAAAACGCTGCAAAGTCCTTGTCACATGGGTTTATTATTCTATTGGAGTTCTAGAGATTCTTGTTGGCAGTTAAATTTATAGTTTCTTTCATGTGGAATGATTGAAATAGCTATTCCTGATGATTTCCATCAATTTTGGCCCCCAAAACATGAAATAGGTACACTTTTTTTTCCCCCAGATCATCTTTGATCGTTGGTAGTGCGATTTAATGGTCTTGATTCAGCTGTTTACACTTTTTCTAATGTTAGTATACACATTGATGGTGATTTCAGACAGTT
Organism: Leptopterna dolabrata; assembly: GCA_954871275.1. Classification (NCBI taxonomy): domain Eukaryota; kingdom Metazoa; phylum Arthropoda; class Insecta; order Hemiptera; family Miridae; genus Leptopterna; species Leptopterna dolabrata. The sequence continues at coordinate 26,774,270 of OX940987.1, read as the reverse complement.
TTACAGGTTTTTGACTAAAAAAAAAACAATTTTGGGAGCTGAACCAATGGTAAAACCTCAATTTCCGCGTCTTTGGTCAAAATCGACTTCATATTCGGTATTCTCGTCCCCAAAAACATGGAAAACGATACCTCACAAGCTCATTTTACTAACGTGTTGCTAAAACGCAAAAAGTACCTATTTTTACACACATTTTCACTCATAACACCCCTGGGTATATTCCGATCGGGGTGAAAAGTTTCGGGACACAACTAGGGCCCAAATGGAGCATGTGTGCGAAAGAACGACTTTTTTAGATCTAAAATGAAGCCTGTACACGTGATACGGCGTACGGCGGACGGACATTGCATTTTTGGAATCTACGCACCTTGAAACGGAAAAGAAAAAAGTTTGAGGGGGTGTTATAAAAATTTTTTGCTGAGCGAATACATAGGTGTATTATTCACAGAATAATAAACCAAAATGCAATGTCCGTCCGCCGTACGCCGTATCACGTGTATCGGCTTCATTTTCGGTCTAAACAATTCGTTCTTTCGCACACATGCTCCATTTGGGCCCTAGTTGTGTCCCGAAACTTTTCAGCCCGATCGGAATATACCCAGGGGTGTTATGAGTGAAAATGTGTATAAAAATAGGTACTTCTTGTGTTTTAGTAACATGTTAGTAAAATGAGCTTTTTAGGTATCGTTTTCCATGTTTTTGGGATGAGAAGACCGAATATGAAGTCGATTTTGACCAAAGAGTGGAAAATTGAGGTTGTACAAGATGTTCAGCTCCCAAAATTGATTTTTTATGAGTCAAAAACCTGCGAAATCGTCTGAAAGCACCATCAATTTGTAGAATAACACTAGAAAAAGTGTCAACACGTGGATCAAGACGATTAAATGGCACTGCCAATGATCAAAGATAATTTGAAAAAAAAGGAGCGTACCTAATTCCACGAAACCACCAGAAATAGCTATTTCAATTATTTCACATGAAAGAAACAATAAATAAACAGCCAACATTTCTGCAGGTATGTCCAATGGAATAATAATCCCATGTGACAAGGACTTTGCAGCGTTTTTTTTTTTTTTAATTTAAATCTTTGCGTAGGGCGCTGTGACAACGGCATCTCCCGACCGACCATCTATCGAACTCCTTCCACCTCTCGACGAGTCGCCCGAGGACACGAACACGATCGAGATCCGCCTCGAGGACCCCAGAAGGTCTCACTACATCCCCAGCGAAGGTGGACAACTCCCGACGGGCGAGCCCATCGTCGTTTCCATCAACCTCCCGGTCAGGTCCCGTTTCAGGCCGGCCAGCCCGTTCGCCGGGACGAAGGAGTCACAGGTCTGCCCCAGGTGTCATCCCGCGTTCCTCGTCGATCGGACAAACTGCTCCCCGTGCCTGCTCCTCAGACCCTAATAGTTTTCATCTGAGAATATTTCATGCGAAGAGACAACTCCTTCCGAAAACTTCATTCAGTATTACTTATAAATCGTCGAATCGTACGGTAAAAAAAATAAAATAATAATAACAGTAATAAATAAGGCTGAATTTCTCGACTGGAAACTGTTCAATACAAAGTCTGAGGTGTTTCGAGGTTCAGTCAAGGAATGATGTACGTTTCTTCGAGGCCAACGTTTCGGCTTATTTGCAAACCATCATCAGGGCTATAAAGGACACCCAGAGGATATTAGGTATAGGTGTCTTAGTAGTAGGTCAGTGGTAGTAAGTAGTAGTAAACTAATACCTAATAATCAGTAGCGGTGCGTGGGCTCTGAAAACGGTGGGGCACCAAACCAGAACACAAACCTCTAACCACCAGTGTCGGCATGAAGAGTGTTTCTTCGCGGTACCCTCAAGAAAAACAACAACAACAAATTGAATCGAAGGGATCGAATCGATTGTGAAAAAGAACGATTTTGGAGTAGAAATCAGATTTTTGGGGACTGGGCGCAATGTGGGCGTGGCAAATTACAACATTTTTACTCGACAGCTTGCGCGGATGGGCCACTTTTCTCGGTTGCCATGGCGACACCAGGTCCCAGGCCCTCCAGTTTCAAGTGCCTAGGCTTCGATTTCGATTGCAGGACATTGATACTGTCGCTTTATTCCGATAGCATGCTTGGTCTATGGAGCACACGATGGATGCTCTACTACAATATTGAATATCCATAGAATTTCCATTCCATAGCCAGAGAAATCTGGCGAGTCTCTGTTGAACTTTGTGAAAAATTCTAGGTACAGTGTAGGGAGGGAAATTCAAATGCCAACCGAACAGTGGAGTTTTTTTTAACTTACCTCTACCTATACAGTGTTTTTGGGTGCCGGGGCAGTGGCCCAAGTGGCCTTATGGATGCAACGCCCCTGCTAATAATGCCTAATACCCACTACTAAGACATACCTGCACCTAATATCCTCTGGGTGTCCTTTGTAGTCCTGATGATGGTTTACTAATAAACCGAAATGTTGGACTCGAAGAGACGTACGTGATTCCTTGACTGGACATCGAAACCCCTCACACTTTGTATTGAATAGTAATAAACTCCGTGAAAGCTTGAGGATCCTTGGGTTGCAATGTGTAGCCTGGTGAGGGAGTTTTTGGGGGGAGGCTATTACGCCCGAACGCTGAGCCCTCCACATGCAATTGCGGGTGGGAATAGGCCGTTGGGCTCCCAATTCGCGTCACCCCGTGGCACTTTTGACACCCCCACAGGTGAAGACCAACGACAACAATAAATAGGTTGGTACCTACCTACTACTTCTTAACATTTTACCTGCGACAAGTCGAAGTACAGCTCTTTTCAAAAGTAATGAATCTGGTGAAACGAACCAGTTCTCTAGTTCTGTAGGACTCATTTATGCTCCCTTGTAAAATACTGTGCCATCATGCTACTATCATTGTTCTCGAATGTATAATTTAAATTTATTAATTATATTACCTACTCAAGACCACTATCCTGCCCTCCAAAGTAAAAAAGCAGTAGACTATTTTTTCCAGTTTAGAGATTTTGGTTGGTCCAATGACGAAACGCAGTAGTAGTTCTTCCAACAAAAATAAAAACAGTAGATCCCAGACCTACGGTGTTAATTAATTGTAGAGAGTGAATTTAATTTCATGGTCATCAGGACAATACTGTTTTTCTTTGTTTTATACCTCTCATCTCATAGTTGTCCGAATTCGTAAGGCGGTACAGTTTTTCAATTTTGTGATGAGCGCCAAAAGCTTCGAGCGATCGACCGTAGGTGGCTTCCACATCGCCGTAAATCGTATTTTACAATGAAAAATAAAGATAGCTACTGTTTTTTCTCTTTGGGAAAGAGGAGAAAAAATTCCAGCAACAACAGAGGGAAATAACCGTGGCATGAGCGTCCAACGAAGAAAAGCAGTAGCAGTCCCTCTACCGTTTTTTGAAGCAAAATTTATCTCATCTTCAACAACGGAGAAAAACAGTTGCTTACATACATTTATATGATGTATTCTTCCAAAATTGATGCGCCTTGCTGCTACAGACGTAGAAACTAAATTTGGATCAATTGCAAAAAAGAAATCATTGGAGAATATTGAAGAACGCCCATTTTACAGCCTAAAAATTTTACCTGCATTTTTCTCAAAACTAGATTTCCTTGTTCTACAGCTTTCTTGCTTAGAACGGCATTATTATACATATGCCTAACGAAAAATTTTCATGTACCTACTTACGCCTCAATGTTGACAAATTTTGAAATTATAATAATAATTAACGTACTGTAAATATAAATGTATCAACCATATTATTTAACCAAAGTTCGACCATCAGGGATTGCTGCGTTATGTGTAAATTTTGGAACTATGTAGCTATAATGAGCAGCAGTTCTAAATAACTGAGTCGTCTAGAATCAAAACGCGTCCAAAATGATACACATTTTTTGGAGATCGCAAAAAACGTTTTCAGGCCACCTTTGGCAAAATTATGTTCGAATGTTCCTCTGAGTCTACTGAAACCGTTCTAACTGGGGCAAAACGAAAGAAATTGCAATAATCACTCAAAAATAGATTGGATAGGTTGCACTTTGATTCCAAAATTGGAAAAGGTTGCCTTCTGAGTCGAATCCACTTGAATAGGTTCCATTTTCGTGCATTATTGTATTGGGGGTTTATCTATTTTTGTCCAGCAACTTTAGTACCTAGGTCCCAAATCCTACTCGCGTGTAGCGTTTTTCAACAATTTTCTTCTGTCTGGTTGAGGAATCGCTTTCCTTTTCTTTTCGTCTGGTAATAAATTTGACAAAATCTCCATAGCAGTTTTCCACAAAAATATTTAAAAATTAAAATAAGGCTCCAAAAACAGTAAAAACAAACAAATGGGCATGTAAACAAGCCATCAGTGTTGCTCCAAACCAGTCTTGCAATTGTTAAGCGTCGTTTGTATTTCACCTTTACCTTAAGGGGAAAAACAGTTCGTAGACAGTAAAACGGCAGAAGAATATAAAATAAACGAGATCATCAGAGTTTGTGATTCTGACATCAAATATGCACTCTGATTGGTTAACAGCTAACTTGGACTCAAGTGGAACCTATCCAACGGATATGGATATGGATGGCTATTTTGATACCGAAGGTTGTTTTCATTATGATATGATGCGTTTCATTTCCAAACCATTCCACCATTAGATTCCCCATGAAACTTTCTATAAGAAACTACCAAAATGTAAAAAAAAATGGATGTTTTGATTCTAAACTACTCAAATTATAAGGATTTGTAGAAACACGTCCATCTGTGACCGTACCTAGATGTAAGTAACAACGTATACGTGTATCCGATAGCAATACAAAACAAGTATAGATATTTTGTACCAACCAGGACAGAATACAGTTCTGGTAATAATTATGTTGAATTCGAATAAATAATATCGTAGTTGCGTGTTAAAAGTATGAAGTATCTTAATTCTCCCAAACATGTTGTCAGAGCGGAAAAACAAACTCACAAGTTTGAGGAAATGTGAATGCCAGAGAAATCAATTACGAGTAAGTATTTACAAAGTAGGCACTATTCACGTAACGAATTAATGTTAAGTCTTGGTAGGTATTCAGTTGAACATATAATAATGAATATAAACTGAATCACGAAGGATTACTGGAAGACATCCCTTAAGTATTTAATAATAATAACTTACAATAATAAGTAAATACAACTTAATGACCAGTCGTTGAATGTGGCTGGCTGCAGGTACCAGTACACAACAATACGGCATGGCTTAAGGAGAATTTAAATGGTCATCTGCCAGAGCACTCATTACGGCCTGACTGACCACTCGTTGAGACCAGAGTGGCACGTCGTGCATACAAATGTTCAAAAAATAATTTTTTGGTGTTTTGAGCCAAAAAAAATCGTAATTTTGATCACTCGATGCAGTCTGAACGTGCTGAAACTACTCGCAATCGATTCAGCGACCAAAAAACATGGTAAACGACACCTCACATGCCTACATAAAAAAATATGCAATTTTCTGTATTTCGGATTATAATTTTGTAAATTCCGCTACGCACAATGCGATCGAGCTGGGTAACGAACTCCTTACTCTTGCGGAGGCAGTTTTCTGCGCAAGAACGAAATTTTTTGACCATGTAAATTAAGGGACTTATCGTGCAGAATGACATATATATATATATATATATATATATGCACGAAAAAGTGAAAAATCTATCATTCAGATCTCCGATGCATGAAACGGATTTTGGAGCGAGCCAAACAGCTACACTTTATTTTGCGAATTCGCTAAAAACCTTGAACGTGTAAAACGCCTTGTAAAATAAACAACTACAATCGAAAGTAACACTAATATCTTTGATACACGAGGCCAGTGAATGATGGAAAGCCCGCAATATCTACATACCAACTCATCCATTAAAAATATCTTTCTCCGGATTCTGTTGACTTTGGATATACTGATAGATACAAGTCATTCAGGCTGGGAAGTTTGTTCTCACAGGATAAGCACACACGATCGGCGGACTCAAGAAGAAACGGAATTACACATCAACATTCTGGAATTGAAAGCAGTTTTTCCTTGGCCTGCAGTACTCTGCTAATCATATTATTGATTCGTACAGACAACACAAGAGCCATTAGCTACCTACGTGTCAGATTTATACGTAAATACGTATTGCAGGATTTATACGTGAATGTCAGATTTATCTGCAATGCCTCGAGAAGGGAGTACACAGGTCCCTACTATAACTCTTTGATTGGCTGTGGCATCAATGATTTGATGAAAGCAAATCTACGGTTTTATTTTCAAATATATTAAGGGGGCTCATCCTGAGTATCTCAAGGGTATGTATGTCTGCCCAAACTAGATCGGTTATATCACTGGGTCTCTTGATGCCACAGCAGTCCTCCCCTCTGGAGCCTTCTCTTCTTCGTTTTAGCGAATTTTCAAAGAAAATGAAGCTATTGCAATGGCTTCGAAATTTAAATAATATAAATTTTTGGAAATTTTCTTCATAGAAATCCGTTTCAGACCATTCTAAAACGATTCCTGAAATTCAACACTTTTTTATATGTATATATATATATATATATATATATATATATATATATATATATATATATATATATATATTTATTTATATATGTGTCACTCCAGACGATAACTCTCGATAGAATTGAGATAAACAGCTCAAATTTGCACAAAAAATCTATCTTGGCAATCGAAAGGCTAAGTTCGAAGATGGGCGAAATTGGCCTACTCTAAGGAGGGTTTTGGCGCATTTAAAGTGCGCAAAAATTACCCAAAAATCCCCAAAATGTTATTTTCCAACAAGTGACCCCTCATTTTAAAGGTTTTTGCACGCTGAACACGATGGTGGAATCGGATTTTAGATATCTTGATCCGTTCTCAAATTAGAGCATTTAAAGTGCGCAAAAATTACCTAAAAATCCCCAAAATGTTATTTTCTAACAAGTGACCCCTCATTTTAAAGGTTTTTGCACGCTGAACACGATGGTGGAATCGGATTTTAGATATCTTGATCCGTTCTCAAATTAGAGCATTTAAAGTGCGCAAAAATTACCCAAAAATCCCCAAAATGTTATTTTCCAACAAGTGACCCCTCATTTTAAAGGTTTTTGCACGCTGAACACGATGGTGGAATCGGATTTTAGATATCTTGATCCGTTCTCAAATTAGAGCATTTAAAGTGCGCAAAAATTACCCAAAAATCCCCAAAATGTTATTTTCTAACAAGTGACCCCTCATTTTAAAGGTTTTTGCACGCTGAACACGATAGTGAAATCGGATTTTAGATATCTAAATCCGTTCTTAAATTAGAGCATTTAAAGTGCGCAAAAATTACCCAAAACTAGGATAATCTTTAAACTCTTACCCCCACCCCCTTAGAGTGGTCAGATTGAAAAATGTGAGAAGTATTAATTGAAGACGAGAGTTCGAAGCAAAAAAGGGGGAGGCAAACGATTAGTACAACTCCTTGAATTTACCCACAGCGATCAAATAAATAAGCACTTAGTACAATTACGTAATAAACAAACGGTAGAATCAGGATGGACAAAACGTACAAATTAAAATAAATACGAAGAGAATATACATAGAAAACCAAATTTTAGACCGAAGTTTTCCTTTATTCAAAACCATAGCCATTAATTCGAATATTTCTTTGAAAATTCGCTCATTAAGTCATGCTGCATGACTGATTTTTTTTCTTCAGTCCTCTACCCTTTTCTTCATTTTCCTGCTCTCCTGTTTGATTTAATTTTCTCTCAATAATACGAATTTTTTCCTGCTTCTAATCTTGTATGCCAATTACCGATTAATTTTGCCATTGTGTGCGCTAGGTGGGACCCAGGTCCTCTGTACACCAATCAATAAAGACTAACGACTAAATAAAAAAATAACAAATCAAACAAAATTTACACCCATAACGACCTTGCCGTCATTGCCCTCCTGGCAATGCAAATTTCATTTAAATCACGGCAGTTTGTTCAAATCGTACATAAATACTCCTTATCGTCTACAATATTGCCACAACATAAATATGTACATTGTTTAACACGAATGATGGTTATTAGTTATATTATTCTACTTCGGTCATATTATAAACATTTAGGTAGGTATAGGTATAGATTTGTCCCAGTCTCTCCCCTTGGGGTTTGTATACCTCGTGGGCTCCTCCTCACCTACACCCGCTCCCCTGACCTCTCATCGGAGTTGGTATAGTATAGTATTGGTATTTGTCTCGCCACCCAACTGTGGCTGTGTTGCCGCCCGTTTCGGCAGTACAGTATAGTGACCATTCACCATGGCCTGATGGGTAGTATAATGACCATCTGTAATGGTTGTATAAATATGATGCCATCCACCATGGCACCGTAGTATATGCCATCTCGTGTACCCCCGACAGCAGTCTCCATTATACATGTAGTGAAGTGTAATGTATATGTGGTGAGTATAAAGAATTATATGTTATGTATCAGTGTTTATGAGTATAAGTATGTACCACACAGTCAGTATACCAAATGTATAAATCTAGCAGGGAGAGAGACTGGGATGTATAAAGTATCAACCATGTATGATCAGTATACTTTTGCTAGACTCACCGATACCTGCTTTCCATGGGGGCAATTCTCACCAACTCTGGTCTTCGGCGAGCGTCCGCTCCTATCCTTCCTCCCACCACTCCTCCCATAGCTCTCCCCTCCACCTTCCTGCACTCACTTTAGCAACAGACCCAGCATGGTGTGGTTTCTTATGGCAGTGGTGTATAAGTAACAATATTTGGATTCATGTTTCCTATTAGAACGTCGGAGGAGAACAAGGAGGCAGATGCTCCCTTTAGAATCCTGCTGCTGATCGGTCACTATACATCCCGGCATATTCGACAATCACAAAAAATTTGGCTGTCCCGAAATTGATATTTTTGCCTCGAAGCATAATAAAAATTGTGGACGCTATTACTCTTGGCTCGAAGATCCTGAAGCAGAAAACAAGATGGATTCTCAGTTTCTTGGTCCAACTTCTACGCTTTTCCTCCTTTTTCACTGATTTGACGAGTACTAAACAAGATAAGATACGATCAAACTTCAGGAATAGTGGTCTTAAATAATGTAAGTATTAGTATGGAGTATTTTAATTCTCCCAACCATGTTACAAGAGCGGAAAATCAAATTAACGATAATTCGACGAAATTTAAACGCCAGAGAAATCAATTATACGTATTTACAAAATAGGTATTCACGTAACGAATAAATATTAAATTATCAAGTCTTGGTATTCAATTGAACATACTATATACTGAATATAAAATTAATCACAAAGGATTACTGGAATACATCCCTTAGTACCATTAATAATAATAACTTAATAATAAGTAAATACAACGTTTATGGCTTTCTCGAATTAATCACAGTATTAAGGCAAAAGAAATGAGGCATACGAAATCAACTTTTCAAGCTATTTTGTGCATGCAACGTGTAGATTTTGTAGAGCATGTACAGTCTACGTAGGCAGGTAGGTACCTATCGACTTACTGAAGGTAACAGGTATAATAGAAACTATCTTAGGGGATATTATGCAACTATCAATCACTTGTATAATGACTAGAATGCGAAAAACTGCTTCAAGAACACGTGGAAAGCATGGAAATAAGCGTGTGGATAGCCCCAACTACGAAAGGTAGATTTCTGTCACACTCAACGGTTATTCACAGGGCGTGGTTATTTATCGAATTCTGTCAAAGGTTTCGTAGCAGCGATCATATTTCTGATGTCGCTGTCCGACAAACTGACGATGACATTCTCGACGACAGCGTCAGGCAAAATGGATTGGATCCGTTTCAAGTACTGTACGAAATCTGCGGTGGACATCTGGGAAACGCTCTGCCCGCCATTGCTGATCTTGAGGAAATCCAGCATCCAGCTGTACCTTGCGGTCGAGAGAGCGTCTCTCAAAGCGCTGTTCAAATTGATTTGATCCAAAACGCTCCCGATCATCAAGGAGTTGAAAGAACAAATTCCGCTTGAAAGTAGTTTTTCCCGCGTTACTGCAGACTCCCATTTATATTTGAGCAACTTTCCAAAAACAGGGTAGTCACGGGTGAAATCCACTGATGCCAAAGCCTCTAATATGCTTGTGTTCCGGGCCAAGGACACCATTTGATTCTTAGACTTAGTAATTAAATCGTACATTGTGACCCCTTTCAAAATGCGTACCTTCTTAATTTTCTCGATTTCCTCGTCAAGGTCGCCGCTAACAACGTCACTTTTAAACCATAACCTGCAGTAGCAAAGTTGAGAACCACTGACTTCAGGCCACAGACTACGGGCTTCCAAATCCAAAAAGTGTAAATGCAGGATTTCCGACAGCTCCGCACATCCGTCCAGCTTGCGTTTGTTGAACCACCTGATGGCTTGGCACAGCGAGCAACACATTTCAGGCGTGTAGCCGCCGTTTTCCAAGAGAACTCGAACTACCTTTGGGTGGCACTCCTGGAGGCTGCACCCGAGGGGAGTCATTCGGTTGGACGTACGGGCTTTTGGATCCGCACCGTAATACATAAGGTTTTCCACAACCGATTCGTCCGCCCATTTTGCCGCTAAATGCAAAGCGGTCGAGTCATCGTTGCGTTTAGCTCTGGTATCTGCACCACCTCGAAGCAGAGCGACGACAGCCTTACCACACCCTAACTCAGCTGCCATAATGAGGGGCGTGACGTTTTTAATAGTTTTCGGATCGATATCCGCTCCGAGCTCGAGAAGCCTTTCGATAACTGGTACACATCCCCACATCGCAGCGTAATGCAGTGGTGTGTAGTGACGTCTATCCATAACATTAACTTGTGCTCCTCTATCTAAAAGACGGTTCACAATGGTTTGCATCCTGCGGGAAACAGCGATGAGCAAAGGCGTTTGCGAATCGTCGTCTTTCGCGTCTATTTCCGATCCGCTTTCCAACAGCAAGTCGACCAAAAATTCATCCCCAGCCATCACAGCAGCGTGTAAAGCAGAATACCCGTACATCCCAACAACATTAACATCCGCCCCGCATTTAAGAGCCATTACCGCAAGATCTCTGGATTTTCGCTGCGCGGCGATAATCAAGAATTTTGACTCGAAACTCAAATCAGCACCATTCGACAGCAGCTCTTCCGCTATGCAAAGACACTTTTGAGAATCACCAAAATCTCTAAAAACCTTCAAGTTCTCAAGTTTCTCAGTAATGTAGTAAATAGGCATTTTGTCAGAGTTATCTCTGGCATTGACGTCAGCACCAAGTCCTACCAACAGTTTGACAATTTGCTCCTGCAACATTATCACAGCGCTGTGCAATGGTGTGCCTAGGTCACTCGAGGTCTTGAAGTCTGCTCCATGATCAAGAAGGTACTGTACAACATTGATATATCCCTTACGAATAGCATGATGGAGAACGTCGACATCTTCTAGATCACTTTCATTGAAAACCAACCCATATCCTTGTAGCACTTCAATTATATTTCTGTTTTCTTTGACAGCTCCAACTCTTAAATTGTACGAGAAGTCACAAAACACATCATCCGAGAATTTCGTTCCCGTCACAACAGCAGTCCGTAGGGCAGCCTTGTTATACGGGCTGTCTGGGTTGGGTTTGAAGTCTAGAATCGCTTGAACAGCAACAAGGCACCTCAATTTCACGGCTAGATTCAACAATGTATCTCCGTTTTTGTCCACATAATCAACTTCTCCTCCACTTTCCAGTAAACTGGTGATCGCTGACTGTCCTTTTTGAATATGTCGGTGGCAGAAATTGTCTGGATGCGATAATATGACATGGGCCGGGGTTTGATTAAATGTTGATAAAGCATTAACATCCCCACCACGACTGAGGAATAATTTTATAATTTTAACGTGGATATTTTTACTAGCAAAGTGCAAAGGTGTAAATCCACAGGAAGCCGAGTTGGGAGACGCAATGTTGACGTTGGCATTGTGGTCGAGAAGGAACTCAGCAAGCTCCACACACCCATTCGCTGCCGCTAAATGTAAAGGGGTAAGACCGCTGACTGTCACTGAATTCACGAAAGTCTTCAGATCGAGGTTGGTTTTGGGTACGAGGTCGAAAATTAAACGAACAAGTGGCAAACACTGATTTTCGACAGCTGCATGGAGGATCGTACAGTTCTCCTGATCAACGGTGTTGAGCTTAGCGCCAGAATCAAACAGGAGTTGAACTATTTGAAGGAGCGCCCCAGTGTCGCCGTTGAAATGGCTGACACACGCGTGAAGGGGAGTCCGACCCTCCAGCGTCTTTACTTCGAAGTCAGCACCACGTTTGAGGATTCGTTTAACTATGCCAGGATGCCCATAACTGCAAGCCAAGTGTAAAGGTGTATAATTTCCACCCAGAACCGTGTTACAAGGCATATTGATGTCAGCACCATGTGCGATCAGTAGATCAGCTATCTCTTCGTAGCCTCTCTGTGCAGCTATTTGGAGTGGAGTTTGAAGGCATTTTTGAGAAACGTCAAAAGACAAAGCATTAATATTGGCATACTTGAGAGCTACAGCTACCAGACCTGGACAGTTTTTCTCTACAGCTCGATGAAGAATAGTTTTACCCTTATTATCTATCGCGTTAACTTTGGCACCGGCTTCCAACAGCGTGGAAACTATTGAAGTTTGTTGCTCCACAATATGTGTATGTGTGGAAACACAGATGTGTATGTTGTCTTCATCTGGAAACGACAAATCCAATGGAGTTCCAGCATCAGAACAAGCATTCACGTCCGCTGAATGTTTAACAAGGACAGACACGGTTTTAGGCTTAGCATGAAGACAAGCTAAATGAAGAGGTGTGAAACCATTCATCAGCGGTACATCTGGTTGGGCACCGTGCACTAATAACAATTCAGCGATTGTATCCAACCCGTGTTCTGCAGCAATGTGGAGAGGAGTAGTTCGAAAAAGATCTTCAGCATCAGGATTCGCTTGGTTTTCCAGGAGCAACCTTGCGGCAGGTTCATTGTTTGTGGCAACTGCTATGTGCAGGGGAGTGCAGCCATCGCCATTGGGACTGTTGATTTTTGCTCCCTCCTTCAGGAGCAACCTGCAATAGTTGTTCTGGATATCACAATACGATTTTTAACGGTACTTAGGTATTATACGGAGGCCACTAGTTTTGAGGGGGTTCCCCTTTCCGGGGAAACGAGAAAACTACATCGCTGCGTTGGGCAGACTTTAATGAACTAACAGTAAGAATTTGAAGCTACTACGACGACTGATTTGTCTTCACCTCCTCCCAAAAGGCAGCAATGTTGGCCGGAATAGTGCGAAACAGGGAGACCGGCCGTGACAAAACACTCGCGCTTTCCGGTCACAGACCTGACCTTTGTCTATTTGAAGAGTGTTTGGCGGAGGGAAGTATGAATCACCGGACATCTTCTGATTCATTATTATCAAGGATAGTGTTGGTAAGGTGTTTACAAACCTCAATCCTATTACACCGCCTAGTGGCCTCCGTATAATACCTTGATACCTTTTTAACGGATATTACAGGATAAAAACAATGGTGAATACAACACTGCCAATGGACTACAACCTAGAATGAAATTAAGACAGTCACTGTAGCACTTAAAGATAGATTCGCCCTCTCCCAAACATTAGCTAGGAGTAAAGATCGAATAGATATTTGATGTTATCAAATAGACACATGTTGTGGAGATACTTTCGTTCAAAGGTGGCCATTCATCAGGGATCCGTTTGGACCCGGGCCCCTCATTCGAGTCCATTTGGACTCGGTCCATATTAAGGGCACTGACACACGGGACCGAGCTGCCGGGGCCATGTGAGCAAGAGCTGTTGGTTGCTTCAGTTCACATTCAACATGTTAGTGTACAGTGTAGTGTTTCCTCCATATTCTAATAAATCGTAATACGGATAACGAGGATTTCGTTAATTTTATTGATGCTGCAGTTTTCACATATTATAAAAAGCAGAAACAAGAGGGATGGCAGAAAGAACGGCTTTCAGCAAGAAACGATTTATCCCATCTCTGTTTGCTAAAACACCTCTCGCTTGAGGCTTCAGATTAGTGCAATTACCTACTGATGGATGGATGTACGTGTACTATGTGTTGCTCCAAATGGCCACCCGCATTATCAATGAGACAGAACACAAATGTGAGACAAGCCACCACTCCTCCCTAGTGGTCCCCCCCTCTTCGGCTAGTGGTTGCACCTAGGAGGATCTAAAATTCACTACAGCTACTTAACCTCCGGCTTTGAGCCACATAATAATAAAACCTGACAGCTGTCGAGAAATTTTGTATTGTCTCCGATGGATGCGTTTCTTCAGTCTACTGTACGGTTAAGATCGATAAAGTCTTCAATGGCTTCATTCCTCTTGACTTTCTCGTGATTATGACAGTATTGACGATATTCTGCCCATGACATCCAGCACAAAATCACGCCTGCCACTCGCCATTTCACTCACTCTCACGTCGCTTTGTGATTTAAGACTGAAGTGTTTGGACCGGGGATTCACTGTAAACAATGAAGCCGAAAAATGGCACTAGTCCATTCTGCGCGGAGATTCCACACACACAGTACAGCCCTTCACGGATCGTCCAAGATGGCCACCGAGCCATCTGAATTTCCCTGTACAGGCGGGACTTGAATCGGCATGGGGCCGTCTGGCCTCGTGGGCAGCTCGTGTAGGCCTGCCTTTGTTACACGTTATGTGCTGGAATCATTGGAATTCTACTTAATCTGTCTCCTTTTTTCTCGTGATCGTAACAAATCGGTACCATGCTCAAAATTGATGACCAATCAACAATATTTTTTGGAATCCACAAATCATAATGCAGGACTATCTCAAATTAATATCGATCAACAAAACTATCACACATGCAGACTTCCTGTGTGTAACTGTCTGTAACATAGGCGATACATTTCATTCGAGCCATTCACAATTTACCAGAACATGACGAAACCTTTCTGTTCTCACATAACCTACCTTTGAGGTAAAATTATATCCAGTCGAACCTCGATAAGTCGAACTCGTAGGGACCGGGAAAATGTGTTCGACTTATCTATGTTTCGACTCACCGAATTGCGACTTATCGAGGGAGGTGTTCGACTTGGCGAGAACAGAGTTCGACTTATATATATGTTCGTATTTAATAATCAAATATGAAATCGTCATAAAATATGTACATACATAATATTATTTATTAGTTTCACAAATTTGCGTTTTTTTCGTTTGTTTTTGTTACCAAAAATGATTTTCGAAATTTCGTCCATGTTAGAAAAAATACGTTGGTCAGTGTTCTCACGCCCTTCTAGAAATACTCTCACAGTTTCGACATCAGAAAAACAGTTCGACTTAACAAGGATATCCCACTCCCGTTCAACTTAGTGAGGTCGTCTACTGGAAGCGTACTTGAGCGGCACGGCGCTTTGAGCTACACAAGCGGCAACGAGCGACACGCGCTACAGATCCAACTACATTGAGTTATATGTGGTATCGTCCACTGGAAGCGTGTTCGAGCGGGCGGCTACGGGCATACACGAGCGGCAGATCCAAACAAATTTGGATCTGCTGCTCGTAGCTCGTTCAATACCATTGCTGTCAGTATCACTTTCCTACCGGTTTTGGTAGGAATTCCACGTAAATAAACATTGAAATCGCTAACGGACGGTTCATTTCACTCGTATCCCTGGTCATTTCGAGTCACTTCACGCGCAGGCCCCGTTTTGAGTAGGTGAAAATTACCCTCTGGGCAGAAAATGGATCATAACACCAATAAAACGGATAATAATCGAAAAATTTGTTAGGGTCAGCCTCAAGTTAATGGTGAAGGTGGTGGAACTCCCCTAAAGATTCCCTTTTGGAGAGGATCGGGTCCACCCAACATGCTCTTTGATTCAACATCCGTCTTCGCAAATGGTTGCTGCTTTCAAGGAAATAAAATTCCTCTGGGTTCATGACGAATAAAAAGGAACAGTCCCCACTTTTATCGAATACACCTGAAAACAAACTGAAGCCCGACGCGCGAAGGCGCTGCAGTGGACGACCCCTGTCGCTCGTAGCCGCTTGTGTCGCGTGTAGCACCGCGCCGCGTAAATACACTTCCAGTGGACGACCACCCTTATACGGAGAATGTCCCTACCGGGCGTTGTTCTGGAGTTCGAGTTATTTATGTAGCCTCTCAGTGTCTCCTGTGTCACGAGTTCGACTCACCGAGGAGAAAAATACTTTGATTTAGATAGGAATGAGTCGGGACCGAAGAAACTGTTCGTTATCGAGGTTCGACTGTAACAGCTTGGAAGGGATAGAATTTCTTTTCTTTCCCAATGCCTAAAGATACAGTAGATGATGCATCAATAATAATACCTGATAATTTCCAGGTTGTCGGTTAAGCCCACAGCAAGATGCAGGGGATCGTTCGTAGGGTTTCCAAATTTGTTGTTAACTCGGGCTCCTTTGCTCAAGAGAAGTTTAGCGATCTCGAGGTGACCCCTAGCCAAAGCTTCTCTAAGCAGTACGATGCCCTGCCCTTGGTTCCAAGACGGCAAATTGTAGGCATGCTCATAACTTAGAAGTTCGGCAGTCTTTTCTTCTTTCCCCTCTACTACAGCTGTCAGTAATTCACAAGTCCTCATACCTCTGGAGGGAAATTGAGAAAACTAGTTAACAGTGTGACCAATAAAATACAACAAAATAATTACTTAATTTTGAACCTGCAAAACCATGTATGTCCCAATTTTGACGAAAATAAGGTTTTGAGCTTTCCAGGTAGAAAATGAGGTTCTTCATCCGCCAAAATTGGAAACTTGGGATGAAATTGAATAATAACTACTCTATGCTCGCTTGCAATACCCTGTAAGTCTGAAACCTTCTTTTGTCGTTGTAAGACCATGTATGTCTGAAGTATTCCGGTCTGCCGCCTGTGAACCTCTGCAAAACGAGAGTTTTGTCTTTTTCAAGAGGTTTTTAAATAAAATTTGGATCTTTACTTATTCAACTAAGATCCGAAGGAGATATAAAGCTGGATATGTGGTTGGAACTACAATAACAAGCCTTGGAAAAGTTGAGATGATACCGAAGAGACTTACATGGATTTGAGCAGTTCTCCTTCAAGGCTTGTACCTGGTTTTACACATAACCCTAACGAAAATCATCACCCTTTTTGAACGTTTTTGTTGAAAAAATAACTCGAGGAAGTGTAATGATCAGTTGAATAATCTAGGACTTGAGTAAAAAGTAAAATACATGCTTCAAGAATGAGGAAGGAATTTTTCGTTGATCTGAAGGCTCTGTCGGAGACATAGGTACATGGATTTGATAGCCTCAGCACTGCTCAGTTGAAAAAAACCAGGCCGTTTTTTCAGTCTCCTGTAAAATTTCCAAAAAAGTACTTACATGGTTTTGCAGATTTACTAAAAAAATGTAAGTTAGTACGTACCTACCTACCTAACAAAGCTAGTAGTACCTATCTACCCGGTTTGGATTGATGAGAGCCAAACTACATTCCTTTTTCCTCTAGTTCAGCAATGGTTGTTATAATTATGGGGCATGAAACTGAACCATTCAGATATCTTTTTTACTGATGTGATTTCGAAAACTCCACTGTAAAACTTTTGAATTTCAACAAGAAGCAGGTGCTATGAAATAACGTTCACTTACCCGACATGTAGCATAGCTGTTTCTGGCAGCACCCACCCCTCCATGCGTATTTAATTCTCTTACATTTAATACATGAAATGCAAAAAATCGAAGTTGGTCGCATCAACGTAGATAAGCACCATAACCATCGTAGGACTGGTAGGTGCTAGGTGCTAGGTGTAGAAAAATAATGGTCTAGGTCTATGGTAACCACTAACCACTAAGCACAATAAATAGTATTCAAGCACAATAAATTATTCAGTATATTATTCTACGAGAGTACGAGCACAATCAAGCACATACCATCGGGATTTTGTTGTTGTTTTCTTTAGGATGCCGTGAATAGGGATATCCGATAGTATCGAAATATCGATATCTAGCGTCCGATATCCGATATTCTGATATCGATATCAGCACTGGCGATAATATCGATATATCGATATTGGGACAGCCGATCGAACCGCGAAGTTCTTCTTGTGGCCATCATTCCGTTTCCGTGCTGTTGTTGGCTAAAAAGTATCCGCGTTTTTGTGTTGTGTTGAGCCTCTGTTGAAATTGAAAAAAAATAAATAATCAAAATAAAAAAATAATCAGAAGAATTTTTTTTTTTTTAGAAAGGAATTTTGAACAAAAAGGCTTTAGGTAGGTATCAACACTAGAGGTCACTACTTTGAACCACTTCGTATTTCCAAGTCCTTCGTATTTATTATACCATGGAATCACCTACACCTACTTTGTCCACGGTAAATTATTGACCAGTAGGTATCTAGGTAGGAACTGCATGTGCAAAAATGTTCGGAGAAAAGGAAATAAAATTAAAATAAGTAGGTAAAATTAAAATAAACGAAGTAGGAGTTTTTATAACCGATATTGATATATATCGGTTGATATCGATATTATGAAGCCGATATCTACCTGGTATCGATACCACTCTTCCGATGTCAATATCGATACCAATATCGATGTCGTGTCCTCGATATCCCATCCCTAGCCGTGAAGAAACACTCTTCATACCGACAGTAGTGGTTATAGGTTGCATTTCTTCTTCTTGTGCAAGGTTATTAAGATATAGGGTTGGTGATGTTAGAGAATGATTGAGGGTAGGTAGTAATTATTTGCTGTCTGAGGTGAATGTTCGTTTCGTCAGTAGAATCAGTGGTATCTTAGTTCAAGAAGGCAGAGTGTATCTGCTAGCTCTTTGGTTGGTTCCATGTTTTCTGAGGCTAGGCATTTTTTAAGGAAATCCGCGATGAGATCAGAATTTTTAGATTTGGCTCATCAGGAGAGAGAAACTCATACATGATACAGCACATCATCCCACAACCCATCCCCCCCCTTAAACCACAAATATCAACCGATAGCCGTACAACCAACCTATGTCTGGCATGGCTGCGGCCAAGACAAGTAACTGGAAAGAAGAAGAAGAATAAGGGCTTTCAGAGTTTGTTCGTTTCGTTTGTTGTGCTTGTGATGCATTTTGGATTTCCGGTGTATAATTTGTAATTTGTATAGAATTTTGAAATGAATGAATTTGATTGTCTTATATTTTCCTTCGGGAAAAGCCACTCAGTGGTCCCACGTGTATTATTACATACTTAATTGAACTTTAATGTTCGCGAGCTTAAGTAAACAGGATGTCATATGAAAAGGTTTGTTTGTTTTACGAATATAAAATTAACATTCATATACCTACCTTGTTGAGGGTACATAGTATGTACCTAATTTGTGACATCAGTCAATTTGAGTGGCATGTTACAAGAATAAACTATATTGGTTCAAATGTTGATATGTACCTATAACGTTAAAACTCAATGTCTCGGAGGCGCTGGTCCTCTTCCACAAGACCGCTTCAGTGCAGTAGGTAAACACAGTAAGCGTTAGGAAATGCTCAGGGCTCAGGCAGTTGGGTGACAGTCTGAACGAAGTAAAACCCTGTCTTGTTCAGTATATTCCCTACAAATAAGTAGGCTTAAAACTAATACTTTGCACGTTGGTTTTCTTAAGTAGGTACGTTGATGCGCTGAGTCGAGTGTTACTCATTAATCTCGTTATGCAGGAGCTGTTCCGCCTCGAGCAGCCTCACGGCGATGGAGAGCTGTATTTCGCCTGGCAGAAAGGGAACGGAATCTACTTGGCGACCGTGGGAAGTGATTACACAGTCGGTATCTTCAATCGCCAAGGGAAACCTCACGAGCGAGTCAGGCTCCCAGGGTAAGTCGTTTCCCGCGTTACAACGAGCGCATAATGTTTTATGCGTAACATCGACAGGAAGAGAAAATAATTTGATTAATTACTCATACGAGGAAGTCTGCGGAGGTTTGTTGTTCATTTACTGGTGGGGCATCGCTTTCTTATTTTCGTGTAGTACGTTTTTCACGGGTGCACCATCAACATGGCTCATGCCCTGGATGAATATCGGCGAGTTCTCGAACTTGAAGGGTTAGTTACCGTCTGATTATTGATTCAAGGTAAAGTACAATTTCGTTTATTCGGATTAACTGGGACCATAGGCAACCCCGACTATCGAAAAACCGGGTAATCCAGGTGGTATGGGTAATAAGCTAAACGACATCCTTATAAGCAGACTTACTGTTTTTTTACGATGAAAAAAAAAAACAACAAAAAACTAGGTTTTGTAACATAATTACGTAGACTGTATGGAACAAGAAGATACATGAAAAAAAAAAAAATTTAAAAACAACAATTTTTCACATAATTTTTCAACAAAGAATTGGTCCACGGTCTTATCTATCTGGCTATCGTGGTTAAAAATTATTATGTAAAATGAACGCTATATTTTGTTAAAAATGTCTACAAATCAGATCAGAATCAACGAGGGCCGAATAAACGAGGTTTAACTGTAGTCACATCTGAGTTTCGTTTTCAATTACTGAGTTCATACGCTTATTGCTGACGTAAGTGATTTGTGGATCGCGATTGTTGCTAGTTGAAAACTGTAACCATTACCGTCTGATTAGTGATTCAAGTCCTTGCTTATCCCTTTACAGATCCTACCATAAAAATTAGGTATAACTTTTTATATTTATTCATAATCGTCCATCCCAGTGTGTCTAGTATCATATAATAATTCACTTCTTCCATGACCAATACTTGAGTGTAAATTATTTATATGTGCTTTGTTGGCTTAAAGGTTGAGTTGTTTGATATGAATCGAGCTGGAAGTTTGAATACATATTCAACCCGGCCACTCGCAGATTGTATGCTTTCCTGCTGTTGAGCTTGATGTGTGAGTTACAGGTTGTACAACGAGGCCTGATGATTTGTGATTTGTTTTCATCAGGCAGTGCACGGGTTTCGGTTGGGACAGCGATGGTGACCTCCTGGGGATGATATGCGACGGCTCCTTCAGCATCATTCTCTGGGACGCCAACACGGGGAAGAAACATGACGTGGATACGGGGCTAAGGGACCAGCTCACAGTGATCGCTTGGGCCAAGTCCGAACCTCTAGTAGCTGTTGGAAGTGCTCGGGGGAGCATGGCAATCTACAACCACCGGACATCCAAGTAAGCACTCGTTTTGGCTCAGAGCGATGGTTTACTGATTTGCTGTAGGGGAGACGACTGTTTCGCTGTAGGCTGACCAATCGAGAGAGAAATCCTGATGCTTACCTGTAGAATGATGGCTAGCCTGTGTATTAGCTTGACAGCTTGCTGAGAGAACAGTCGAAGGACAGAGGCATACTATAGGTTGACAGAGATGAATCAGCGCTTATGCAGCACTGAGCTTGGTGGCGGAAGAGTGAACTAAAGCTGGATTTCAGAGGTTCGCTAAACGGTAGGGAAATTGTATGATGTTTCTGTTTTGTTTTATGATGATCGATTCACAGGGGAGAACGGTTTGCCACAATGGGAGAAAAGGAGTTAATGTCGTGTAGACTGGGCCGTATTCACAAACACTCGCTAAGGGTATTCTTAGGACTCCCCTACCTTAGTTCAGCTTTCGGCCCAAGTTTCACTTAGAGAAAAAATGCTATTCACAAACCATAAAGTTCGGCTGAGGCTAAGTGTAGCTGAAGTTCGACTATTCCCTTAGTGCGGTTCCAGCACTAAGTGCGGCACGCCTACTGACATCCAGGCCAACCAATAAGAAGACGGCATTTTGGCGGCTTCGCTCGTGATAACCGTTGATAACGGCCGGCGGCAGCGTGCACTTGTCAATAAATTGTCGATTCAGTTCGCGTCTTTTGGTTCTCGCTGATACAAATAATTTGCAATTTTATCCGTTTTTGTTTTGGTCTTTTTGAAGTTGTGTTTTGTAGGTTGTTTTTTTTAGTTTGTCCGCCAAAATTCGAGCAACAGGTCGATAAGATACGAGGTATTCTTCCAAAAAATGAATTAAAAAAATAAGATACGATCCATCGATATAGGTACGATAGCCTTGGGAATTACCACGCAATTTGTCATGAGGCTTCATTAATCACCTACCTACCTATTTATTTTGGTTAAAAAATAATTTCCATTTCATTTTAATTGATTGAATTAATAATTTATATAATAATAAGCATTGAAAAAACTGATTCTCAGATAAGCTGTCAACACAGATGTATCAAATAGTCGACGTAGTCGTCACCCATTATTAGATAAAATGGAATATAATATAAAATGAAAATGAACAGAAACTGAAAATGAACACGGAAATTGCGAAATACGTCAGACACTATGCGAACTAACTCAACGCCATGCGAAAATATTTCAGGCACTGGGCTGGAAGCTGCACCAAGAACGGCTTAAGTGTGGAAAGAGCCACACTTACAACAACGAGTCACTACCGAAAGTCCAACTTTGCTTTAAGTGTAACTTTAGTTAAAGTGTGGTTCCTGAAAAGGATTTTTTCTTAAGTACGGCTCCGAGCTGCACTTAGCTAAAGGTCACACTTAATTCGGTTTGTGAATGCGGCCCAGTACGTTTGTTTGCCACGTCAAGTGCTGCATAAGCTCAGTGTCATGATTGTCAACCTATAGTAAGTTATGTAACTTGAACTGAAAAAAGCAGTGAAGGAACACTAATCTGATAACGGGTACTGTGATGATAAGGCATACCTAGCTTCACTCCACAGAACCAGTTGTCGCCTTCTTACACCCCAAGCGTGCAGAGTTAGTGCACTCGTTATCCAACATTTATCAAGCATCTTAAGCTGTGCTTCATTTCAGGAGGGTCCCTGTCCTGGGAAAGCACAACAAACGGATAGTGACCGCTGCCTGGGGTCTCACCAACATGCTGGCTCTAGGCTCGGAAGACCGGACTGTCTCTATCAGCAACACGGATGGCGATACGCTGAAAACATTTCAAGTGAACGCCGACCCGTCTGCCTTGCAGTTTGCCCAGGTGGCCAGTGACGACCGATCGACCCCAGACACAACGGTGATCATTTAAAACTATTAACCAAAAAATGTAAAATGTCGGTTTATTTAATGTAACTGCTTCGCTTGCATTTATAGCTGGTCCCAGCCCTGGTCGGGTATTTGGCAAAACAGGGAGGTAATAGAGAGTTCCTTAGTAGAGAACGGTGGTATCGGCGATCATATCATGAGATACAACTTCTCAATATAGAGAATTACCTTACCGTATTAGGTGGTATAGAAACCACATAGTATCTTAATCCTAGTTGAAATTCATCTCATAACCGCATCGCAAAGTAGCCTGCCATGCCGATAACAATATTAACATTCAACAGGCGATACTGCAATCATTACACCATGGATAACAATTATATACTACAAAGGTATATAATTATTATCCATTGTGCAATTTACGGCCTAGTTTTCTCTGTCAGTTGTAGTTTTATCCAGTAATATCTCATGTTTTGATTTTTAATAAAGCATTTGAATTGAATTGTCATTGTTATTTTGAATCATATTTGTTAAAAATTTTCAAATTTGAAACTTGTTAGTTATCTTCAGTTTTTTTATTCACAGTGTTCTCGTATTCTTTTTGAAACAAAATCGTTTTCCATTTTAGCTTCACTGTTTATTACTACTTGCTCAGTAGAATCACTGCTGATTGCATCTACTAAAGCCTCACTAGATTCAGACAGGGCATTACGTTACTTCAGGATGCATGCAAATGCGTCAGATTTTGAACAACTGAGGTTAGCATCCGCTTCGCTCTCCCTAGCGGTCATATCTACACATGGTACGATATGTGCGGCTATTAATAAGCACTAGGAACTCTCCAGTAGTTTGCATTCATACCCCAGGCCACTATAACTCTCCTCTATTATCTATCCCCTTGATATTGATCAGATCCTGCATCGACAAGTTGAAAATTACTAATACGTTTTTTCCTCCTCTTTAGCTTAGCCTTATTGTTGGTAAGAGGATGCTTTTGATCTACAACCTCCACGAACCTGATGACCCTATCAAACTGGCTTTTGAACCCATGTATGGAAACATAGTCGCCTATGAGTGGTACGCAATTTCCAAGTATCTACCTTTAAATTTCATTCTAGTAGCTACCAGCCTGACACGGTGGGTATTACTGGAAATGAAACTGTGAAATATTGAATTAAATAAACGTTGTTACATGGGTAGTTTATAGTATCTTTTTATGTTCACGTTTCTTCGTAATACAGTCATTGTTGAAATTTTTAATAATTACTTAGATAATATTAATGAAAACCCACAAATCCTTCATACCTAACCCTCCAGCAATTAAGTCACTTCACGCCCACGCTTACATCAGCTAATGATGCATACCTACCTACCGAGACAAAATAATAATATGTAGTTAATGTATCGAAACATTATGAACAGTTATTAACAAATTCAAGCAACTCACATCAGCCATCAACATGAAGAATCCAGGCAATCAAATAGAAGTCCTCCCCTTGAGCTCCCTCCAGGAAAGCCCTAAATCAAGTACTGGAGCTGGCCCGTGAATTACTGTTTCATAAAAATGCCTGGGATTCGATAATTCAATCATTAATATTATTTGTTGTTATTCATGAAGCATGAAGTTTGTACAAGTTACACAAGACCTATCAACAAAAAACCAAAGAGCCATCATTCTTCAAATTAACAACAGCTGCCTTCAGTTCTTTACATGTTCGGACACCTGAAGTACCCCAACAACAGTCCTAGCACTGACTTTCTTTTGTTCTTCTTCTCCTATTCTATGTTCCATGATGAAACCGAGGGTCATTGTTTGGTGTTATGGTTGTGGCTGTGCAGTGTGGTGGTGTGCTTGGGGATAATAGTGATAGAGAAATGTGTAGGTACTTAAAAAAAAAAATTTATTTCATATTTTAGTTTGATTTTTAACAAATTATGAACAGCTGTAATCTACCCATTTCATTTAACCGTATTTTGGTGTACAGTAATTCGATGGCTACCATACACTGTACCATTCTTAATATTACCGTATGTTTATGGTAATTACCGTATGGTTGGCAACCCTGAGAAGAACCTGGGCCACTTGTACACCCACCGTCTAGTGAGCCAGGCCTGTAACCAGTGTTGCCACCCTTGGCGCAAACATTTACCCCACGTCACCTGCTTGGTACAGGGATATATGAATCGAGGAGCCAGATGAGTAAAGGTGAACCGATGAGACACACCTAGTTTTTGATGCAGAAGCTTGAAAGGCAGCAATATCGAATTGAAATAACATTCCCTTAAAACTAGAGATATTAACAAACGTAACTTTACAGGATTGTCTGAGGATTTAGTACTATACGGTGAACATGAACTTTGCTAACAACCTGCATGAGAACCTGCATGAATGAAACTGAGTTGATATTGTTATTGATGGACGGTTAAAACCTTATTAGAAACCCATTGTTTACGTAGTTAGCTAACTTATTTGTTAATTAAAAATCTGATAACAGCAGCAAGATAAATTGCGATTGCTCGGGGAAACACCCATTTACGTATCCAAGTTGAATGGTACCAATGACAGTGTTATGTCGATGATTTATTTTTGACCACATAATTTTATAGGTTTTTTAAATTTATTTTAGGAATACCGACGGTTACATTTTAGTAGGGTTCAGTGCTGGATTCCTCGTATGCATATCGACCAATCCTAGACAGCTCGGACAAGAGCTTTTTCAAGTCAAGAATCACCACGTCCGGCTTTCCTATCTCGCCATTTGCCCGGTTCTCTCCAAAGTAGCCACTTGCGGTGACAACAAGTAAGATACAAATATGCATATTTCCAACCTGAAACGTACCTATTTGAAAGCGTGGATTATTAGCGTCAAAATTAAAAATTTCCTGTGTGTAGGCTGTGACCTGATTCATTGGCTTTCTTCCCGTAACAGTGTGAAGATTCACGAGCTGAAGAACCTGTCTGATGTGACGGCTGTCATCTCGCTGTCGGATGAATCTGGGGTAGACAGAGTGGGCTGGAGCGAAGACGGGCAGTTGATTTGCGTCGCAACAAACACGGGGTCTGCCGTCGTATACGTTTCGCGCCTCGCTCGCCTCTATGCGTCCCACGGGAACATAGCAGCCGTATTGACTTCCCTTTCCCACCTGACCGTTTTCTTAGTCAAAGTGAGTATATTGAGACCAACAATATTTGTGGACTGTCGATAGTATTTGATGATACTATTGCTATCGAAACAAACGATAAGTCATTTAAAAAATCAGAAAAATATATAGATCTGTCAGAATTTTCCAAACCAGTTTAAAAAAAATTAAAATCATAGAGTAAAATATTAATTAGAGTAGGTGTTTTAGCTGTTAGTCTAGGATGGTTTAATGCATAAACAATAACTAGGTATTCACTTAAAAGTACACAAGAGCTGTCACGTAATAAAACGAAGATTGAGGTGAATTGACACTATGTTGTCTCCAGGTTGTTGCTATAGGTAGGAAGACACCAGGATATGGCGAGGCAGAAAACTACTGTGAATAACGTCGATAGTTAGGGACGATATGATTGGAAGTATCCAATCATATAGTCGGAACAAGGGTTCTTCTATCCGTTTAGGCAGTTGGGATGCTGTTATGCTCATGTAGTTGTTAAGGGATCCTCTTGCACACTCATTGCATCTGCTCATTTTGACTCCAGTGAGACTAATTAGTTTTCCTTCGTATTACTCCAGGACAAGACCATACCAGCCGTTCATATCTCAACAGAAGTCGAGCCCAGCCTCCTGGCCGTTGGCCCTTACCATCTGGTCGTCGGCATGAATAACAGGACGTGGATCTACGATCTGAACGGAGACGCTCACACTGGCGAGCCGATACAGTCGCTGTCTTCCAGCCCTCAACTCCTTGGGGATCGCGAGTACATGGCCAACCTCTCCGGTATATGTCTGAACGCTGAGTACACAGCTGCTAGTTTCGCGGGAAAGCTTCATCTGCACTTGGTAGGTAACACCCACGGAGTCTTTCAAACGTACGGTGCTATTTCTGTCGACATCTGATCACAGGAGCATCTAGGAGAAGAGTGTGGTGGAACGGCCCGAGCGCTATCTAGCGAAGATTAGATGAAAGCCCTCAATGAAAAATGCATTCAAATCTGGTTGAGGCATCATCAAAAAGGCATTCAGTCCGAAATGAAAATCTACTCGTGGGTAGACACAATTATTTTATAAAGGATTCTTGTAGAAATTTTGCGCTGATCCCGAATATACCAAATTATGTCTTGCATAAAAACTGTATTTTTCCTCCCTTTTCATCGCAATTTGACAGTTGAGGGGGTCTATCGACTTGTTTTTTCACATTTACTGCACCGGAACATTATGCAGTGTATCATGAATTATGAACATATGGAATATTATTTAGGAACTTTTAGGAATTAGAAACGCTGGAATTTGACACGATACACATCGGCCGACTGATAAGAGATAACTAGCGATAACCCGGGTTCTTGAGCTCCGGTAGGTTCATCTAATCCTTGGTAAGCAGCGCTCGGGCCATTCCACCACACTCTTCTAGATGCTCCTCCTGATCACAGATGATGACCTAACAAGGCTTCGCTGGATTCGCATTCCATCAAATGAAGCAGGTTCCCTTACATGCGTATATTGCGTTTTTCTTCTTATGGCATCATAATGTTTCTTACGTTACCAGACTGAAAGTGGCGCTGGTAAAAAGTCTGCTGGGATCACTGAAGAAAAGGAGATGCGAGTGTTTCCAGACGCTGGGGAAATTATGAACATCACATGCCACGCCATTACCACAGATTTCCTTGTATACGCTTCTGATGTAAGTCTGAATTTATTTCCATTAAATCGAAAAGCGTCCAAATTCCATTTGTTTGCTAAAAACTGATTTTTCTAGCTGGGCGACATTAGATTGTTTGGTTTAGAAGACTGGAAGCTGATTAGAGAATACAAACATCCTGTGCCGATCAAAGCAGTTTTCCCCGACCTTGTTGCCACCCGTGTCATTGTGGTGGACACGAAAATGGAAGGATACCTTTACTCCCCAGTAAGTCGTCTTATTCAGACGCTGCGTGCGTTTAAAAATTGACACGTATTTTAACTGGAATTTTGACAAGTATGTCTCTTTTTACAGGTACACAATACCATGACGTTGATCTCGGATTTCCCGGCAACAACCGCTGGGGTCCTGTGGGACCAACACCCTGCTGACAGGAATGTCTTTGTCACTTTCGATTCGTCCACAGTCGTCACGTTCGTTCACATTCGCGACTCAATTGATGGTTAATCAAACACATTATTTTTCTCCAGTGTTCCGATATCTTGCAGGACAAACCCGAATTGATCAGGCTGGGAGGTTCATCTTCAAACTTATTCTGAACCCGAACGGATTCTAAGGGATTCTAACGGATTCTTTGGGCTGTATTAACGCTGCTATGATGATATACTGTTTGAACAAATAAAATAAGGATGCAAATTACTCCAGTGGCCAAAAATCTCAGTGTGTTCCGGATAGAATCATTTAATAAAGAATAAAGTAAACAATTATTTCATTTGTCAGTTGCCGGTTTGATTAGGGCCAAAAGCTCGTACAATTTTGGAACTGGCTATTATCATCGTGTAGTTCTTTCAAAAGTAATTTTGTCAAGCCAAACGTACGAAAGCTACATTGAACACAATTTGGATACTATCTGCAACTTGATGAGAGTTACCCAGTGTCCTATGTGGATCCACCGCGCGCGTCGGAGCGTTCGGGCGTTGGCGCTTTGAAGACGCAGACCAATGAAAACCATGGAAATTGTCACGTGATTCGGGCGGCACGTTGTCGCGACAGCGTTGAACGCTTCGGTTTGATTTCCAAACTAGTTTGATTTTTACCGTCACCGCCTCGCGTCAAGCGCCGCGTTTGTTTTGTTTGTCTCGTTTGTTCTGTTAATTGCTGTGTAGAAGACCGTGGTTTTGAGTATTTTGTGTGATGGAAATATTAATTAAAGAAGTCCAAAAGCGGCCGTGTCTTTGGAATAAACGGTCGGAACACTATAAAAATCGTGGTTTGGTGGAAACTGCTTGGGACGAAGTGTCGCAGCAACCTTGCATGGCAAGTAAGTACCCCCCTCCCCCCCCCATGTCTACCTACGTTTAATGAGATGTTTAAAAAATAACAATACGTGATTTTTAGAAACAAACTGTATTTAGGTACTCTTATTTATTTTATTTTTTTCAAGTCTCCTAGAATTATACAGTATCAACTAGTAGGTAAGACAACGTTGGTTCAGAAAATATTGCATAAATGTCTGTCTGATACTTGAACTTAATCAAAAATAAAACAATAAAAATAAAAGAACAGGTGCACAATACTTGACAGTCGGCGTCCACTGAAATACGAAGCGTCTGGCGTTTTCACGTAGGACACCTTTTTTTCGGCC
This sequence comes from Leptopterna dolabrata, assembly GCA_954871275.1. NCBI lineage: Eukaryota > Metazoa > Arthropoda > Insecta > Hemiptera > Miridae > Leptopterna > Leptopterna dolabrata. The sequence goes on along the minus strand of OX940987.1, from coordinate 26,744,864 downwards.
GCCCGGCATGACGACGCGATTTACGTGAACGCCCGAAAGCTCCGACGCGTTGACGCGCGCGGCAGATCCACGTAGGACACGGCCTAAGAGTTACTTGATCTCTGACTAGTCAAATATAGTTACGCCATAATTTTTTAGGATATTTCGGTACTGGCCACTTAGTACTGAATTTTCACTGACAGGAGCTGTCAAGATTCGAATCCGGTTAGTCGAAACTGTTTTCACCCGATAGCTTTGGTAATTAGTTTCGCCTAATCAATTCAGGTTTTGACTGATTTTGGGTTTGGCCTGCATATTGTCTACGTATTTCATGAAATGTGCAGGACCCATAACCTATTAGACAGTGTGAACCACGTGTATATGCTCAGGCAAACAGAGAAGTACAAAATGTGTCCAAAACTACCCCAGTTGTAACTTCGTAATTGTTGTAGGGCCGAAACTGCTGAAGATAGGTGAAACGAAGTTGCCCCTCGAACAAATCCCGTTGATATTGCAACGCGGCGTGGTGACTCTGCAAACACCAGGTGGCAAACTGACAAACATTACTTTGTCCACTCACAGCAATTCTACTTCAATCAGCAGCCAGAGTGACACAATGAAAGCCACTCTGGAGAAACACATCGCTTTGAACAGGTCCATCATGTTATTTATTCACATAGGAGTTTTGAAAGCAACATGAGTGAAAATCTCTTCATGTGAGTTATTATGCTATAATGAGTTGTTCTTAATCTGGTTCTGTTGACTTTATTACCTCCTAGATTCACAGAGGCGTGGAATACTTGTCTTCTTCTAAACAAAAGGGAAGATTGGGTACGGCTAGCAAAAGCTGCGCTAGTGAATTTGGACCTAGAAACCGGTGAATATTCTTGAACCCTCCTGTCCACTATTTCAACGTTGAAAGCTTTGAATTTGTTTTTAATGGCAATGTCGATTTATAGGTTTGAGAGTCTATCGTCATATTGGAGATGCAGGGATGTCCATGTCGATTGAAAATATCATTCGAGTCGAGAACAAGAAACTGGTGGCTGGCCATGTGGCAGAGCTTCTTGGCGACTTCGATAAGGCACAGGTATTTAATGAAATATCATAGGACAGCACAGTGATAGCATTAAACCCAGTTTTGAGGTCACCCTGCTGTTCAGTCTTTGTCCAACTAAAAGAAAAATCTCCGTTTACAGGCTCTGTACCTGGACTCTGCAGACCCTGGCCAGGCTTTGATCATGCGGCAAAATCTTCTCCAGTGGGACCAGGCGTTGCAGCTTGCAAGGAACTTGGCACCAGAACAGGTCCCTTACACTTCATTGGAGTATGCGAACCAGCTGGAGCTCATGTTAGTTACCGAAATTGTCTATTATAACAGTAAAAGTAGCTTATAATGATCTAATTGGGACTGACTGGAAACAGTCACTATACGTGACCAATCTCTATAAGCGACTTCTACTATTTATACTTTGTGGTGATTTTAGCCATTTTTACCGTTATTGGCGAATTGTGACCCCCAGATTGACCTACTTTTGATCAGTTATTATTTTGAGGAAATTTGTATTAAAACCGATAAAGTTATCTTCTGATTCGGGTCATCATTCAATACCACTTTTAATGAATATATACCAGCTGTTGGAGATTTCAGCCATTTTTGCCTATTTTGTCGACTTTTTTGACTCCCCAAAAACTAAACAGTACTGTAACAGGCACTGTAACAAGCCATTTCCCTGTGTGTTTACTTGCAGCCGATCGGGACGTGACTGTTCCTATCCTTATATCCGACTTATTCCTTTAACCGCCTTTCTACTAAGCGACTTCTACTGTATTATAATTTACTTGGAGTTTTAATCATTCTGTTCGTTTGGTGATGTCTAGAGAGTTTGTGAGACATTTGCAGCCCCTCTTTGGAGCTACATACCCATCTCAGATCGAAGACTCATTTTCTGTTCCAAACCGCTGAATCAAATTATTGTTTAAGCAGCTTATTTGACGCAGAAGTTGATGTTCTTTAATTTTGGTATGAGACAACCTTTCTGTAAGATGCACCTCTCAGGTGTTATACTACAAAAACTGAAAAACGTGCCAAACTTTAGCGGTTTTTGGATACCAAATGTTTAGTTCACCTCAGAAACCGTTGCAAAACTAGTATTACTCTTATTTTGGATGTCCAAAGGGGTTTAAAATCGTTTCGAGCTTTATGCAATTCTTTAGCAGGCGAAAGTATAATTTGCCTGGGCTATTCTAGGAAGGGTCTTGACTTCTGGTTGAAATAACATTCATAAGGCTTGTGGATTTGATGTAGGGGGCAGTACGCTGAAGCGCTGATCCACTACGAAAGGGCGGTTATCGACAACCAACGCCAGATTCCAGAATTGGCCAATCATAACGACAGATGCCGCTCCGGTGTCGCCAGAACATCTCTGCGCGTTGGCGACTATCGCCGAGGGATGTCCATTGCTGGGGATTCCGCTTCTTCATCTCATTTAAAACTCCAATGTGCTGAAATCATGGAATCTGTTAAGGTAATTGTCTTAATTTTCAAAGATGAAGTAACTTTAAGCCGTTTCACCCCTTTGACAGTATTCGAAAACTATGAAGCTATGATGTGACATGTGTACTTAAGTACGTGTCCTATTATAATTATACAGAACACTTCAAACATTTAGGGTTTTTCTAATCCTACTACATTCTGTTTTGCGCAAAACACTAACATTAATGTTTTCTTTGTTTAAAAAAAACTTCGAAGATTTCCATTGTAATAGAGGTTCCAGTGAGATTTTGACTTGAATTTTCTCCCTAGAAATTGAATGAAGCGGCCATTTTGTATGACGAGGCTGGCGACAAGAACAGAGCAGCTGCAGCGTACATAGGCTTGAAAAACTGGAAGAAAGTGGGCACACTCCTCAACGATGTTACTGATCTCAAAATATTCCGTCAGTATGCCAAAGTGAGTGGTTGAACATAAACCCAATTTGATTATCATTACAGAACCTGTTCGTCCCATCCGACCTACTACTTAAATGGTCATTGTATACAATCACGACTAAGCCAATGTTTTTCACAGGCTAAAGAATCAGAAGGCGATTATGGAGCTGCTGTACAGGCTTATAATGAAGCCCACGATGTGGAAAACGTTGTCAGGCTGCTGATAGATAAGCTGAACCAACCGCAGAAAGCTATGATCTTTGTTGAGCAGACACGTAATATTGAAGCAGCACGCCGACTTGGACAGTTAGTACCTGTTTATATTATGTTAGTCAAAACGGATGCATTTAAACCTGGGGAGTCACGTGGTACATTACGTTCCTGACTTGATAGTTTCATGGGGCATTGTAGTATGCACCGGATGAGAATAGAGCGAGCAGGGGCGGTAGATGGGTGCATGCGAACTTGAGAGCTTGCCGCAAGGAGCTATTAGCTCCAGCCAGATGTATTTCCACCCTTAATCTTATCGGTAATGTGCATTGGTACTAGGAATTTGAGGGTTGTTGCTGCCAGCAATGCAGAAAACTGGTAATGTTTTATGTCGTTGAGTATAACACTAAAGCAAAGCTAATTGTATTTTTAGGTTTTTTGAGAAAATTGGCGACTACTCTTCAGCTCTCAAGTACCTGGTAATGTCCCGGTCTGAGAACGAAGCCTTGCGCCTCTGCAAAGAACATGGCCTTGTGGAGCTGTACGCTGGCATTGTCACGGAAGAAATCGGTGGGAGCGAAGAGGGTGAGCGTCAACTCTCCTCGTTGGCGGTCTACTTTGAGCAACAGGGGAACCCCATGTTGGCAGCCAAGTGCTACTACCACGCTGCTCAGTTCAATAAGGTATGTCATTTGGTTTTCTGTTGGTAATTGCTTCATGTAGATTTGGATCGTCTCCTTCACATTCAGTACGAGACCCAGGTCGTGTAGAGCCGAAAGGCACTGCCAAAATCCTCTCTCAGCAACCTCTCTGCATCTCCAATCCTGGTGAGTCGTGGACAATGTCATGTCATCTGCAGATGACACAGCAACATTATGAAGCTGCTGTCCGTGGGGTTTATTGTTTTACATTTAGTAGTAAGTGGGAATTGAAAGTACCCACCAGTCTGTGTTTTAAAAAGATAAGGCAACGTTCAAGAGGAAAGGGGCAAATACGGTATAGCGAGGGATTGTAGGTGCTGCCGACTGGCAGATTGCTGTTAAAGTGCAGTCAGCAACTGGAAGATAGCTGTGAGCTATCGCATCTGTTCACCTGTTCAGTATTTCTATTCATTTCCCAAATGAGTGAAAACTTATTACAATGAATACTAAGATGTCCTCCTCAGAAGGTTCAACCCTGAAGATCTTTCCTGCGTGGGATAAATTGTGGTTTGGCGAGTTTATCAAAATTTAATTAGGGTTTATTGAGTATCTGTCCTCAATATTTCTACCCTGTCTTTTTCTCTGCTTGTTCTAACAAATTTGGCATGGAAAACTAACATCCCCGCTACAAACCACTAAGATACACTAACTCGGGTAATACTGTACAACTTTATTTGGACTAAGTGATATGGCCATAATTTATTTTGCAGTGCAGGAACTGTGCATTGAATCAATTTATAAAGAGAATATTTGGTTTATAGTTACGTTATTGCTATCATAGTAAGAAATTATTATCTAAAACATCAAGTTAAAAAATTCTACAAATCTGATCTGGACCACCAAGGGCCAGATTATAACTAATGATTATAATTAATTGGTATCCAGCTAAGATTATATCGAAAATTGGCGGTACAGGTCAATGTTATTGAAGACTTGTCATCCAAAATGGGCACTTAACTTTCACCTGTACCCGTGTTTTTTAGTGAAATAGGTGAATGTTGGGGAAAAAAATTAATGTTCAGAGAACAGACAATGAATAAAATGAATTTTAAGGTTCAGTGTGTATTCACACTCTTACCCATTTTCCAGGCTCTGCGAAACCTGCTCCAAGTCGCCAAAGGGAACCCCGACAATCAGGAAGCCATCGTGCTCGGCATAGAGGTCGTCGGAGCGGCAAACGACGATATAATGGCCAATCAACTAATTGAACTTCTAGTCGGCGATTTGGATGGTGAACCTCGAGTGAGGGAAACACTTCCATAGATAAGAAGGATATTGACGGACTTGAGCTGTTTGCACAATTGGTAATTTCTGTTTGTTTTTCAGGACGCCAAATATGTTTTCAAGCTGTACCGTGCGAGGAAGCAGTACAGGGAAGCAGCCAAAACCGCGGTGATAATTGCCAGTGAAGAGTTGAACAATGGTAAGCCTGAAATTTCACTGTTAGTCAGACCACCGAGTAAAGTGGTGCAATTTCTATTCTAATAGCACTTAATCTAGGTGGTGTCAGCATCTTAAATACAGCAGATCATACAATCAACACCATAGTACAATATGTTCTGAAATGGTGATGAAGGTGATCCCCATGCTCTCGCTCCAGTGTCAGCTTGCTCGTGACTGTGGATTGGTCTTTCGTATGCACAGTCCTTGGAGATGTCTTGTCCGCCTATGTGTTATCAGTGGCAATGAGTTGTTGGGAACATGTTTAGAGATAGTGTAAGGAGAGAGCTAGGTCCTTTATTAAATTAAATAAAAGTAAATCATTAAACAACTATGGGTAGGAAGTGGTTGTCTGATCACGTGGTTTAATAAAATAAACTGTGTGATCAGACAGTGTCCACTTTCTATCCTGATTTTTGATAGAGATCACACAACCCGAAGACTCAAACCAGACAACGTCCACTTTCTACCCTGATTTTTGAAAGAGATCACACAACTCGAGGACTCAAATCAGACAAGGTCCACTTTCTACCCTGTTTTTTGATAGACATCACACAACCCCAGGACTCAAATCAGACAACATCCACTTTCTACCCTGATTTTTGATAGAGATCACACAACCCGAGGACTCAAATCAGACAGCATCCACTTTCTACCCTGATTTTTGATAGAGATCACACAATCCGAGGACTCAAATCAGAAGGTCCACTTTCTACCCTGATTTTTGATAGAGATCACACAACCCGAAGACTCAAATCAGATAAGGTCCACTTTCTACCCTGATTTTTGATAGAGATCACACAACCCCAGGACTCAAATCAGACAACGTCCACTTTCAATCCTGATTTTTGATAGACATCACACAACCCCAGGACTCAAATCAGACAACATCCACTTTCTACCCTGATTTTTGATAGAGATCACACAACCCGGGGACTCAAATCAGACAGCATCCACTTTCTACCCTAATTTTTGATAGAGATCACACAATCCGAGGACTCAAATCAGAAGGTCCACTTTCTACCCTGATTTTTGATAGAGATCACACAACCAGAGGACTCAAATCAGACGGTCCACTTTCTACCCTGATTTTTGATAGAGATCACACAACCCGAGGACTCAAATCAGACAGCATCCACTTTCTACCCTGATTTTTGATAGAGATCACACAATCCGAGGACTCAAATCAGAAGGTCCACTTTCTACCCTGATTTTTGATAGAGATCACACAACCCGGGGACTCAAATCAGACAGCATCCACTTTCTACCCTGATTTTTAAAAGAGATCACACAATCCGAGGACTCAAATCAGAAGGTCCACTTTTTACCCTGATTTTTGATAGAGATCACACAACCCGAGGACTCAACAACATCCACTTTCTATCCTGATTTTTGATAGAGATACACAACCCCAGGAATCAGACAAGGTCCACTTTCTACCCTGATTTTTGATAGAGATCACACAACCCGAAGACTCAAATCAGATAAGGTCCACTTTCTACCCTGATTTTTGATAAGAGATCACACAACCCTAGGACTCCAGACAAGGTCCACTTTCTACCCTGATTTTTGATAGAGATCACAACCCCAGGACTCAAATAATCACAATTAAAAAAACTGTTTAAAACACGCTTTTATTTCGAAATGATATTAAATAAAATAATTTCTTTCCACTACACGGGAATGTAGTAATTTTTCATGACGTTGTGGGACTCCCTGCCAGTGGTGGTGCGGAGTGCTAGCAGGCGGATAGGCGATTCTATTTTCCCTTTTCGTTTCTTTCCCTTCTTCCCCATTCCTAATGATCTATCTTCATTCCCTACACCAGTTTTGGTGGGGCATAGCACAAAAAAGGCTGAGTACCGCTGACCCAGAGCATGTTCCTCTGTTGTACAGGAAACTACAGCGTTGCACACTCTGTGCTCCTCGGGATGTGTATGGACCTACACGACAACGGGTTACCTGTAACGGCAGAGCTCATGTCCTTGCTCACTCTTCTCCACTCCTACCGCCTCGTTCGGATTCACGTCAAACTGGGTGACCACTACAAGGCCGCCAGGATGCTTTTGCGCGTGGCCGACAACATATCCAAATTCCCAGCCCGTAAGTCAACGCGTTCCATTTCCACGTGGCATCCACAGTTATTCAAGTACGGTAAATGATTTTTATTACATCCGAAACATCTGTATTTCAGACGACGTGGCTATTTTGACTTCGACAGTCATTGAGTGCCATAGAGCAGACCTCAAGGGGGCAGCATTCACGTATGCTGCTATGTTGATGAGACCAGAATACAAAAGCAAAGTAAGTATTGCCGAGTTCACTGTAGAGTTGTACTTATAGAAGATGGTGATGCTTCGTCAATGAGCACAAAACGCTGTCCAAGCTTGTGAGATGTGAACAGGCTTAGTTGGTAACTCGTTAGACGTTAGTATAGGATAGAACCAATTGTTGCGTCCTCGTTACCGAAGGTAGGGAAGCCTTTGATTCGTGAATGAGTAAAAAAAAATGTATGTCCTCCAAAATGAAAACGTCCACTACCATTTCGGGTTTCAGACACCGAGGAACATTTTTGGTTCCGTTTCTGTCTGTGGTAATTCCTTGTAACGCCCATAACTACCAGAAATAATGGTCGGAATGGGCTGTGAAATTTGGAGGGTAGTTGCGGGTTGGGTCACAGATGGTCCCATACCGAAATCAATGAAAAAGTACTGTAACTTTCGTCTGCGCATGCGCAAACGTGAAATACTTGAAAATCCCGTAACTACCTTAAATATCGTTGAGATGAGTTCAAACATGGAGGGTCGATCAGGAATAACGCTTTGATAGTTCAGTATGAATTTCATTGGAATTGTACAGTAACTTTCGTCTGCGCATTCGTGAACATGAAATGTTGACCATTTTCTTGAAACGCTCTTAACTACGCGAAAAATAGTTGCGTATGAATTTCATTGGAATGGTACTACAACCTTGTCTGCGCATGCGCGGACATGAAATGTTGCAAAAATGTTGACATGTTTGATCCTGTTACGCATGTTAGGTAATTGATTACTACTCTGTTTGTTCATTTGACGCATCGTTTTTTTGCTAACTACATTCTACACATCCATGGTACAATAAGTGAGGAAGCTATACTGCCCACCTAGGTAACTTGGCAGACGTTTTTAATTTGGAAACGCTTTGGACAGACCAAAAAACATAAATTGGCCAATTTCTATCAGAACAGGATATGGTACGAAATCGCAGCTCACTATGAGCATGCAGAATTTAAAAAAAAAATATTTAAAATGGAATTGGATTCACAAAAAAATGTCGTACCTATTAAGTAAATACAGATATCAAATCAATCGTTTCGAGTAAAATGCAATAAAAACAGCAGTCTTTTCTATAAGAATGATTCATGTTTTGAATCAATTTTATTATTATCTAGTAAAAAATAGAAAAAGTATTCACCAGATTCCTTGTGGCTCCCTTTATGCCTGCTCCTGGCCTAGTGGTAAATCCACCACTGCCTGTACTTACTACACACAGTAGAGATACCGAACTAAATTATTACGTATTGCGTTTACAGATCGAAGATAAGTATTTGAAAAAGCTCGAAGGAGTCGTGAGGAAACCTCCGAAAGGGCCGGACAACAAGATCGCTGTGGACAGTCCTGAGAAACCGTCTCCTTGCCCTTTCTGCAACTACAGTTTGCCCGACTCCCTGCTTTCGTGTCCTCAGTGTCAGAACCACGTGCCTTTCTGCATTGCCACGGTGAGCCAATTCAAAATTTGAATGATCGAAACCGACCTGTCCAGCACTCAGGCGTGCGAGCAGTATAACATTCCCAGTAAATGGTTGTGGATGGTTCACGTGGTAGATGGGAGTGATGATTCACACTCTTGAAGATAGACAAACTATGAAATCGTGAAGGTACTACGCAAAACCAGTGAGTGTAATGCAGTGGGCCAGTCCTGTATTACATACACAGGGTTTGTTTCGTTCGCCTTCAGTTAGCTTTGCTTGCCATAGCTTGTCACATCTTCTTGTGCTAAGAAACAGACAATTCTTTGTTTTTCTTACCACGCAGGTGGTACCTACCGTTTGAAATGTATGCTAGCTACATGTAAATCTGAGTGAAGTCCTACTTATGTTTTTTTTTCAGGGACGTCATGTTGTGAAGGAGGATTTTACAGTTTGTCCCAATTGCCAGTTTCCTGCCATAAAAACTGAACTGCTTAGGTAAGTACCTACTGCATTCCACGACTTGCAGTACCTGTCTTTTAACATTACGCTCCAATAAATCACTTCAGAAATTCTGGATTTGACTAAATTTATTGAAATGAAAAAGGTTCGTTCAATTTGTCAAATTTTTGATGTTGGCAGCATTGCGATTTCTCAGGCCTGAAGCTAGTGATGGGCGATTCCAAATGAATTTTATAATTGAATGATCTCACATTCGGTTTGGCAATGGTCACGTTTAGCTCCTGCAATCTTCTGAACTCCTAATACATATTTCCCTGTTATGTCAGTTCGGAAGCTCATTTTATCCTCCCCTTTCCCTTCTCATCCTGTAAATACATCAACCTGTTTTTTAAATACACTTGTGACCCCACAGATCTGACTGAAAGCGTCAAATAAACGAATATAGTACAACGTCAAAAATAAGCGTAAAATAAAGGAAGTTTTTTTTTTTAACTTTAGTATGTTTGTTCAAATGATACCGCATTCGGATTGTTGACGGTCACACTCCTAGCGGAACGAAGCGTTGTAATTTTCATTCAAATCGAAATCATTCAAATGAACAATGAATTATTTACAGTTTACATACCACTGCAATATCCATTGAGTCTTCCGTTCGTTGGGAATCTTCTGAACTCCATATACATATTCCCTGGAATGCCGCTTCAACGCTGATATTATCCCCTCCAACCCACCTGTTACTTTGAGGTCCATCTGTGTTTGTCAAACTTTCATAATTCTGTCCAGGAAACGAGGAAAAAGTATTCGAATGCATCAAGAGTAATCGAAATGCTCGAATTGGAATACCTGAAATCTTGCATTCGAATAGGGACGTGTGAGATGCGTTCTTTGGTACACGTTCACCGTTCAACCGAGTCCCTCCAATTATCCCGCTCTAAAAACCACGAAAGCGGGGTTTATAGGTTCAGTAATGTACTTATACTGAATAGTTATACTGTCACTTAGCTCAATATACATTTCTTCATTTTGGAACTGTTTTAGGTAGGTGCCTATAACACACGCCATATTTTGCAGTTTGTGCTCCGGAGACTAGAAAGAAATTTTTTTGAAATACTGTAATATACGATTAAAAGCAAGCGTTAAAGGAAAGAATGATGGGAGCGTTAAGGGGGGAAGAGAAGAACGACATGAACGTTAAGGGGCGAAGGGAAGGGTTAGCGGATGGGGCTGAGGAGTTGTGAAAATTGAGTGAGGTTAGGACCGCCCGCCCGTTCAGTGAGAACGTCAGCTCTTTGGTTCTCCATTCAGTACGGAACCGTTCAGTGCTGAACGTCACATCCCTGCATTCGAATACTGCGAATGAATTCGATAATCGAATAGTCAAATCAAAAATCGAATACCGCATTCGATTTTTTGTCCGAATCACCCATCACTACCTCAAGCTTTAGTTGTTATTTGTTTCTGTTTACGTCGCCTTCTGTCTGTTGTAACGTAAAGTGTGCAACTTCTACGTGGAATAAATCAACATCGGAATTTCCTTCCCAGGTTACTGGAGCTGGGCGAAAGGTGTCCTATGTGTAACGAAGTAGTCAGCCCAGACGAGCTCCGGGTAGAGGTCTTCTTCGAATCCTACATCAACCAAAACGACGAAGACGAGTGATTCTGACGAGGAGGAAACATTTCTATAATTTATTTTAATGACGCGAAAGCCCCTATTTGTTAGAATAGCCATACTGAAGTTCAAACGTTCCTTAGTCACCATGGTGTGCCTTACATGACATCACTGTTGTTTTTAATAATAGTAGTAATTTATTTATTTCGATCTCATTTTCATGTTTTTATTGTAGGCTAAATATCATTGAACAATGATTAAAATATTAGGTAATTCAAGATTTGAAACCGAGCCATTACAAGCACACATTCCGTCCAAATCTGTCATTAAATGCAGTTGGAAGTAGTTATATTTTTTTAGGTTAGTACCGTTTATGATAGCAACTTATGGTAAATTTTGAGTTAAGTAGGTAAACAGCAGTTCGTGCCATTTGCAGCACTGTCACAAATGTTACTCCATCGCTCAGGTAATTACCATACATCAGAAAGATGAGTTACCTACCTAATTGTTAATAAAAATAATCGAAAACCTCCGTTTGTTATGCAGCAGCTGAGAGGCCACAATATGCATTCAAGAATGACGGCACTATTACATTACTGATTTATTAAAAGGACAAATTTATTAGAAAAACTATTATCTTTGGGCACTACAATGTGTGTGATGGAATATAATTAATTACATCATGAACATTGTTATTTGTTTTAATTATAACTTGTTTAATAGTTATAATTACTTCTATTTTTAATAAAACAATTACCGTCTCTGTGCCATCAAGTGCTGGACTTGGTCGCATTTGACGTCAACCTCCAATCGCTATTGATAATTTGTTAATTTATTTTTTTAAATTATTGATCTGTGATCCTTTTGCAATCTACTCTATGTATTTGTATATTTACAGCTTGAACCAAATTAAATTTGAACTCATCATTTACTCAGGGATACTCCAAGGTGGGAACTAGGATCGATGCATGAAACTACAACTCCCAGAAAAAATATATATTGAATGTATTAAAAATACAGATGATATGATCGAGCCCATTCACGTAGAAAGTACTAAATGCTGCACTATGGAATCCAACAATTATAGTAATTTATAACTCAAGATTATGTAGAAAAATAAAAATTGAAGAAAATAGAGTTACTTGATATGATTTAATGACCCCATGTCATAAATTTAATAATAATTACTCCTAAAAGCTTTTATTTGACTAATGGACGGTTTTTTCTGTGAAATATCACGCAGCTATTGGACTTTGTGATGTTGAGTACAGGTTACATACTTCAGTTGAAATGTATGCATTGCCTTGGGTATTGTGTCGCAAGATTCAAACCATAAGAAATACCAACACCTCGTACATAATAAATACGTAAATCTAGTTAATAAATTAATATTAAATATATGAGTTAAAAAATATGTCCCCCAGGGAACACAGATTGCACAGTATTTTTCTACCTTACCACTGAACATTTAGAATTTGAGGCTGGAATATTTGTGCAATTAATATATGTGCATTTTAATTTGAAAGATCTCGATAAAAACTTCAATTCCTAAGGAAATCAACCGCATACCATCACCGCGAAGTGAGCTTTACTTGACTCTACTTTCGAACTGCTCAATAATAATCCGGAACAGGTGCACAGGCGATCTTCACGAAGTCTTCGTATTTCACGGAGGAATTTGGCGAAGTGACGTTGGCCTCTCGAAATATTTGGTCAACTGCAACAAAATTATTGAAATATTTGTACAGTAGGTATTTAAATGGTAGAGCTGATTAATAGAAGAGCTGATCGTAATGCAAGGGATAAGGGCTCTAAATGATCTAAATCCTCAGTGCATAGCAGAATGAATCAAGACATTCACCAGAATGGAAATAACCGCCAAAAATGGCTGCATGTTGAAGAAAAATATTCAGAACCATTGGAAAAATGGTAGTTTGACGTTTTCAAAAATAAGCGTCATTTTTTAAAATTGGGGTGACTGAAAGTAAAAATGCGGCAAAAACGACGTATGAATATTGCCACCTGATAGGCTGTTTGAAGTTTCAAAGGCAAAGGTTCTCCATGCTGCCAACAACCCAAAATTGGAAACGGCAAACCTTACTGGCACCTTTCAAGAACCTTTTCCATGACTTTTTCCCTTGTTTTGATTTTTGAAGATTTAAAAAAAATTTATTTATAAATTTGCGGTTCTATCCATCCATTGTGGTTCTGTACACCGAGCGATCTACTAGCGCTGTAAGCAGGATTTGAATTGAACTACTCGACAATTTACCTGATACCTCATTTGTAGCAGAAACACAGAAATTCAAATTTCACACTTTCCCTATACTTTCCTACAAAAACACCTCATTATGTGGTCAATTGAGGTGAAATAAGAACAACAGCCTTGGGGCATTGTATTGCAAGATTCAAACCATAAGAAATACCAACACGTTGTACATAATAAATACGTACACGTAACGTAAACACATAAATACGCAAAACTCATTATGTGGTGTTGGTTTCCGTTATTGAACAGAATTTGGCCAAAAAACGAAGAATTTGTAACCCACGAAAATTGCCTATTGACGAAGGCAAAAGTTAGCCTGTTCCTGATGTTTTCTGGTAAAAATTCAAAAAACTCGTTGAATTCCTAGGTACAGTCTTTTCGATTAAGTAGTAAAAACGAATCATCGTAGATCATCAAGGTGATAACTTGTTAATATTACGTGTTAGAGCTGGAAGGGTTGGAGATTGCTCCCGAAACATTACCTATTTCATTTTTTGTAGATTCTGAACTGTTACTACCAGGACCCATTACGGGTAAATAGATTAAAATATATTACAGCGTACCTATTCAGATTAATGAAAATGAGGCAGCCTTTGAATGGGGTTTAACACAGTACCTAGCTACCTATTCTGGTATGATGTTTTATAAAATGATGAATAACTCCATCATAAATAAATCGGAGGTATCAAAATTATTTTGGTTCGCTACAAACATTTTTTCAGACTATTAGGGACAGGTAATGGTGGATGTCAAAAAACAGCATAATGTTAAATAAATTACCTGTACCTACATCAATCAACACCAATAATTCAAGAGCGTTACGTTACAATTTACGTAATTATTGGTGTTGTTGTTGTTGCCCAGTTACACAACATCAGAATATAATAGGTGAGAGAAACATGAAGGTATGAACATCAAAATGAAATAGGTACCTACCCACAAGTTTGAAAAATGTGGTAAAAACAATGCTGGAGAGAGGAGGTCTCAAAAAGTCAGTCATTCAAACGAAAAACAGTTTGGTTGATAAAAATGATGTTATTTGTTTATTTATTTATTTTTAGAAAATTGCCGTTAATAAAGCTATTTAAGGCGTACAACCATAATTTCCTTTAAATATGGAGGGGATGGAAATTTTGTTCAAAGAAGTTGTGATAGTAGCTGTAGCCATAATGTAACTAGTGCAGCTATAATGGTAGGTAGCATTTATGTAGGTTTGGTATCTAGTGTGGATCTTTCTGTTAAATTGAACTTCTAAAAATTCACCAACTTCAAATTAAAATGTTTATAGTAATTTTACATGAAACAGTTCAATTTCAAATTAAGTTTCTAGGAGGGGAAAAAAAGTTTTGGTGTATTAGGATACGGACGTAAGAAGTCCTCGAACCTGCGAGAAAATGGATCTCAATAGTATCCATGAAGACTCCGATCAGCTGTTTCGCGAGTCTCGAATTGTTCGCTGATAAGGGAAGTCATTCTCGACGTTTCTTTTGTTGTTTTTGTTATTATCGAAGTTGTGGAACAGTTTTTCATAGTTTAAATTTCCATTTGGAGTTCTATAATAATAATCGAGTGCTTGAGAATCGGGAGAAAGTTGAGTTTGAGTGAAAAGTTCGACCTACGCAGTTCGGCTGACCTACAAAATGAAGGACTCCGACCACACAAACCGCATGCAGTTTTGTGCTTTGTAACGGAGTTGAATTTGAAATTTAAGAATTCGCAGTGAAATGTGAAAACTCGTTGGTTGCTTACAACGAAGAAAGTTACAAGTTGTAGTGTGGTGTCATAGGTTCACTTTGGAACAGGTTAAAAACTGCCAATCATTCTCCAGTATTCATTTTGTCATTTCCAAGCGAAAATCGCGTAGTGATAGAATCAAGCGAATAGTGTAACACGACAGGTAAACATTAGTTCAACACATTGCTTTGTGGGTTTTGTCCTGCTGTAGATATAAAGACACGAGTTTTTAAAAGATGTACAGTTTCGAAGGCAACTACAGGCGGCGGCCTCAGCAGAATTTGGCAGGAGCGAGTCGGCAACCTGATAAAAACGAGCTGCTGATGCGCGCGCATTTGGAGCGCCAGAAACGTCAGAACGACCGGAAACGTATCGAAAGTGCCATCAAGGTTCAGGCGTACGTCCGTGGATTTTTAACGAGACGGAGGTTGAAACGAGTGAGGAGAGAGCAGTTCGACGAGAAAGTCTCCGAACTCCACGGGCGGAGCTCTTCAAACGGGTCGTACGAGGCTGACGACATATTTCAGGTGCTGAACAGAATCCCGTACATCTGCGAGCCGGAGTTGGACACCGTCAGAGTCACCGAGGCGAATCTCATCGTGCGCTCCAACATGAGAACTATCGTGGATTCAATCAAAGGCGGCCACCACACGCTTCACCCTCTTCGAATACTCCTGTACTATAATCTGAAGACAATAGCCGAGACGAGGGTCGAAGACCAGACGACGGTCGAGGCCATAGAGACTATTAAAAGCTTCACAAAAACTGAAAGAATCGTGCAGGGGAGTGGTTGTGACGTTGATACTGCCAAAGCCGTCGTAGAAGGTGTGTTTTCTTATCTGGTACAGAAAGGATACTTCGAAGTCTTAATTAAATTAATAAGTTTGACAGAAAACAACGATTATTACCTTCGACGAACGTACGGCTTGGAGTCTGTACCACACTTGATAAATCTGATTATTTCTTGCAGCAGTCGAAATCTGAGAGTCTCCTGGCTTCATTCTTTTTGCTCGGTTGTTGCGACGCTGCCTGACATATACCCGTGTTTGAAGGCCCATGTTGTGGGTGACGCGCAGTGGAAAGAAGTGCAGTTTGAAGACCTCATAGATGCCCTGCTGAGACTTCCGTCATCTTGTTATAACCTGACAATACTGTATTTCATACTGTCCATTGACGGTAGGCAAGTGGAAGCACACTGCAGGCGAGCCAACGATTATTTCATGATGATTTTCAATCTCACTTCTTTCCTCATCGAAGCGATTTGCGAGGAAGCGCGAGAAGCCGCTTACGACGAAGAGGACATGGAAATCGTGCAGGAGGATAACCCAATCAGAGCTATGTTGATATCGGAATGCAAAGAGTTGATTTTCAAAGCTGACCGTGCAGATGACTGGGCCCAAATCCTAGACAGAATCCTCCAGGGTGCTGATACACCAGCGCTGAAGAGTTTCACAGCTTGTCTTCTCAATATATGGCTCTGCAGTGACAAATCTCATCAACAGTTGACACTGTGTGTTCACCTGACGTACAACAAAGAGTATATCAGGGCGTTATGGCAGCTCATGAATACATTACGGAGGGAATCCGCGTTCTCTGAGCCAATATCTCTCGTCAGTATACTGTCTCGAGGTTTGCCGCTCACTGTCATGGAAACTAAAGAGCTCATTCCATTGGTGACTATGTTTTCTTACATACTCAACTTCAACTTATCATCCTTGACGGATGAAGAATTCCATTCTGAAGACGATTACACGGTAAACCCGAAACCATTCAAGCTCAGCGAGTTGATATCTGTGAGTAAAACCATGAAAAACTTGGCTGTCGGTATAATAGTAGTGGCGTATCCCGATCTCCATACACACAGACATGATCAGTGTCTGTACTGCAACATTCCAACAGACAACAAAAACTACAATTACCTTTTCTGGACAAAGCTCCACGATGAAGTTGTGAGTATGGTTGTGCATTTGAGAGATCGAGACCTGAGGTTCCCATTCACAAAAGATGGCCACTGGTATTCTAGTTTTGTCTCGAACGTGTCGAACACAGTTCCAGTGTATAAAGGATTGAGTGACAGCCCTATTAAGCCGTTCCGCTGCGCTTTCGACAACAACCTGTACGACAGGAATCACCCTCAGATCAAATCGATGCTTACAACTCACGAGTGCCGCATCCTCCGCCTCCTCAGTTCCATCCCGTTTATTGTACCTTTCATGAAGAGAGTGGAAATCCTTCAAAATTCCACTGACATGCTGAAACTCGAATACCAAAACCCCGACGCCACGTTCCTTGTTATTCCCAACACTCACTACCGAATCAGAAGAAATTACATTTACGAAGATGCATTTGACAAACTCTCGATAGACAATGTTCCGGAACTGAAGAGAACCTTACGGATACAGTTGGTGAATGCAGCAGGTTTGGAGGAAGCTGGAGTGGACGGTGGAGGCGTATCCAGGGAATTCCTTGCAGAATTTATGAAGACGGCTTTCGACCCAAATAGGGGATTTTTTGTGTGCAACAACAATAACGAGCTGTACCCCAACCCTAACGTAAGTGTTATTTGCCCTGACTATGATGTCCATTACGAATTTATTGGAAGGATGTTGGGAAAGGCTATTTACGAGAATATTTTAGTAGACGTGCCCCTGGCAGAGTTCTTTCTTTCAAAACTAGTTGGGAAGAATTTCGATCAGTGCCTGAACAGTTTGGCTTCTATAGATCCCGATTTGTATAGAAATATAACGAAACTGAGGCAGTACAAAGGGGATTTCCCAGAGCTTGGATTGGATTTTACTATATCAGTGAATGAATATGGAAAGAGGAAAGTCATACCTTTGAAAGAAAATGGCTCAGAGATATCAGTAACGAGAGATAACGTGAATGAGTATATATCTTTGGTAGCTGGGTATAAACTACACGTAGAGGTGGAAAAACAGTGCAGGGGTTTCATCAGAGGTCTGAGCATGGTCGTCCCTGTCGAATGGCTTCAGATGTTCACGGCAAAAGAGCTCCAAGTCCTCATATCTGGAAAGGACATTCCCATAGACGTCGAGGATCTCAAAAACAACACTGTGTACACCGGAGGTTACGGTTTGGATGACCCGACGATCATTGCGTTCTGGAACGTTGTGTCCTCATTCAGCGACGAAGAGCGGAGTCAGCTCATCAAGTTTGTCACGAGCCATTCCCGGCCTCCGCTGCTTGGCTTCAAAGAGCTACATCCCAAATTCTGCATACAGAAAGCCGCAGGCAGCGACCGCCTTCCGACTGCCAGCACTTGCATGAACCTCCTCAAGCTCTCAACGTTTGAAAACGAAGAAATCCTTCGGGAGAAACTGATTTACGCCATACAAGCCGGTACAGGATTCGAACTTAGCTGAACGGTTGGCAACAGTGTGCGAGGATCTTGGCTAGTCTCTAAAGAAAACTGTCCTGCCTGTTTTCAAAAATTTTTTTTGTATTCATTAAGTGTAAATTGTACTGTATAAATGGAATTTCTGTGAAGGCATATGAAGAATATTTACCTAATAAATAATGTTATTTTAAATCGTCCTCTGAAGTTCATTGCTATCCTAAATTTCTTCAATAAAAGCTAACAAAGAATGAATGTCACAAGTTTGACCAAAAATGGGCTGTGTACCGGGCGTTCTTGAGCGAAACATGCAGTTATTATTTATAAAATGGAAAGATTCGAAGAAGTCATTTGCAAATGGCATCTCAAATATTGTACAACCTGCGAAGAAACCTTGTTTGAAGCATAAGCATGTTATAGAAATTCCAGTCATGCAGCATGGCTTAAGGAGCGAATTTTCAAAGAAATAGTTTGTGAAATAGAGAATTTAAATTAATGGTTCTGACAGGGCACTCGCTGTCAATGGATTGGTGCGTCGTGCAGAAAAATTGTCAAAAGTAATTTTTGTGTGTTCTGAACAAAAATTTGTCATTTAGATCACTCGATGGAGTCTGAACGTGCTGTAACTACTCGCAATAGTTTCAGCGACTTGAAAAAAAGCAATACCTCATGCCTACATAAAAAATACGCAATTTTTTAAATTTTGGACAACAATTTTGTAAATCTGGTACGCTGGGTGTGTCGTCAAGGACTGAGACCAGTTGCAGTCGATTCAGCGCTCAAAAAAAAAAAAAAAAAAAAAAAAAACCCCACATGCCTGTTGCTTAAATCTTTTTGTTTGGATTTTTTGGAACAAAGCTTCGTAAATTTGGACCCCTGCGCACAGTGCGATCGTTCTGGAATACGAATTCATCATTCCTCTTGGGGGAAGGATTTTTCTGCGCAAGAACGAATTTTTTTACCATACAAATTAAGGGACTTATCGTGTGGAATGAAATAAATGTATATACGAAAAAGTAAAAACTGTAAAAATTTATAATTTAGATCTCCGATGCATGAAACGGATTTAGGAGGGGTTCACAGGCATCATCTCTGAAATTTTGGAACGCGCAAATTAGCTACATTGTCTTTGAAAATTCGCTAACAGGTAGTTTGATAGCATTCCTATAGGAGAAGGAAGGGCAGGCATTGTTCAGCTCGTCTTGCCCTGCCATTGCTGCAGCCCATGTTCACAGTGCGACGTCATAGGTTTGAAAAGGATAATTTTGGGACTCAAGTAAAGTATTTTTCTAAAAATCCATCCATTATCAATATAAAATAGGATTCTAGAATACATTCGACCCATGGGTACTGCCCACTCATTAGGTAGGCACCTATATAAATGCTCTGTGAAGGTTCAGTACGATTTTGAAAGGTTAGGTGATCAGCTGGGGAACCAATGGCCACTAGGCAAATGGCTGCGCCAAGGCCCTTATTATTTTTCAAAAACCTCTCAAGACTGAAGTGAGGGTTTTTCTTCCGTTCAACCCCACCTGTGAGAGTTACCGATGGTGCAGAGGTGATTGAATCAGAGTAGGAACGGCGAGGCAAAAACTGATGACGACCTCCTCTGCTTTTGAAACTACGTATTTAACAATACGTACAGCAGGAGACAGGTTTCGACCTTAGTCATCCTCAGTCCGGAACGGTCGAAGTGTTGGATTCTACAAATTGTAGTTCGTGCTCTCGAAGCCAACACTTCGACCGTTCCGGACTGAGGATGACATTAAGGTCTAAACGTGTCTCCTGCTGTACGTACTGTTTAATACGTAGTTTCAAAAGCAGAGGAAGTCGTCATCAGTTTTAGCCTTGCCGTTGCCACTCTGATTCAATCACCTCTGCACCATCGGTTACTCTCACAGGTGGGGCTGAATCGAAGAAAAACCCTCACTTCAGTCTTGAGAGGTTTTTGAAAAAAATAATAAGGGCCTTGG
Source organism: Leptopterna dolabrata (assembly GCA_954871275.1). Classification (NCBI taxonomy): domain Eukaryota; kingdom Metazoa; phylum Arthropoda; class Insecta; order Hemiptera; family Miridae; genus Leptopterna; species Leptopterna dolabrata. Next base: position 26,724,474 of record OX940987.1, on the reverse strand, counting down.
TGGTCGACCATCTGTGGTTATCTGGGCACAGCCATTTGCCTAGTGGCCATTGGTTCCCCAGCTGACGTCACATTATACGCCTCTTTCAAAATCGTTCTGAACTTTTACGATGCATTTATACTGCGTTCATCGCAATCCCTTCCCTAATTTTGTTTTTAGACAATCAAGATCTTTCAGAAAATAGTACTTTATAAACCAAAAACCTCCATTCATACCTATGTTCGCTGAAAACAAATCCACAGTGTGATGAACGGTCGTTGAATGAAAACGCAATAACAGTGACGGGGATGAATTTTGGGGATGAACCATCAATTGTTATTGTTAAGATCAACAGTGGATGGTAGGCACCTTTCGAATGCGTTGGTAACCAAATCACGCCGTAACGACACTATTTGACAAATAGCCACAACCAAACTGATGTGTTGGTTTGAAACAATTACCAGCGAAATCCAAACATCACATTTCCATAATTCAAATCGGTAAATAACGAGGACAGCGGTTTTTTTTTCTTGAAGAGTAAACACCAACTGGAACACATCTTACCCCAGTGTAATTCATAACGTAGATAGGTAACTACCTGCTTGGTTGTTTAACTTCTCGCTCTAGTTCAAAGTCAACTGTCGGGCCCTTAAGATCACCAGGATACAAAATTGGTAAAGCTTGGTAAGTAGTAACTATCATGTTAAATAAATGTTTATAAGAAATACACAGGAGTTGCTGTCTACCAACAGAATCAGTTGTTTACACTTATAATTTCTACATTTTCTCTGTCCATTTCATTTCTATTAAGTACAGCCCGAAACTGTGTAAATTCGCTCAACAAAATTCTACTCAATGGTCCGTTTCATTCCCTCTTCGAACATTAAATAATTACTTGCAAGTTAACCTTTTATTATAAAGCATGTTACGGCTTACGGGAAAATTAACAAACTTACCTTAGCGTTATATCAAAATTCAAAGAAAAATCTTACCTACTCCCGAAATTGGTTGTTTATAAATGAATGTTTGTTATATCTGAGTAATCAATCACTCTGTAAGGGAATGTACCTAGATATAGCAATATTGACTGGGGCAGCCTGTAGGTACTGATTTGGACGACCTGTACTGAGGTAAATACTCGTATACCCACTCGTATATCAGTACTTCCGAGTAGTCGAGAACACCCAACTATATCACTGAGATAAAAAGTTATAAAGGGTGGGTAATAAACGGTATTTGAGCATAGTCCCTCCTCCCGCAAAAACATCATTTCTCGCCCAGCACAATAATTTGATCATGTATTTTCATCGTCTTTTTGTACAGATGAGTGGTCTGGATCCTCACTAGTGCACGCACCTCAACAATTAAAAACATCCCTCAATCAATCATTTTAGAAAAATATAAAATATTTTGACGCACTATAGATTAATGAGCTTTTATTTAGTGATAATAAGTAACAACATACGATGCTAGTCACGTTAGCGTTGCAAAAAATTTAAAAACATGATATAAACATGGCAGCTTAGTAAATAGGTAGGTAAAAGAGCTATAGCCCACTAAAGTGCGCTAGTTCTATCTCTGTTACTGAGAAAATATTAAGGAAAATCATTTTAATATGGAATTTTCTTCTTTTTTTTGAAAATATTCAGAACTATTGGAAAAATTGTAGACTGAAGCAGGTTTTCAAAAATAAGTATTATTATTTAAATTAGAGTGATTAAAAGTAAAAATGGGGCAAAAACAGACCCGTGAGGTCTATTGACCTCTGATTGGCTATTTGCCCACGGAGGCGAGGGCTCCCACTGCTGCCAACAATCCAACATTAGAAATGGCCAACCTTGGTGGCAACTTTCAAGAACCTTTGTCGTGACTTTCCCCTCGGTGTGATTTTGAGGACGTGTTCAAATCCGTCCATCCATCCATTGGGGTTCCGCACATCGTACAAAGCTGTGCACTACTGCTCTAAGCGGAATTTGAGCTGAACTACTTGGCAGTTTACCTGATACGTCATTTCTAGCGGGAACTCAGAAATTCATATTTCACACTCGTTTTCTGTCTAGACTTTTCAACAAAAACACCTCGTGACATGGTCAATTAAGTGTTAATTTCCATTACTGAACAGAATTTGGCCAAAACAGGGTGAATCTGTAACCCACAAAAATTACCCACTGAAACTGGATTCGAACAGAAGACCTTCTGAATACGAGTCGCGTACCTTTCTATAATCCATTTTGTTCATCATCGTTGATGACGTTGGAGAACACATGAACAAGAGTTGTTTGTCAGCAGTTACTCGAGGATTTTGGAGATGACAAGGCAAGCAGATCCGGTGAATGGAAACGGGTTGGTTTCCGTCTTGGGGGAGGGGTACAATGCATAAGAAGGCAACTAATAAACGTATGGAATAACAAAACACTAGTGAATGGTAATGAATTACGGCACCTAATTGCGAGCATAGATATATGGCAGGGATACTGCTGTAAGAATACTAATAAGCTCTTTAGTCAGTTTCGCGGTCATTTAAGTAGTGCGTACGAATCGGACTGATTATGTAGGTCTTCTCAATAACACTAGACTTCTTAAATAAAGGCATGCTCAGTTTTGAAGTACAACATCCATACTGGTACTTACTTTTAATTCCTTCACTGGTCATTTCGACATACAAGAATACAACATCTGCTCTGCGTTTTGGAGCTGTTGGGACATTTTACGAGAGTTTTATCACAAATGAGTGAGTACCTATGAAAAATAACACACCGATTCGAATCCTATGTGACAATTGATGTTTTACGCTACCTATTTATGTGAAGCGAGAACTTTTTGAACAAGGCAACCTTGAAAACGCCCCTGTGTTGGCCTACCTACACGATTAGAGTAACATCATACAGCCCAGTCAAGAACAATAGGTGGAAAAGAACAATAAATTTGTCTGTATAAACCTTGTGATTGCTCAGGTAGGTATCTGATAGCAAAGAGGGGAAACCCCCAAACAAATGTCAGAAGACTTGTCGTAGTACTTGATAATTGTAAGTTAAGAGTAGTGAGGCGTCAGGTACCACCAACTTACCTCGACACAACATGTCAGTGTGTGGCGTTGGAACAGGATAGTATAAGGTTGATTTTGCATATAATACCTATGCACGGATTGGATCGAACGTAGTACTGACGAGACAGAAGGAAGTACTGGCGAGAGTATCTTCTATAATTAGTGGGTACTTCATCCAGGCAATACACAATAGGTAAGTAGGTATAGCGCGAGGTGAAACCCCTAAATTTTGGCATTATTGATATAATTATATTATAGAAATAATGAGCATAAAGACATGATGATCCTCATCCTTAAATTTTGCTCCAGCAAATCCTCAAGAATGTAGGACTAGTTTTGCATTTGATTAACTAAAAACTAATAATTAAACACCATGGCCATGGAAATGATTCCCAAGCAGTGAGGGATTTTCCACTGAGAAGTTTTGGAGAGGTGCTCGGAACCCTTTGCAGTGTGAGAAAAATTTCATCTGTCGATGTTAGAGTTACTGATATTCCAGTAAGCTGCGTTTCTTTGTGGGCTGCGTAATAATTAGGAACCGTTGTTGTTCAGTTTTCTACTTTGCATGACATTTTATTTAGGCAGGTACTAACAGTAATTTTTTACTCGAGCCAATATGAAGTTATCTCAACTACACCAAGAAGAGATGCCCACCAACATCAAATCAAATCGTTTATTGGGCCATGTTAAGGTTGCCTACTGATGAAATAATGTGTGCGTATTTTACCCAAAAATTAAATTTTTCTAATAGGAGGGACATCACAGAATTTACCTGTAGAGCTCGCGAACATGGTTCGTCAAATGGTAGTTAGAACTTGGGGGGTAACTTCAGTTTGTGAAATGAGATAGAGTTCACGTATGAGCTGGAGATAATATGGGTCCATATTTGGGCTGGGCGAGTGCAGACACAACAATTTGACTTTAGTATTTCAGAATGTTGGTTTATGTAGGTAATGGCTGTTTTAAGAAACGAATTACAGTAGGTACCTACACACAAAATGCTATCTTTGCTCTCTTCTTTCTAAAGCCTCATCGTAACGCCCTAATGATTGTGCGCCATTCTACAAAAATATTTTCCAACATATTTGGCGTGGTTGCGGTTAGGTTATATAATTCCCTCTCCATCCCCCTTGCGTTTCATTTTAATTTTTACTCCTCAATTAATTCTTAGTTTTAATTAACAATACTTACCTATGTAACCATCTGTATTGTTTAATAAGCAATTGTCGTATTTTTTTTAGGTATAGAGGTTATTCGCCCATCGTCTGTGGCAAATCACGCCAAAGGAACGGGGGGGGGGGGGGGGACGTGGTGTATTGATTCAAGCATAGCTAATTACCTGCTATCAAAATCTTTTCAACAGCTCACAATCAGTTAATCTTGGAAATTATTGCACATATAAGTAGCCCTGCTTGAGATATATCAACATTTTGTTCAAAAAATATTAGAACTCCCAAACAGCTAAAGAGGCAGCGAGAATCAATAGCTAGGACCCCAGCTGTAACGACAAACAAAAATGTAGAATTTCAACATGGTAGACAAAATGCGAAAAAACGTTTAGCAGTAACTGTTGTGGGACCCCAGGCATTATTATTAGAGCGTCAGTGTTAGTTACAATCCCTGAGTTGAGATATGAAGAAGTGGCGAATAGAGTTTTAGTTAGTTCAAACCTATCAAGTATTTAAAAAAACTAAGATACTACAGTAACAATGAACACGGGACTGGTAATCTGGTAAATTTGAAGAGAAACAACGTAGAAGCGCAGCATCGTTATAGTGTCCATGTTGGCGTTGGCCAATGAAACTGATGAACGCAGAGTAACTGCACTAAATGACGCCGTAGTGGATCAAGACGCAAAAAGGACTATTACCATGATTATGAGCAGACTGTTTTCAATAACTGCGACCAACCATTCTCAAAATTAAGTTTATTTGCTCGCTAAACATTCATGTTTCAAACATCGCATGACGGCAACCTCTGTTTGCGCAGGTGTCGCAAAAGCGTTGCACTCCCTCGAGTTAATGACCTACAGAGACGTCGTATCGCCACAAATCAATGTCAAGGGCGTGCTGTTTTTCTTCGAGCGCAATTCAACGTTTTCTTGTATTCCATCAGGTACCCACCTACTTGGGAATACTGCTCTGTTTATTAACAAAAGCAACTTGAACAGGAAACAAACCTAAACCGCTAAAGAGGCAGCGAGAATCAATAGCTAGGACCCCAGCTGTAACGACAAACAAAAATGTAGAATTTCAACATGGTAGACAAAATGCGAAAAAACGTTTAGCAGTAACTGTTGTGGGACCCCAGGCATTATTATTAGAGCGTCAGTGTTAGTTACAATCCCTGAGTTGAGATATGAAGAAGTGGCGAATAGAGTTTTAGTTAGTTCAAACCTATCAAGTATTTAAAAAAACTAAGATACTACAGTAACAATGAACACGGGACTGGTAATCTGGTAAATTTGAAGAGAAACAACGTAGAAGCGCAGCATTGTTATAGTGTCCATGTTGGCGTTGGCCAATGAAACTGATGAACGCAGAGTAACTGCACTAAATGACGCCGTAGTGGATCAAGACGCAAAAAGGACTATTACCATGATTATGAGCAGACTGTTTTCAATAACTGCGACCAACCATTCTCAAAATTAAGTTTATTTGCTCGCTAAACATTCATGTTTCAAACATCGCATGACGGCAACCTCTGTTTGCGCAGGTGTCGCAAAAGCGTTGCACTCCCTCGAGTTAATGACCTACAGAGACGTCGTATCGCCACAAATCAATGTCAAGGGCGTGCTGTTTTTCTTCGAGCGCAATTCAACGTTTTCTTGTATTCCATCAGGTACCCACCTACTTGGGAATACTGCTCTGTTTATTAACAAAAGCAACTTGAACAGGAAACAAACCTAAACCGCTAAAGAGGCAGCTAGAATCAATAGCTAAGACCCCAGCTGTAACGACAAACAAAAATGTAGAATTTCAACATGGCAGACAAGATGCGAAAAAAACGTTTAGCAGTAACTGTTGTGGGACCCCAGGCATTATTATTAGAGCGTCAGTGTTAGTTACAATCCCTGAGTTGAGATATGAAGAAGTGGCGAATAGAGTTTTAGTTAGTTCAAACCTATCAAGTATTTAAAAAAACTAAGATACTACAGTAACAATGAACACGGGACTGGTAATCTGGTAAATTTGAAGAGAAACAACGTAGAAGCGCAGCATCGTTATAGTGTCCATGTTGGCGTTGGCCAATGAAACTGATGAACGCAGAGTAACTGCACTAAATGACGCCGTAGTGGATCAAGACGCAAAAAGGACTATTACCATGATTATGAGCAGACTGTTTTCAATAACTGCGACCAACCATTCTCAAAATTAAGTTTATTTGCTCGCTAAACATTCATGTTTCAAACATCGCATGACGGCAACCTCTGTTTGCGCAGGTGTCGCAAAAGCGTTGCACTCCCTCGAGTTAATGACCTACAGAGACGTCGTATCGCCACAAATCAATGTCAAGGGCGTGCTGTTTTTCTTCGAGCGCAATTCAACGTTTTCTTGTATTCCATCAGGTACCCACCTACTTGGGAATACTGCTCTGTTTATTAACAAAAGCAACTTGAACAGGAAACAAACCTAAACCGCTAAAGAGGCAGCTAGAATCAATAGCTAAGACCCCAGCTGTAACGACAAACAAAAATGTAGAATTTCAACATGGCAGACAAGATGCGAAAAAAACGTTTAGCAGTAACTGTTGTGGGACTCCAGGCATTATTAGAGCGTCAGTGTTAGTTACAATCCCGGAGTTGAGATATGAAGAAGTGGTGAACAGAGTTTTAGTTAGGTCAAACCTATCAAGTATTTAAAAAAAAAAACCCTAAAATACTACAGTAACAATGACCACCGGACTGGTAATCTGGTAAATTTGAAGAAAAACAACGTAGATGCGCAGCATCGTTATAGTGTCCATGTTGGCGTTGGCCGATGAAACTGATGAACACAGAGTAACTGCACTAAATGACGCCGTAGTGGATCAAGACGCAAAAAGGACTATTACCATGATTATGAGCACTGTTTACAATAACTGTAACCAACCATTCTCAAAATTAAGTTTATTTGCATCGCATGATGGCAACCTCTGTTTGCGCAGGTGTCGCAAAAGCGTTGCACTCCTTCGAGTTAATGACCTACAGAGACGTCGTATTGCCACAAATCAATGTCAAGGGCTTGCTGTTTTTCTTCGAGCGCAATTCAACGTTTTCTTGTATTCCATCAGGTACCCACCTACTTGGGAATACTGCTCTGTTTATTAACAAAAGCAACTTGAACAGCAAACAAACAATTTTCTTGCGGAAGTGAGGTCAAGTGGAAGTCATTCGAAAATATTTAATTTTGTTTGAACCCAATCAGATGCTAAAACTACATCAAATTTAAGACATTTTGTTTTAAAAGCTGTTTTTGACCATACAATCTAATTATTTTGCTTTCACACTACAGGCAGTTTGGTAAGCTTCGCATTCCGGAATGAATTCAGGTCGTGAATCACAAAAAATTGTATCAAAATCGACGGGTACTGTGATGAATTTTACATCGATTTCATGAATTCTGAATAAATTGTGAGCATAACATAATCATCTCCTCATGACCAAACATGAGCTCCTATTTGAACACCGACGTCTAACGAAAACCAAAACGGTAATTTCTAACAAATTAGGAAGAGAATTTTGTTTCCCCAAGCAATGCTAATGGTCAACGAATACGTGAGCTCAACGTGGAAGTTGAAAATTTGATTTTCACGTACCTACATACCCGTTGATTTTCGCAATATTTCAACAACAAATAGCTGTAAGGTATGTAACGTAATGTAGCTGTAAGGTATGTAAGCTGCAATGGAGGATCTCTCAGGAAATCATAATTATACGGCGAAAAATGTAAGCATTCCTTGCGTGTGCATGGGGGCAGAGCTGGGCTCAACTACAATTGAATTACGTTGTAATTCAATTACATCATTATTTAATTACAATGTAATGTAATTACACGGTAATTTATTTACAATGTTCCAATTACATTGTCATACGTATGTAATGTCAAACTACAGTAATTTGACTGAACCAAATTGCGTAACTGAACTACATGTATTGAAATTAAAACGCGGCAAAGTCCTTGTCACATGGGTTCTACTGGACATACGTACAGAAATGTTGGCTGTTCATTTATTGTTTCTTTTGCGTGCAATAACTAAAAAAGCTATTTTTGATGGTTTCCACCAATTTTGGCGCCAAAAAACACGAATTAGACTCAACTTTTTTTACAGATTATCTTTGATCATTGATAGTGCCATTTAATTGTCTCGATTCACCTGCTAATACTAGTTCTAGTGTTATTGTACAAATTTATGGTGATTCCAGACAATTTCCTAGGTTTTTGACTCGTAAAAAATGAATTTTGTGAGCTGAACCTTCGTTACAACCTCAATTTTTCACTCTTTGGTCAAAATCAACTTAATATTCGGTATTCTCGCTATAAAAAACATGGAAAACGATACCTCACAAACTCATGTTCACTAAAACCTCAAAAATCCCTCGAAAACCCCTATTTTTACACCCATTTTTCTCCCATAAGACCCCTGGGTGTATTCCGATCGGGCTGTCGAGCTTAGGAGCACAACCAGGACCCAAATGTATTCCCAAATGGGGACCCAAACTGTGTGCGGAAGAACGGCGATTTTAGACCAAAATTTAACGTTCATTTAAGGCTGAAACTTCGTTAGAACCCCAATTTTCTACTCTTCGGTCAAAATCGACTTCTTATTCGGTCTTCTCGTACCCAAAAAAAAAAAAAAACATGAAAAACGATACCTCAAAAGCTCATGTTACTAAAACACAAAAATTCCTATTTTTACTCCCATTTTTCACTCATAACACCCTTGGGTATATTCCGATCGGGCTGCAGTTTCGGGACACAACTAGGGCCCAAATGGAGCATGAGTGCGAAAGAACGAATTTTTTAGACCGAAAACGAAGCTGGTATGCATGATACGGAGTTCGGCGGACGGATAGTGCATTTTTGTAATCTTCGCTCCTTGAAACGTAAAAGAAAAAATTTTGAGTGTGAATAATAAGCCAAAAGTAGGTAATTAATTACCTAATTGAATTACAATGTAATTCGATTATCCCAGCTCTGCATGGAGGTAAAGGATGTATGGGTATTTGAATATCAGAAAGGTACAATTCGAAACTCGAGAGAATTTGCGTGCTTCAACTGAAATTGGGTTTTAACGTTTTGATGATAACAAAACTCGCACAAGAACTGTAGGATATTAGGGACCGACGAGTTGTTGGTGTGTCTCCCAACAAATTTCTTTCATTATAAGTATTTATCTTGAACGATCAAACAAGTAGGTAGCGTTTGCGTTGGGTTAAAAATTGTGTGTTTAGACATTTTAATAAAATTCTTGCATGGGCTGTTCTTAGTAAAGTCAACTACTATAACTTACAGGACCGCCCTAGCTGGCATGCGTGAAAAAAAACCTTATTTGTTCTAAAATTCACATATTTATCCAAGAAACTAATTGTGCCACCAATCAACAAAGGTGTTGAAGGAGTCGTTTCAAGACGTAACCGCTGGCGATGTTTTTTTGAATGGAAATTCTCACGTTAATTTAGAGAACGGTCTCGGGGGAGGACAAAAGATAAAAGTAGGTAAAAGCTGGCAAATATTGTCGGGCTGGACCCTCTGCGTTCAACTATTTATTCGAAGGCGTTCGGTGAACTCGATCAAGTTCGTAAGGTGAGTTCCTAAAGTGAGACACACTGCAGCCCCCCCAGCAGGAAGAGTGACTTACATAGTACGATAGGTAATAAACATAATTCGCCATCAAAATTAACACCAACGCTAACCAATAAACACCATGCAACCAACAACCAATAACATCGAGCATCAACTCCCAACCAACGCCCTTTTCGAAAAGTGCAATTATCTCTGATCAAACACAATTTGTATCAAATCAACAATTTTGAACAAAACGTCAAAATATTTTAATGCGCCGATGTCATTGGCCTCCACGCTCATCGAATGGTCTGTAATTTTTACATTTGATCCAAATTTGTAATTTTGATATTTGATCCAAATCTGAAGTGAAGCGAGTTTCCCAAATGTAGAGACATCAGCGTTGAAGAATGCATTGTTAGAGGTCAAAAGGCAATAAAATCCAGATTTATGTACGTCAATGTTAGGTACATACAAGTATTTTTATACCAATTATTTTGCTACACCCAGCTTCAATCCGGAACAAAAAATCAAATTTCGAGCCAGCTGTCATTAAGCACGTTTTATCGTGTTCTTCCCGCATTAGTACCACCATGCTGCCACTCCCATTAAATTAAGCCCAACTCCTCCAACCTTCAATACAAATTTGAACACTTTTCTTGTATACAATTATTACTTAGTGCTGCGTTATTACATAATTATGTTGATTGCTGTCATTTCTATTATGGGTAATTATCACGAATCTATAACAAGTATTATTTGTACTTAATTTCATTAATATTCTTTTCCCCGTTAAAAAGCAACGGAAAGTTTGACGAAAAACCGCTTGTAGCGCTAATTAACTATTGTGGAAGTACATTTTTTGGAGACGTTATCTGGGGAATCAATGCTGCCAGCTTTGTCACATATGCAACCAACCAATCAGCAAGGTTTCCGATCATGACGTCACCACGATTTCAGCCCTCTTTCTCACCGCTTCTTTTATGAAACACATCTTGATTTTCAAATGCCAAACAACCCTATCTCCATCCTTCACATCTGCATCACATATCAAGAGGTTTGAGAAAATAAGTTCCAGTCATGCAGCATGGCTATAACAGCGAATTTTCAAATAAACATTCGTGCTATTGTGTAAAAAGATGATACAACGAGAAACCATACAAATTTTCGTAAAATTATATAATTTTCTCATGTTTTTAGCAACTTTTACAGACGTTTGACCCTTATAAAGCCGAATTTGACACACTCTTTTTTTGATAAAAGTATTTTTATCAATCAAGTCTCCTTTTCTGTCATGAATCACCATCACACATAACTTCAGGTGAATTATTATTTATTTTAGCCCTTCATGCCAATTTTCCGAACCATAAAAACGCAAATTCGACCCCTATTCTGTACGAAAAACAACTGAAATGGTGTTTTTCTGTCTTTACCCACCCTTCCATACCACTTTCCGTGATTTTATGTCAATTTTTCGCGATTTTTTACCCCTTAAAACTCAAATTCGACCCCCTTAGAATTTATGAAAATTGCTCATCTTCTAACTCATCCTTTTGTTAGGCAAAACATTTTGGTGAAATTTGGAATTTTTACCATGTACCTAAACAAGATCAGGTATCGTCTGGAGTGAAAAATAAATAAATATATGCATAAATGCATATTATATATACCATGTACATTTTTGTAGAAACCTAGGGACGATTTCAGGATGCTCTAAAATGGATTTGCCTGTAAATATTTTTCAAAAGTGCATGTTCTGAAAATTCTGGGCCCATTGCAGTACCTTTATTTTCTTTGAAAATTCACTAATATAAACCCAAACCATAATAAATGCCCATTCAAAGGATTTATTAGGTTAAATTCATAATTTCATTTCCACATTTTCGAACATTTGATCAAAACTGCTCTTCTTTGTTTAGGAGATGAGCAGCAATACGGTTTTTCGAGACGTTGCTGTGGCATTTTTAATGTTGCTGATCCAACGAAGTCCGAAAGGATTCCAGGACACAGTACTCACAAGGAGCGCTGAAAACTTACTTAATAGTTATGACTTCATCATAGTCGGAGGAGGTTCGGCAGGTGAGTTTACTTTAATGTTCATGTAAATAGTTACATTACGGTGTTATTTAGATAGGTAATCCCCAAGATGGCGGGGTGAGGGAAGAAAATCACCCCGGGATGTATGAACATTTCCAGGCAGCACGCTGGCCAACCGTCTCAGCGAAGAGCCAGGATGGAGCGTCCTACTTCTGGAGGCGGGAGGGCAAGAAAACCAATTCACTAAGACTCCAGTGATGTTCCCGATGCTCCAGAAGTCTGAGTACGACTGGAACTACACGACAACAGTGCAGAATGACACGTGTCAAGGTGGGTACATGGAGGGACTCTTAACAGAAACTAGCAACTCCGAGTATAATAATTCCTAGTCATAGAATACAGCAGGCAAGTACGAGTACAACCATGATGGAATGAGGGAGAAGTAAAATCTGACTTGGGGATTTCTTTGACCACAAACTCGATTTTTCTCAAGTACAATTTGAAATGCCTTCTCCTGAAATTTTCACAAATTTAGATTCGATGCCTACTTTGGAAAAAAAAAAAATCAGCTATTAATGGTGAACCATTAACTTGGCACAATACACAGATGACAGTGCCTTAACTTCATGGGAAATAGGCAGGGGCGGATGCTGGCCAGGTCACAGGAGCACGTGCACCAAGGAAAATTAGGAGGGAGGGAGAATTGCAGTTTAAACTTCCAGCTCTACAAAATGTGCAGGACTGATTAGGTAGGTACGTCGTCATTCAAATTCGAGTGTGAAGAGCTGGCTGTGGTTGTGGAAGAGAGGTGGGGGAACTAAATCACTCGCGAAGAAATCGAGGAAACCCATTTCAAAGAAAAACTAAGTTATTGAAAAAGTTGTCTATTTCCACTAATACACGAAAAAACACGAAGAACGCACTGTTATGCCGGTTTCGGTGATCAAACCATCGTCGGTAACAAACAATAACTCTTTAAGTTATTGAATAACTGGTTTGACGACCGAAACCAGTATAACAGTGTATTTTTCGCGTTTTTTCGTGTATTAGTGGAAATAGACAACTTTTCTTAGAGGTTGGGGGCTTCTAGCGGCCGAGGTTGACGCGCAGATTTCTGACCGCTACGTCTGCTCCAAGCGCTGCCTATCAGTAAACCATGGAGTTGACTAATATTCATGGATATTTTCTAGCTTACGATTTTGTCTCCTTATAATTCCATGCTCTTGCTCTTTATAATTCCATCACAACAGAAATTTATCACAACTGAACCAGCTCTCGTGCTCTTCTCTCGTTGCACATTTTACAGTTTTTGGTTTTTTCAGTTCTGACATGGACTTGGGCTTTCTAACTCATTTCGTTTGATTTCGACCCTCACTATGTACTCGGCTTTCGTTCTGTTTTGCCTTCTCGATCTCACTTTGTAGGTACTTTGCATTTGTTCCTGATCTCGACCCTCGCTTTTGACTCGACTTTCGTTTTCAGTCATGTCACCATGATTGATAATTCGGTAATTTTTATCCCAAATAAAACCTATTCGCAACTGACTATCAGACAAAGTGAAGATTCGTGACTGAGGCCGGCCTCAAACCCCGTTGTACGAACTGAAACAGTCAAAAAAAGTAAGGACTGCCCCACGGTTTCCTATCAGAAGTTCAATAATATTGAACAGTATGCCAAAACAGTTGTTCCTCATGCTTATTCTCAAAAGGTCATAATGATGCATGGGTGAAGGATGGCATTGTAGACCTAGCCCATTTATCAGTCAAAATAATGAAGCACGAGTCTTCCATTTCACACATTTATAGGTTTAAATTTGCATTTACTTCATGTTCTTACAGTTATACATAATTTGTATTATATAATTTTATGTAATCCATGAACTAATTTTACAATTTCAGTTACCTAACAATTTAGTTATGTATGTAGGTACCGTTTTAGTAACAAATTCAGTTACCATGTTCTAGTCGTATATACCTAAAACCACAACAAATACCTACACCTACACCTTAATTAAATACATACTTTTCGCATTAGCAGCTCTGGTACACATTGTTCGTACAACAACTTGACGGACCACACACCCAACATTCCCTTTGGTTCGAGCTACAAGCCACCACTGGAAGTAGGTATGTAGGTACCAGGGCTAATTTCCCGTCAATGATAATCATAAAGCGCCCAGAGTCCAGCATGTCTGTGTGGAACTACCAGCAGTGATTTCTACTTGAAGACTGGCGAATAGGATAAGCCATGCAAAATGTTAGACAGCCGAAAATGGAAGAAGTTTCATTGCAGCTGTAGAAGTTTTGAGGGATATGCAAGCTTTTGTCTCAAGTCCGTGTTCCCCAAGAGTCTCAAAAATAGATTCTCTAGCTGAACATTTGGTGCATGCATGCTCGATAATGCTCCAGCAATGATAAGTTATCATAATCTTTGTGGATACTAGACACAGGACGGTCAGAGATAACATAGAGATTGGGTAAAAGTACGATAAAAGTTTGTATAAGTACGTCTGTGGAGTTCATGACATACTGAGACTGATAAAATTTGTTGTTATTCAGTGAATTGTGTTATAGAAATGAGGGAAAGGCTGCCAATGATGATAAACCTTGTTTCAGCGACTAATGGACGATGCGCAATCCCAAGAGGGAAACTTCTCGGGGGCTCCAGCTCCATCAATGCCATGATCTACACGAGGGGCTATAGAAGCGACTACAACAAATGGGGACAGGAAAACTGCGGATGGAGTTTCAACGACGTGGAGCCGTACTTTATCAGATCCGAGGGCAATAGGGTTCCGGGGCTGGTTGGACACGGGAGGTCCGGCCCTCTTACAGTCAGCAACGCACGGTACAAAACCAGACTGGGGGACCAACTAGTGAGGGCCGGCATGCTCAAAGGTTGAAATTGATTGTAGTATTTAAAGTTGAATACGTTCTTACAAATGCAGACTGCTGCATGAACTGTATAATGAAACACCAGGGAAATCCTTCCCTAAAACATTCTGCTCACTACATTCTACTCTTTTGTTTCAGGTTTGCGGTATACGGACTGCTCAGACTATGAAGGCAACTGCATATTGCATACAATGTCAACGATAAGAGATGGAGTGAGATGTAGTGCTTCCACGGCCTACTTGGAACCCATTTCGGCCAAAAGGCAAAATCTCCATATTATCACAAAAGCCGAAGTCAACAGGGTGATAATAGAAAATAACAGAGCTAAGGGAGTGGAATTCACACATGGAGGAAAAATGTCACAAGTGTTTTCCACAAGGGAAGTCATATTGGCAGCTGGTTCCATCGGTTCTCCAAAAATTCTCATGTTGTCGGGTGTTGGCCCCAGAAATCATCTGCAATCGCTTGGAATCAAAGTGTTGTCTGATTTACCAGTCGGTGATAACTTGCAGGATCACACCAGGGTCACGATGTTTTACGAAATGTCGCAGGATGCAGCAACAAATATACATACATTTGCAGATCGGTACGCGCAGGAACAATACTTGGGCACACAGACAGGTCCATACTCATTCTCAGGGATTGAAGCCTTGGCATGGGTTAGGGTAGGTCAGCAAACCAGGCGCGGGTGGAAGTCTTATACGAAATCCCCCAACACTAAGCCGCCAAACGTACAATACCACTTATCGTCTGTGGTTGGATTCCAACCGTATCTCGCAGCAATATCAACAACAGTTACTCGTCCGAAATCAATCGGCAGCATCAGACTGAACTCATCAAATCCACAAGGTGACCCACTAATCGACGTTAAGTATTACAGCGATAAGAGAGACTGGCAAGTGACTTTGGATGGATTGAAGTTTTCTCATGAGCTATTCCAGACGCAGCCTCTCACATCTGTAGGTGCTACGCTGGTGAAAGCCCTCCATCCCCGTTGCTCCAGGGTGGCCAATTTCACAGACTACTTGAACTGCATCATACGGGAGTACACAATGACGATGTACCATCCAGTCGGGACAGTCAAAATGGGTGTGAAAACCCGAGGGGGCGTTGTGAACAGCGATCTCAAAGTGTACGGTGTCGACAGTCTACGAGTTATTGATGCTTCAATAGCGCCAACTCTTATCAGCATGAACACAAACGCCATGGCCATCATGATTGGCGAGAAAGGCTCCGATATAATTAAAGCTAGTTACGGAATCAGTACTAAGATTAAAATGCCGAACTGTAAAACAAAGCGTTTCACTCAAGGTTAGAGGAAATTTATAAAGTAATACATTGGATTTTCAAATAGAATGTGTATAATAATTGAACATGCCTTCTGAGAGTTCATAGCACTACCCACCGAGTAGGTATTTATACTTATATGTATCGAATACATTGTACATACCTACTAAAATATCGATTATTATTGTGACAATAAATAAATTAGAATGTTACTCAACCACATGTTTCAATCACATTGACTAACAACGAGGGTTTTACCATCATTCTCGAGAAATAGATGTGTTTACTTTGAAGAAATTGTGGTTCTTGAGTGTTACACCTCATGATTTTCCCCTAAATCGCTAATCATTTGGGCATGCTCGATCACATCTTATGTAATGTAAAAGGGTAGACTTTTTATAAGAGCTCTTATGGAGGTCTTATGGCTTCTAAGCGATTAGAGCGACCAACCTCCTTCTGATCACAGTATTCAGGGGGTTCAGAGATCAGCTAGGTTAACAATATCATTGGCCAATGCAGAAATGGAATTCGACAGCATAAAGCATGGCTGTCACAATATTATATTAATTTTGAAAGACTGCCACACCCAGCCATTGGCACATAATAAATTAGGACTGTCCGTTATGCTGAACTTTGACAAGAGGCCGACGTGACGTCATGATAGGCCAGCAAGAGGTACGTAACAGCTGAAACTGGGACACCCGCCATTATGTTTCAGGTCAGCTTTGTGGTTCAGCCTTGGGTGAATGAGTTTCTATTAGGAAACAAACGAATTTCGCTCGAATCTTTTTGTTTTGTGAAATGCAAACACCCCATTGCCCATTATGCGCAATGAAAAATTGCTCGAGGAAATGGCAACAGGAAGGGGGTGTGAGACTGTTTGGCCTGCAGTCGATCGTAAATCATATGAGTGATCAAAAGTACAGAAAAAAACAGAGGACTCTCATCCCCTTAGAACCCCCTAACCTTGAAACGATAAACATCCAAGACAGCAGAGAAGATACACCATAGTCAAAAATTAATAGGCAACTACCTACACGAAAAAAGGAAGTGGGCTGATCGATGAGAATGGTTAGTATGGATTCCTCCCTGTGGAGACTATTTTCCAACTAAAAATTCTGTAAATAATACTGTAGATTCAGTAATTTCATTGGTGTTCTACTTATTTGCCTAGGCGGTCTAACTCAAAAAAACAAATGCGACCTAAGGATTTCTCCTATCGTACGAGTAGGCATTTGAGTTTCTACTAACCTTCCCGAAGGCCAAAAATTGATGTGACTATATTCTCTTGTGGTGACCCTCTTTATAAGCCTTGACGTCAAAATATCATGTGCTTCAAGGGCATTTTAGTTGCTTCAGTGTGAAGAAATCGCGCCATTAGATAATTCACTACGTAAACCTTCTCTCGTCATATTTGAGATGTTCATTACTTGGTTCCAACACATAAGGGCCGGTTGGTTCCTTCACAAATACTAATTTTTGCTTCATAGCGCAGCAGGTCGGTATCTGATAGCGTTATAATATTAGGAAACTGTTTTATTCTGTGTTCATGATAAATACAGCAACTACTGCAATATAATGAAAAGAACAACAGTTGCACAACTCACACAAAACAAATAGACAACTAAATTAGGCAGTTGTCACGTCATCAGTGCTGGCAGGATCACAAGCTGAACAAATGTACTAGTTCTGGTTTAAGTCACTTGACACGCCCAGAACAGAAACATTATAAATAATATTAACCTAGGGCAAGGTAGACGAAATCTACATAATGCTGATTTCCAGTGATTCGGCTAGAATTACAGATGTATGTTCCACTTTACAGATGTATGGAATTATGGATGCTATAATTGGTTACCCGCAAAAATGTTGCCCCACGCTAGCGTCGCCCACTTGAGTCTATATACTGGCTGACTAAAAGTAACCAGCTGGTGGATTAGTCCCTTTGTTGTGAACGACTCTATAACATAGGGAACCTATGTTACCTTGTAACCCCAGCTTTACAAAAACTATACCTCCTCGTTACAGCCCACCAATCCGGTCACGGCATATGACGCATAACCAATCCATCCAAGTTCTGAGATGACGGTCGACTATCCATCCAACTACTAGGAAATCTATGTTAGTGAGTAGATAATAGTTTTATACCTTCTCTGGCACTCAGCTGCTCTCCCCAGTGAAGCAAAAGGTGGCGTAGGTGGTACGCAGGGATGGTCCCACTTTTGGGTGGGTCGCCGGCTTTAAAAGCGTCGACCACCTCCTTTGGTAGATTTTCGACTCTACTGTGAGCGTGCATCACCTTGAGGAAGTCGGGGAAAGACATCTTGCCTCCTGACGAAACATCAAACCAACACCACAGGTTATAAGTAATAACAAATATACGCTGGTTATGTTACTGAATGAATGAACGAATTGTTTATTCTCAGTCAAGCTGAGTACATTACATTTTTCTAAACATGTTTATAATACATAGGTTAGGGTAAGGTGGGAGGAATGGGATACCCTCAACTTTATCGTTCAGTAGCATCGTCCAGAAGAGTCGTACATCTGTGACACTGGTCTCATTTTTCCACAAATTTATTGAATTGTGATCATTTGGACTTGTTTTTACCGGTTAGTGAACATACTAATTGCTATTCCTCGCTAAAGCAAAAAAGTGCTTTGGATATCATTTCCCCCACCAGCGGGGTAATGGGATCCCCCCAGTGGGGTAATCGAACCCCTGATTTTCTTTTGGAAATCGAGGGGGGGGGGGGGGGGGGTGAGAAAAGTTGTGGGGAAATGGCACCTGCTATTGGGTAATGGGATCACTCAAAATCGCGGATCTCATTAACCCATAACCAAGGACACCATTACCCCAACAGAGTTCAGAGCCTGCTGTGGAGAAGGCTTCAGGTTTTCTAAAACTTTGAAGGATACCATTACCCCCTGGATCTCATTACCCTACATAGTACATAAACATGCTCATAGTAGTATCAAGTAAGGGGGAATCCCGCAATGGCTAGGCCAGACGGCGCATATTGTTTTTAATGATTAATTTATTACAAAATCAAAGTATGTATAACAAATGGTACTTGAAATGGTGGTTGACGGTAGGTAACAAGAATCATTTATCTGAGAAGGCAACAATGATTGCCATTGTCGAACTGTGAGCGCTATGAAATAAATTCACCGTTGTATTTTCCTACGATAAAATGTTTCTATAACAACTGAATATATTGTTTTTCACCTTTCTCCTTGAAATATCCTTTGAGCTCGTTGATAGTTGGGCTCATGCCAAGGGATCTCATGATCACCGTCAGTTCATCCAGAGTTCTGATATGCCCGTTTCGGGCGAATAGGAAAAAACACTCTCTGAACTCTACAAAAAACGAACCAAAAGATGAAGATATTTACTAAGATAAACGGTATGTATAACTATTACCTACTTGGTAGGTAAGGCACTTACCATCGATGTCATCTTCTTTGAAATGGTGAGCCTATGCAAAAAACAAATGATACATAATCATCAGAAGACGCTGGCCATTGTAATTCGGTGAAAGAAATAGATATGAAATACACAAGTAAGCGACAGAAATATAAAATGGGTAAATAAACTATTGTAATACCATATTCAACTGTTTCACAGCAAAACAAAACCGTAGGTTACCAGTTAAAGCAAGGGATAACTGTTGAATTAATTGTGGCCACAAATAGAAATACACAAGGACTTCAGTGGATTAGTGAGAATATTAGAAAATAAAAAAAACCAGCCCAAAATTTTCGAAAAAGGGAAAGCCGTGCGATCCTGTTATCTCGACCTGTTTTGATTCTGTTGGTTAGTTCATGGTTGCACTGACCGACCGTTTCACCCAACGCAGGAGCCGTGGAGGAAGCCCTTGCCAACTTGTTTCCTGACTGCAGTTGAAATTTTGGTTTATTATTTTCAATAATGAACCTGTTTACATTTTAATGAGGAAATTTATATTTATTAGGTAGGTATTAAATTTTTTTTTTCAATATTGACTTTTGGTCCTGTAATCAGGGAGGATCATTTTGTCATACTACCTACACTAGCATTTATTGGGGAAAAGCAAGGAATAAACGTACAGGTGAGAACTTTCATCATCTATGTACAAAAAAATAAAACTTTTTTTTAATAGCTCGTTGCATCCCCTTCCCCTTTAACCATTAGTTGCGTAGCTCATAAATATAATGGAATTGTCACCTATACAAGTTTCGATCAACATTGTCCTGAGCCTTTCGCGTTTCGCCCAATCCTGTTTTCAATGGGGAGTAAACAAGAATTCTGTTCATATTACCTACTTCCCATTTTTAAATGAAATTAGGTTCCATTCTAAGAATTTTGGGGCCAACCTCACTCTCCTACGTTGAATAGCTCTTTTTCTGAGCTTTAAAATGTTCGGCAACAAGTGACATAGAAAAAGAACTATTCACCGTAGGACAGTGCGGTTAGTCTCAAAATGTTTAGAATGAAACCTAGCTTAATTTATATAAATACAGAAGTCACTGGTATGACATCGTACATACTAAGCAAACTCAAAGGAAGGGAAAGGGCTGAGAAATAATCATCAAAGATACAGTTAAATACAGCAGGTTCTATTTACAGTTAAATAAATAATACTATTTACAGTTGATCGACAACCTAACCCTTATCTTTCCTGAAAACCGTAATTCAGTGAGAACATACCGTTATACAGTACCGATCCACTCCATTGAATTCAAATACACGGACCTTCGAGCAAGGAAAAGCCGGATGCGAAACGATTTTCTAAGAAAATCTTGGGAAATTATGAACAATCACGGACTTATTAGCTCATCTATTTCCATAACTAATAATAAATAAAAGAAGGTTTGGGCAAACGGTTATAATTTTGTTCATAGTAATAAATATAAGTGGAGGAGCTTATTGCACATTTCCAGAAATTATCACTGGTTAGATTGAATTTGAATGTTCATTGGCATCACGTCAATATGGTAATGAGCGATTACAATGAGATTTTCTGGGTATCAATGTAAGACGTAGACATCGCAGGTTTCTGGGAAGGTTTCGCAGTTACCTGAAAATGAATCAGTCATTGAGAGGTCGTTTATTTTCTGTTTCAGTCAAATGAAGATCTATTACTGGAAATAACACCAACATAAATAATGCACATATATATAATGAATGTACCATACTATGTTCATTTGGAAAATCGAACAAACATTGTGATGTCTACAATGCACAAGGAATTCGTGACAGCTGCAGCAAGTGGGACAGAAAGAATAGGAATGGCAACAACACCTATCAGCGTTTCTATTTAGGTACATAAGTCAAAATATCACTTATTCAACGACAAAACGGCTCACCTATAATGTTGATAAGAATTCATAGGCGTAGGTTGCTTCATAATGCTGGCAACAATACGAGGAACCTGAGCTAACCTATCAACGATATTCTTTGGTATGTAGCTCTGCCTGACGTATTCTATGACATCAGCGCTCCCTGGGGCCCTGTAGAGGACGCGACCGCTCGAATCACAGTTAACCCACATCTGACTCCCGTCGTTATACTCTACGAGGATCTCGCCATTCGACAGCTGAAACCAAGGACGTTATCCCATGTAGTAATAATACTGACATACAAAAACATGTGGAAGTTTACTAACTTATTAATGACACATACCTTTTTAGCAGTCCGTACTCCATCAGGGACTTGGGACGAAGAGGGAGCTTTTGAACTAGCGTTATGTGAAGACTTACTGTTGCTACTGTAATTATTTGCAGATACGTAGAAATTACTGAGCTGAAACATGAATACAGTGCATTAATACGGAGAAAAATGATAGCACCACCTTCAGCCAAAAATAATTTACTTTACATCCTATCACACCAGTCCTGGAATAAGGTCCTCAGGGAGTGAAACTCGAGCTGTTTCAGTTCACAAATAGGTAGAAGTACCTAAATCACCATAAATTTATGTAGGTACCTAAATTCATCAACAGTCGTATAAAGTGGTGACTAGAGACATAAAATTTTTGTTTGAACTGTCAAAAACCTTTTGTCTCCAAAGTCAGACAAACTCGAGCCTTAGTGGGTAAAAAAATTGCCAAAAGTCGAAAATGGCTACAAGTTTCCAACTTGAAAAAGTCTCTTATAAGGTGCTGCATGACTAGAACTTTCAACAACCAAACAGACGTTCGGCTTTGGTTAAATCATCAGAGAAGAGGGAAAGTGAGGTTATTGGCCTATGGGTTTGTGTTGAATTTTAGTGATCTGTTTTCAGTAAGTAAATCATTCGTGAGAAATCGTGGAAACCCATTTCGAAGAATAGAAACCGAGTTATTGAGAGGTTGTTCATTTTCACTAATACATGAAAAACACACTGTTAAGGTGCGGCGACACTGCCACCGGACTTGACTTGACCTCACTTGCGTGCCGGTCTGAACCCATCCTTTGTATTTCAAAGGGGAGCGGCGAGACTGCGACCGGACCTGACTTGACTTGACCGGAGCCATCCACCGGACTCCGTTCTGATCCGGTCTGGATGGGTTGGGACCGGACTCCGGTTCCCCTCTACCGCGATTTTCAACCCCTCGCACCACAACGAGCCATCCAACGCAACCCCCATTGCTCTTTTCTCATCCTAAAATAGTTTTGAAATTGAGCATAGTTCAATTTGGCGAATAGGGTATGAAATTCACCATACTGTGCTCGTTCGGAAACATATCGTGACATCCACGACTCATTCAAAGATAGAAAACTTGTCACTAGTTCTATTTCTTCATCAGAATCGGATTCTGATTCTAAATCACAAAGAATGGCTTCCATTTCGGAGGTCATACTCTTGTGACGTCTAAGAACAAACTGGACTGGTCGGAGTCCGGTGTCTCCGGGCAAGTCAAGTACTGTGGCAGTGTCGCACCCCCCTCCGGTCACCAGTTCGGTGGCTCCGGTCACCAGTTCGGTGGCTCCGGTCAAGTCAAGTCAAGTCCGGTGGCAGTGTCGCCGCACCTTTATACCAGTTTCGGTGATCAAACCATCGTCAGTAACAAACAGTAACCAAAGGCACATTGGAGAGGTGACCTTAGTCCCAAAAAGTGAAAGGTGGTTGTCGTGATATCCTCCCAGAACATCACTCCTTATTATTAAGATCTCACAAATAAACCAGGGAATGAAGTGGCAGATGCAGGAGGCCCCAGAGACCTGGAGGGGATCCCCACCATCCTCCAACAGTATGGAGGATGGAGGGAGGATAGTCCCAGGACTATAAAAACTCGCCTCCTTCGCCTTCCAACTCATTCTATGCTCACATTAAGTCGCTGACTTATCTCTCACCTTGCTTCCTCTTGCTCTCCTCCTCATCAAAGATCCCAGAGTGGTGGCAGCCTTCCAGGCCGTAGCCAACTGGGCAAAACTCCTCCTAACGCCTCCAGGTGTGGATGCCCTCGGATATTAACCTTAAGTGGTGGATATCCTTCGGGTATTAACCAGCGGTGGATATCCTTCGGATATTAACCGGGGGTGTTAGGTCCTCCTGACACTACAGTGGTGGACACCTTCTAGGTGTTAACCGGGGGCATCGGGTACCTCTTCCTACCTCGCCCCCTCACCTATGCATCCACCACAGTGGTCAATTGGGATTGGTTGTGAAGACGAAAGGAGAAGGAAGCAAAATGGGGTCGATTTTGATTGGCCATGGAAGTGAATGCCAAAAAGTGAAAGGAAGGTGGGGGGACTAAGCTGTTACAGGAATGAACGCAATAATGGAGAAAAACTTGAAGCAGTTACGTCATTCAATGATTTACCTAACCTACCACTCTTAATCATTTTGAATTTTTGAAGTACGGATGAAGGAACTCAACAAACTGTCGACTATAAGATCAAAATTGAAGCTGACTGGATTAATTCAAGTGACGTAGAAAGGCCGTCACCCTTATTATCCCTGAACACTTCTTCATGTTCCTTTATCTTTTCTATAAACGTCCTAACAGTTTGACCACAATAGTTAAGTCCACGAGAACACATTAATTTATACACACCACTTTTATCTTGCACATTTAATTTTTAACTGAACTGAATGAAGAACTGAGATTATTTTTAATTTTATATTTTACTTTGAACCCTCTAGAAGTTAAAATTTTACCAACTTTGTCCGAAAATTTTCCACAATACGGGTATATTGATCCAAATCTTCTCCTCAGTCGTACTTTCCCTAACTAGGTCTGAAACTCCTTCCCTACTCCTTTACCTAAGAACCCTATTCCATATTACTCGCCGCTATACTTATAATAGTTAACTTTTCTTTAGCTAAACTCTGTTCACCCATTGCTATAGATAAAGCTCTGTTAATCATACTATGGAAAGCAGCATGTTTGTGGACTACTGGATGACTTTAAGTACTATGAATAGTAATATCGCTGTATCTTTTCTATACTGATGTTCATTCAACGAAATGGAAAGGTCAAGAAAATTTAGAGGGTTACATCCGAATTCCACGGTGAAGTTAATGAACTGATCTACGTTATTAATTTTTGTATGATACTAACCAAGTTGTCTTTCAGTCCCTTTCCAATGATTGACGATATCGTCTTTCCAATAAAGCAGATTATCTGATTTACATTTTTTGGAAAATTGGTTTTTCAAGAATCCATATAAATATCTGCAAGCAGTGGAGATAATTGATATCCCATCCCAACCCCTTCAGTTAGGTGTACCAACTTGAAAAATTCAAAACTAGGTATTAATTTTGAATTAATTAAAATAAAAAAATGAAAATTATTAATAGTGATTGGTTGAGTAAATCTTTGAATGATGTAATTCCTTCCGGTTTTTTCCATTACTGCGTTCATTTCTGTAACACCTTCCCCCTCCCCCATCTTTCCGCCTTACCTTCCTATCACTTTTTGGCATTCACTTCCATGGCCAATCAGACTCGACCCCTTTCACGTTGCTCTCTTCTCCTTTCATCTTCACAAATAATCCCAATCAACCACTTTTCGGGACTATTTACCTCTCTCCAAATCTGTCTTTAGTTATGACGATGGTTTGATCACCGAAACCGGTATAACAGTGTATTTTTCGTGCATTAGCAGAAATAGACGAACTTTCAATAACTCCGTTTTTATTATTTGTTTTCACTTTGCAATCGTTTTCGTTTTCTTTACTTGAAGCTGTTAGGAAAAATAGATGCAACTGGGACAAAATCGTCTTCAGAAAAGGGAAAAAAAGCAAAATCTACATTTTGCCCATTTGCTTGTACTGTGTGACTGCAGCAAAGGGGCAAAACAGACCAGTTCCACAAAGCCAACACGGTTACAATTCAAGAACCGCACCATTCGAGTTCGACAGGTGCGATAGGTCCAGTCAGTTCTCAACTTACCACAATAGGTTTTTGGGAAGGGCTTGCGTTCTCTTTAGTTTGATTTGTGTTGTCCAGGACCCCTCCCAAGGGGATAGGGCGTCTTCCAACGATGATAGGAAACACAGGGCCTGAGGAGCAACTTGCCGTCATCTCTAAAGCGCTTTCGATTGCCTTGCAATGGTCGTAGCCCTGGGAAACGGTTGCCAAAAATCACTAAATATCATAGATTTTAGAGCTCTCTTGCATAATTATTAAGTATTATCCAGATCTAATTGAAAAGAGTGTCAAAAGTACGCATCAGGATTTAGTACAAATATGTAACACAGTAATTACCAACCTTCTGAAACTGCTCCCAGGCGTCCCTGATAGATTCGGAATACGTATCTATCACTTCGAGCTGGAGAGAAGTACAATGACTTTGAACGTCGTAAAACTTGTATCCCTCGCAAGTTTTCACTAGTTTGCTCCCTAAAAACATGGATTTGATATCTTATTTGTAGTGGGTTGGAGTACTTCAATTAGGGTACCTTATTACCATAAATATGAGCAGAAACAGTACACATTCTAGGATCAATGGTGAGGATTATAACAAGAGCAGCTCCCTCTCAAAGGTTCACCAAAACAGGATCAATAGTTTTTTCAATATCAGTTTTGAAACGTGTGAACAGCAGGCCTTCTAACAAATATAATGTATAGCTCACCAACACACACAGATTCCAGGACCCCATACATAAATCACAGACACTCCGGGCCATTCCTTACGTAATTGGACTATAAGGTAGTTCATAGGTAGTTCAAGATAACTGAATAACTCGCAAACCTGAATAATAGCAAGCTTCGAAATCAGGGTCAGGCGCGTTCTCCATGAGGATACACTTGGCCGATGAGGTGTACAGCGTGATTTTTGGTGTTTTTGATCGCACCAAACCGACGAACCTCGCACCGTAGATGTACTTCTTCCAATGCTCTGGAGGAAGGGACTCGTAGGAGAAGATGAAGTCAGCACCACCTGGTGGCAGAGGAGGAGGCTTGTCCCGAACTGGAACCCCACGACCATGGAGCCCAGGACGATATACCACTACCTGGATATGAGAAAATACAATTGCAGTACAATCCTGATAACACATATTAATTGTTAATATTTTTAGTACTTAAGTGGATTAAAATTACGAGAAATAACTTGGTGACACCACACAGTTACCTGCTACTTAAGTATTAAATTATATCACGTTCTGAAGAAAATGTTATTCTGATAGACCAGAGTTTCCAGTTGGTAACTAACCCTCAAACCATCACAAGATATTCGGCAGACATCCACGACTTTCTCTTCAGAACGACCCGCCCTCTTCTTGGTGAGCTCAATGACAACTTCGGAGTTTTCCACTATCGACAGAATAGCATTTTTTGTGAGATGACGTGTTGGCTGGAGCCGTTCGGCATTCAGGGGCGGTACTCCAGGTCCTGAAGGAGACGCTGAATGGCGGGAAAAACTCTGAAAGAAACCACTGACGTATTACTGTATACAAGCCACTCAAGGTCTTCCCAAATGGTGTAAAAACAAACGGCCGTTCAGCTTCGGCTGAGGTATTCAATCATAAGGTGTTTATGTTCGGATAACATAAAACAATGTTGTTATAACATTGGTTCATGTAAATATATAGCGTAGCAAGGTAGTGTTTCAAGATTATTTTTCCGCATATTGGTTTTGGTTTAACACATTTCGGTTTCCATGGTTTGGATAGGCGAATGGCCACCTCCTGTGAAGGTGCTACGTGGTAGTGCACTACAGACCAAAATTTATTACTTGCCCGACGATCAAACAAGTAACCAAAACTGCAAAACTCAGTGACCTACCAAATCCAAGCTGTCAAAGGTCAGACTCCGTAACTCGACCAAATCACCTTACATAAAGATTTTCGCTTGTCAGAACCGTTAAAAGTCTGTGGAGGGCCACAATTCTATTCCCTAGATTTGAAATGTTATATGAGGAAACATTATGAATTCAATTTCTAAATAAGAAACTACACAATTAGTGACATAATGAAACCGTACAAAATTACCTGCTAAACCAAAGCCAAATATGACGAAGAAAATAATTTTCCAAAAAACTCAAGGGTATAAAAAGGACTGAGAACGAAGAACTGGAATATTTTAATTAATACTAGCGATGCTCGCTTGCTTCAATGCATACTAGCGATGCCTTTCTGATCACTGGATATATACCTTGTGTTCCTAAGAACCAACAAAATAGAACCAAGGCCCTGTTTTATTATTCCATGCACCACTTTTCAGGCAGAGATTTCAGCCTGCTTTGAGCACTCTAATTTGTTCAAAGTAAACGTGTCGGCCTACCTCGACACTCGGTAAAGAGCACCTAGGTAGGAGAGAGCAGGCGCACGGTTGGACCTCCGGCCTCCGGACCCAAGCTTTTGAGGGCGAGGGCCGTCGCCTGACAAGGCTCCCGCACGCCACCGACAGGACATGACACGGCATGCCAGTTCCGCGTAGCACGCGGAACCAACTACGAGCTTTTTAACCGCAAGAACTTTAATATACGCTATTGAAGCTGGAATTACCGCGGCTGCTGGCACCTGCTCACATTTCCATGAATTACCTACTTATAGGTAATTCATGATCCCATGAGCAATCCAGCGAGGTGGACTGGCATTGCAGCTCGTCCGTTACCCATGTATGTACCTACTGTCAAACCCATACCGACAGCATTTTCTGCTTGTCAGGTGGATTAAAATCACCTCACAGCTGTTAGTAACCAACAGCGAAATTCCTCTCACGAAGAACTCTCTCCGGAACCAACAGCGAAATTCCTCTCACGAAGAACTCACTCCTTGTCCATTAGGTACTTATACACCACTGGGTGGTTTTCGCCTATCTTCTTTGTGGACCTTAACACAAGCACCTGAACCTACCTTAGCAGAAGCGGAGAGATGGGGAGGTTGACTGGGATGGGGAACTGGGCGTCCGAAGAAATCCAACTTAGGACCAGAGCAAGAAGACTCTGTCCTTTCATGATTGGTCCGCCCAAAGAGGCTCCCAGCAGTGGAACTTTTGTGGGCAGAGTTGCTGATCATTGACCCGTAGTCTTCTTCATCTCTGACGGTGGCTAAGGAGGGTGTGCGGAACCTTTGTCGACCTGCTCTCCGTTCTTCCGATCTATTCAGACGAAATACAAAATACATTCTTAGATACAACATCCATGATGGCTGATTCACATACTGCGCACTAACAGCTACATCTACCTACATCTGAATAACAACTTTTGAACCAAAACTCGGAAATGTTTGGCATTTGGTTGATGGAGCTATTTTTGGGCTGAAAATATAACTACTTGTTAAGGTAAGAAAATTCAATGCAAGGTAAGGAAACGTCACTGTACTTATATACTGACATTCTTGTCATTCCTATGGTCCAGTGTCTATCAAGGATTCGGGGTACATAATTTCATTTAACAAAAAAGAAGGATACCATAATTCACCTAGATCGATGTCTACTTGATGAAGTACTCCGAGTATTATTTGTACTGATCGTTCCATTGCCGCTGTCCATTGATGGCTGCTCACTCTGGAAAATAGGTAGCAAATTAATGAAATATTCAAGATGATAACATTATGAAGATCAGATTTGTTTGCAATGGAGATCACTACACTTACGTATGATATTTTGGAGGTTTTGGAAATGCCTTTGGTCATGAAAGGGTGGTCCAGGATTTCTCTCAGGCGTATTCTCTGAGTTGGGTTCTTCTTGAGCAGGCTGTCGATGAGGTGTTTAGCTTCAGAGGTTATACCAGGAGGCATCTGAGGAGAATACATGCAGCGTCGTTATAAACGCATAAATGCAAAATGGAAAGCAACCATATAAAAATAAAATATCTGACCTGGTAGTCAGCCATGACAACTCTGGTAAGCGTGCTTTTGACTGCATCTGTGTCGAATGGCGGTCTCCCAGCCAGGAGAGAATAGAGCATGCAGCCCAAGCTCCAGACATCTGCTTCTAACCCATGGCTGCTCCTAGTTGCGACCTGAAATAATCGTGCAACAGTGAACTGGGTTACAAACTCAACTCATCGACATGTTAGCCACTAGACATCCATCGCAACACTGCCAGATGATATAACAAGATGTGATATCTGCAGATATGGTCATTAAAACCACTTAACAACCCCCCCCCCCCCACCAACGCCATAGCCACTGGGGTCGTTGAGGGTGATGCTTCCTGTGAGGCACTGAGACCACCAGTAGGACTATTGAGACAAGTTGTATCCCCATCCATACACTATACGAGTGAGGAGCGTCTTAAAGCCTCTCCTCGTACGAAGTGCAGGAGGCAACAGATTGCAGAACATCATTCAGTTCTGCAATCTTGGAGGGATTGAGGATGCCCTTTCCAAAGGCTGAGATCTTTGAGAGGCAACAGCAGGACAGCTGCACAGAATGTGCTCAGCCGCCTCCCCCTAGCCATCACAAAGGCGACATGTGTCTGTCATACACTTGCCTATGTTCTTAAGGTGGTACCTGTGGCCTGAGCAGCGGCTTGTGAGGCCAATAATGTCACACACGTCCCTACGGCTCACGGACAGATAAGCTTGAGCCCTTTCCTTGAAGAATCTAATGAACTGCTTGGCTTGCCTCAACCTAGGGGTGTTATGCCAGTGTGCAGTTATGTAGTTGGTGTCTTTCCATTTCTTCGCTTCAAAGGTGGTGAAGCTCTTTGCGACACCCAGCTAGGGCTAAGGACTAACTGGGCTTGACGCTGACGCCTTTTTAGTGAGGCGATCAGCCACCTCACTGCCCTCAATACCCTCATGTACCCACAGTAATTTTTGAACCAAAATGTGATCACCAAGACACTTACCATCAAGGTCAAATTGGTTCACGTAAACAAACTTATGCAAACTGTATGATATTTCAACTCACCTCAGGGGAAATGTAGTTCGGGGTGCCACACATGGTCATGTGTTTTTCGTCTGGCCGTGTCAGTTGGGTTGCAAGACCAAAATCAGCAATTTTCTATGAGCAATGAATGACATGTTAATTAAACCAAATGAATGTAAGTGGGTTTATGAACACTCCTTTATTTTGCATCCTCGGGTTGAGTACCGTCGTCTCAACTAGGGATCGGAAAAAATTAAGTTGTCTACGTAAAATTTCAGATTCAGTTGACTACCTACTTTTTTCCCAATGCACAGCAATAGTCGAGATACTGACCACTTTCATGTTCTTGGTGAGCAGCAGGTTCGCCAACGAGAGATCGCGGTGGATGATGTTGTGTGAGTGAAGGTATAACAGCCCTTCAACCACCTGCCTCATAATGTGAGCAGCTGCAATGGAAGGAAATCAATTGAAACTTGATAGCTGATTATGAATGCTTTACCATGTCAGCACGTATATATAGGCGATAAAAAATGCGGTAGTTGATACCTTCGGGTTCAGTTACAGTAAGTGAGTTTGCCCTGAGGAATCGCTGCAGTTCGCCATTGTGAGCCAGCTCGAGGACGAGGTAAACGAAATCAGAGTCCTCGAAAAACGTGTAGAGCTCCAGGATGGAAGGGTGTTTCAGGCGAGAGTGGATGGCCACTTCCTGTCTCACCCTCTCCTGCATATTCTGGGCTTCCATCATCTTCTTGTCGATCTATACCGGAGTAATGCATAAATATAAAAGAAGAAACCATTCCATAATCCATAAATGCATTTGACTTTACAGGTGTACAGGAATGAGGAGACAACATCAGACAGAAATTTTAACTAAAGGACCATTATTATGAAACTATCAAACGCGTCATTCGCACGTCCATCGATGAGTTTTCACGTGTTCACGTGTTTCGTACAAGATTTCGAGGGTCTGTTTCTTCTGGATTGCGTAACTCGTCTGGTTCGTTGTTTCCTGTTGGCTATACAACTTTAATGGTTGATAGGTGGTGCGCTTATCCTGGTCTTTATACCTATGGGTGGTTTCTGAGGTTTGGATGGAGAACTTGACTGCTAAAATGAGTAGGTATCAAACCATTCTGTAGTATAACGCACCAGTAAAGCTATTATTTAACAGAAAAGAGTGGAATTTAACGTGAACTGACAGCATATTAAATTCACAATGAGAATAATCCAGGAATTAATTCAAGTGTTTCACCAAGTAACCATTGGTGCTAAGTCCTACATTTTACCTAATCCCTATGTTGTGACGGTGTGGCTGTCCTCGAGTCATTTTTTCTTCCGGCTGAGACAAGATCGCTTGGGGAAGCCTAATCGATATCCCTTCTCAACCGGTGATAATCTCGCTAGTCTAAGAGGGGGACTCTCGAGGGTCCACCGTCACTCTCCTCACTCTGTCACAATGTTTAGAGATCAGAGTTAATGCTGGCCATCGAATCTCTATATTCAGTAAACCGCCTGACTGCACTCTATTATATAAGACAGCACTCTATTGAGATTATATAATCTCCTCGAAGGATTCCGTCGTGGTACTTGTTGTAGTGTTGTGGCAGATTTCTCTTAGGCCCTTGGTGCAATGAAAATTTGTGCTGTACCGAAATGTCAAACAGTACCTACAACCAAAGCACAACGTCATTAGGTTTGTTCCATCCGCGTCAGTGCGAGTTCATCACTGCGACACCCGCCAGTACGGAACCGAATGGGGTGGGGGTAGGTGCAGATACGAGTGCGAGTTCGAAAATATGACGGTAGGAACGCAAATTTGGTTCTCAGTCTTCTTTGGCTCTCAGAATTGAATTGGAGCACAAGTCACGGTAACGGCGGTCACGACACGGCACCAACAGAACAAATGAATTTTGGGGAGGTTACAGACTGTTACCTCTTGGGTTCACTTCAAAAACTCGATCGCTGTGAGTGCGGAAAAGTGCCTCACTCGGTACGGGACTGTTCTGCACTTGACGCGGAAGGAACACGGTTCGGTACAGTCGATGTAGAAAGTAGAAGTTTGGGTTCATGGAACCGACACAGTAGGAACACAGTTTTATGCGCGGATCGATCTGCGCATAATACGTTCTACTGAACTCGCTCGGATGGAACAAACCTATTCACTCATTCATTTAAAGACCATGCCGATTCAGAAGATTCATTCATTCATCGAGACTACGCGGCGGAAGTAACATAATGTACCTACCTAGTCATTTCACTTCTTCAATGGCAAGAGTGTTATGTACTACTGTACCTACTTCAGATGAATTTCATCAGAGGGAATTTAGTACCATCTATGTAAACGTTATAAATGCCATAAAATCATATCAAAATATAGGTAAATTAATTAAATATTTATTGAAATATTATGTGAATAAATAAATTATTGTTTATGTGAAAGGTACCTGTTTGATTGCGACCATAACACTCGTTCGGCGGCATCTTGCTTTATGAACTGTTGCAAATCCACCTTTCCCAAGTAAATGTAGTACTTCGTAATCCTGTCGAAGAAACGATCACTCGAGTAAATTGTAAGGTTTAAAACTGGTACTCACCAATAGGATTTCAATGTTGAAAAAAAAGTAAAATGATGCTCAACGCAGTCGTGACATTTACCTGGATCCGCTCCCCAAAACTCGGGAGCTTTGGGGGCCCCAACATATTCGTATGAACCCGTTCGCACCCACGGCTTTTCACTTGGGAACGAAACTTTTCATGATTTCCCAATTATTGCAAGCGAAAAATTCGCTGGATAACATGACTGTTTTTGACGTAAATATAAACAAATTGATTAGGAGACGATAAACCAAATTCGCACGTCAGACGCGTCAGAGGAGAGGGGGATGGGTACGTAACGGTTGTAAACTAAAATTCCCGCCAAGATGTTGGGCGCTTTTGTTTAAAAAATCATGGAACCATGACCAAACCTTCGATTGAAGAAACTGAAGTAAACGAGTATTTTTGGTGAATTCTTGGTCAGGTCACTGAATATAAAAAGTTGAAGGCTCAATATTTCGGATAAAAAAATGCAAATGCAATTTTAATGAAGAAAACAAGATTTTATAAAAATATGGCAACACTGAGTGACGCCATATGGATTATATAAACTTCTAGTATCCATCAAAATTTCAGACAAAAGTGACTCCCCGCTTTATTTAAATTGTAGTTGTACGCAAACTATTGTTACATTTGTGTCGTGAACTATTCAATATTACTTATATAGGTGCATTATCAGGCATATGACATATATTATGTAGTGAGGTCCTGCACCCAGCGACCACGTATGGTCTTTCAATCAGATCTCATAGATCAGTAGGTACCTGCGCTGCGTTTCTTATAGGTAGGTATCTACATAATTTATTTGTATTTTACCTATATCATGTGACACTGACAACTATAATATAGGTAAGGTAGAGAGGCACTACAATATTATTCTATATAAAAGCGTATTCTAGTGTCTGCAGTACCTTGAAGCTTAAACTATAAAAAGTTATTGTACAATCATCATCCTGTAAGTAGGTACCATGGAAGAAAGGGTGTCCGGTTTTTTTTCAACTGTCTTTCAGGGGGAAATAATCGCGCGATAACGCTGGGCAGACATACGTTTGAACGAGATACGGAAGTTGAGAGTTTAATCATAATAGCAAAACCTGTCCAATAAACAATTCAGAAAAAATTGGATTCTTCTCGTTACACTTATCATATTACCTAATGTTTGTTATCTCCAAGAAAAGTAGAGATGTTGAGTGTGGTCCGAGCGACTCACTCTTGAGATAAGGTGTCACCGATTAAAAGGAAATGCTGGTTTTATATTTCTAACTTCACATTTCTCGCCAGGCATTTGGTGGCAGCTGGGAGCAGGAACAAGATGGGACGGCAGGTCGAGATCACAGGACTCGAAGTGAAAGACATCAGATTTCCAACTTCTCTCCAGCACGATGGGTCCGATGCTATGGTGAGTTGATAGCTTAAAACTATCAAGTAATCGATCACTGCTTCATTTCCGGTTCAGTACTTTACTGTTCGAACCCGACTGAGGGGGCTCAGTCGGGAACGCCACTAGCACAGGGCAGGACGTTTTTGGGTTTCGAGGGTGTTCGGTTTGGTTATGCCCTGCTTTTTGACTTGTTCTGGGGAAATGTCTTACGTCTTGGAAAACCTCCAGGTGCACTCAAATTCTTATACTGGTAGCTTACAGGAAACCTCATTATCACCGCTGCTACTACCTAGCTAGGTCCCTACCTTTAAAAAATCTGCTGTCTAAGAAGTAGGTAAGTATATATGTCTAGTTCAGACAGTGTAAATATAAAAACGCTGTAAATCCGTGCACAACGGTTTATTATTTTGTACAGAATACCCTTCTGTTACAGATCACAGCTCTCCGTATAGATAAACCTTTATATACATATTATGTAGATCGCAGACCCTCTGTAGGTTAGTACCTAATCCCGTACTCGTTACTAGGTACCTACCTAAACCACGAGTTAAATGTTGCTAAAATAATTTGTCGATTACAAACAGTACCTAAAATGGCAAAAAGAAACGCAAATAATGAAGTTCTGAAGTGAAATGAAGTGTTGATGAGGAGTGAAAAAAAGTTGCAAACGTACTTACCAACAAACTCCAGCCTCTTCTACGTAGATGGTATAATGAACCGTTGTGTAATAATTTACCCATCAATAATACTTCAACGTTTGTTCAAGTTTCACTACCTACCAACAAAATCCAAAAGAGCCATCATTTTTAAAATGAAATAATATCACAGAATCCAACTCGACTTCATACTCCGTGAATATAATCAGGTGATCCCCAGCAATGATTTTATCTCGGGCCAATTCCCGATTGTTAGCGCGTCCCTGGTGATGATATTTGGGCTGAATGTATAAAATTTCATTCACCATCCTGTTGAAAATGCCTGTCGGTGCAAACTTCTGGGCCTTACTTTGAACGAACGGCTGGGCTTAAAAAGCTCCCAAGTTCGCGAACTATTTAAAACCGTAAACAAATTCGAGATTACGGCGTCCTTGAGACTTCAATCCCCTATTTTTCACCCCATAGGAATGACTGACAGTAACGCCGAGCTTTGAGGACCAACTAGACCCCAAACGAGACCTATAAACCGAATTTCGTCAATTTTGGCTCATGGTAACTAAGAATAGTGCTCCGTACGGTGGACAGACTGAAATTTTTTTATTGCATTTTCGGAATCTACATACCTACCTAAACGTGAACCATAAAATTTTGAGAGGGGTTAAACATTTTTTTTCAATGCTCGATTCCAAAGGTTCATTATTGAAAATAGTAAACCAAAATGATGGATCTCGTGTTCCTGAAATGAGTTTCATTTGAAAGGATTATTCTATGTCTTCCTGTGCCCTATGTTAGCGGTCGAACGCTTGTGTTAGGGTTTTTGGTTATGAGCGTACTGTGACTATAGGAATGGAGACGACAACCGTACGCTATTAGCACTTTATAGAGAGTAGCAGTAGGGTGAGAAAGCGATTATTAGCGACTATTGTTGGGTACAAAATTATTTGCAAAAAGTTTGCCATTCAAACATTGCGTCATCCTCATCCCAAAAACGTTCTTCAAATTACAGCACACCAATCCTGACTACTCCTGCGCATACGTCATCCTTCACACTGACTCCGAACATAAAGGTTATGGGCTCACATTTACCTGCGGCAACGGCACCGAAGTTGGTGAGTCGAACAGTTATTTACTTACTGCAGCTGTTGTATCGGTGGTGTCAAGAAATCCACTAAAGCAGGGTTCACATCCATCCGGAGCCGTCTGGAAATACGGATAGGGGAAGCTAGTGAAAAGCAGTGGAGGGGATGGAGGGGAATCACGGAAGTTGGGAAGGCGTTCATAAACATCCGGAATTTTGGCTGACAACTCGTTTCCCGCGCTTCCTCCCACAGCTGTTTCGGTTGCCGACGCCATTCCGTATGCGCAGTAGTGAACTGCGCAGATGCGGAGCGGAAAATATCTGAAAAATCTGATGCGTACAGTTCGCTTCAAAAGTGCTTCTCCGGAAAGAATATTCCCCCCTCCCCAGCTGATGTCCAACCAATCAGCTGCTCGTACGCACTTTCCGGATAGCTTTCCGGATGGATGTGAACCCTGCTTAAGTGGTATCTAGAAATCCGCTAGGGGGTACTTACCCAACTAAGGGGGGGTACTTACTCAACTAAGGGGGGGTACTTAATATAAAAGTATTGCAATCACCCTGATACAACATTTTTCTACAATTATTCACTCAATGTGATACTATGTCTATACATAGATCATATATCTACAACGGACACGTACCCATGTAACCTGCACGGGTATCTACAAGACTCCGGCCTTTACGAACACTGTAAAAGAAATCCGGGTTTCAGGCTCAATTTC
Source organism: Leptopterna dolabrata (assembly GCA_954871275.1). Taxonomy (NCBI): domain Eukaryota; kingdom Metazoa; phylum Arthropoda; class Insecta; order Hemiptera; family Miridae; genus Leptopterna; species Leptopterna dolabrata. The sequence goes on along the minus strand of OX940987.1, from coordinate 26,687,800 downwards.
TGTCAACCAAAGGAAGCTCACGTAGAAAAGTCAGCTTTCAATGTCCATTATTCGGTAGGTAAATAACCATAAAAAACGGGATAAAAATCGCCGTTTTCAGCATATTTTTCTCTCAAAACTTTTCATGACCCTGGTAAAATTTCCATGGATTACTATAAGTTAAAGTCACTCATCTGATTTTTATCAAAGTAGTTCGAGCTTGTGATAACAATAATAATAATAATAAATCATTTATTGAACCAAAGACAAATAATATGTCCATAGTGGGCTCACAAGAACCACCACGTTGAATCATGGGATTTTACATTGTGGGTAGGATGACTAGAGGAATTGATGAAACGACATTATAAAATGAACAACGAAGCTTTGAAAATAAAATGCTGCTAATGTGAATTTGGCAGCTGATGTTCAATGCTGCCTTTGTATTATATAATAAAGGGGGCGAGGAGTGGATGCACTGAATGATAAGGTTTAATAATAATTGTCAACTTTCAAGTGTCGGGACAGTGGAAGTCTAAAATCGACCATGGTGCGACTGAAATGACGGACTCCATTAAGAGCATTTTTTGGCCTCGAAGTGGCAACTCGTATGGTAAGACTGGCAAAAGTCAGGCATAGCACAGCTCAAAATGAGGCATATAATTTTCAACTGGCGGTAAATAAAATATTTCTCTAAAGGTAAGCATAGAACCTGGCACCCAGAAACACAGTGACGTTGTTTAATATTAAAGGCATTGGGTAAAAAGGCATTGTGTGAGTTTACTTCAAGGATACGACCCATAGTACTCCACCACCATATCACCTGAATGTGAGCAAGGAAAGCGCCTCAAGCTAGGTTCACATGGAGATACAATTCCGGAAGTCAATCCGGTATGGCAACGCGTTTGCCATAATTTTTGCCGCAGAGGCGTTCGTATGGCAGTGGAATCATAACCGGCAAATCTCCCAGGAATGTCGAATTCCAATATGGCTGAACAGCCAAACAGGAGAGGTGTGCACAGTAACCTCTGTGCAGATACGGCAACGGATCAGACAGCAGAAAATAGCTGGAGATTTTGATATAGTATTCATGACACTGCATTGCAATAAGAATAAGAATAAGAATAAGAATCCATTTTGCGTTGGCCAATAGCATTGCAGAACGGCTTGCCCTACGGAATCGCATCTCCATGTGAACCTAGCTTCACACCTGACATTTTGTACTTACAGTGGTTGCTGGGATAAACTCCATGAAGAAGATGGTTGTGGGGAAGCAGGCTTACAGCATTTTCAACGACTTTGGCACCTACTGGAGGAAACTGACGAGCGACAGCCAACTTCGATGGGTAATTGAGTAATGGCCAATTTTTTTGGGTTACAAATTCTCATTTTTAGTGGTCACATTTTTTTCAATAGCGTAAATCAACATATATTGATCACATAATGAGGCAGACAACGAGTGTGAAATTTGAATTTCCAAGCTCTCGTTAGAAATGACGTATCAGGTAAATTGCCGAGTAGTTCAACTCAAACCCCACTTTAGAGTGCTAGTGCATCACTTCAAACGATGTACAGAACCCCAATGGATGGACGGAACTGCAAACTTATAAACAAATATAAAAACACATGTCCTCAAAATCAAACCGAGGCAAAGATTCTTGAAGGTTTGCCATTTCTAATGCTGGGTCGTTGGCAGTACCTATTGAGAACCTTAACCTCCAAGGCTTAGCTCTGCCACCTAGGGCCAACAGCCAATCAGATGTAAATAGAACTGATACGTAATTTTTTGCCGCATTTTTACTTTTAATCACTCTCATTTATAAAGTAACGCTTATTTTTGAAAATGGGCTTCAAACTGTCATTTTTCCCAGAGTTCTGAATAATTTTTTTTTTAAATGTTTGACTAAAATTCCCCATTGTTATGGCACTCATCTTCTTCCACACCACAGTTGTACAGGATTATGGATCTAAACAATAAATAGGTACCTAGTTGTTTGAAGTGAGAGTAAGATGTTTTGAATTCACAATAGATCGGGCCGGAGAAGGGAGTGATGCATCTGGCCACAGCTGCGGTCATCAACGCTCTGTGGGATTTGTGGGGGCGACTTGAAGGGAAACCCGTTTGGAAACTGCTCTCGGACATGACACCGGAACAACTTGTCTCTGCTGTCGATTTCAGATACATGTAAGTACAGGTAATTGAATGGAACGGATTTAAAGGAGTAATATTATGTAAGAATACCGAGTAAATACCTACAAGGCACATTTTACATTAGTTTGAATAGCCCCCCCCTCCCCCCTTTGTACCAGTCAAGGATGAACCTCCAACAGTTAGGTACTGTCCAAACAGAAGAACACGATAAATCAAGTGGTGTAACAGCCATTGCGTCAGAGCATATTTATTATTCAATTGAAACTCAAGAGTGGCTGGGCGATTGCATAACGAGTTGTTGAAAATTGAAGGAGCAAGTGAAATAAAACATGCTGATTTACAGAATGAACATATCTTGATTAATCTAAAAAAAAAATTTCATCACAGGATCAACGAAGAATTAAAAACGCTGCAAAGTCCTTGTCACATGGGTTTATTATTCTATTGGACATACCTACAGAAACGTTGGCTGTTTATTTATTGTTTCTTTCACGTGAAATAATTCGAATAGCTATTTCTGATGGTTTCCACCAATTTTGGCCCCCAAAACACGAATTGGGTACGCTCCTTTTTTTTTCAAATTATCTTTGATCATTGGTATATGAATATATATTGGATATATATTGGAATATGAAGTCGATTTTGACCAAAGACGCGGAAATTGAGGTTTTACCAAAGGTTCAGCTCCCAAAATTGGTTTTTTATGAGTCAAAAACCTGGAAAACTGTCTGAAATCACCATAAATGTGTACAATAACATTGGAAAAAGTGTAAACAGGTGAATCAAGACCATTAAATGCCACTACCAATGATCAAAGATGATCTTAAAAAAAAGCGTACCTACCTATTTCATGTTTTGGGGGCCAAAATTGGTGGAAATCATCAGAAATAGCTATTTCAATCATTCCACTTGAAAGAAACAATACATTTAACAGCCAACAAAAATCTCTAGAACTCCAGTAGAATAATAAACCCATGTGACAAGGACTTTGCAGCGTTTTTTTGTTTGTTTATTTTATAAATGATCTCTGATCATTGATAGTACCATTTAATCGTCTTGATCCACCTGTTGACACTTTTTCCAGTGTTATTCTACAAATTGATGGTGATTTCAGACGATTTCCCAGGTTTTTGACTCATAAAAAATCAATTTCGGGAGCTGAACATCTGGTAGAACCTCAATTTTCTATTCTTTGGTCAAAATCGACTTCATATTCGGTCTTCTCGTCCCCCAAAACATGAAAAACGATACCTTAAAAGCTCATGTTACCAACTTGTTGCTAAAACGCAAAAAGTACCTATTTTTATACACATTTTCACTCAACACCCCTGGGTATATTCCGATCGGGCTGAAAAGTTTCGGGACACAACTAGGGCCCAAATGGAGCATGTGTGCGAAAGAACGATTTTTCTAGACCGAAAATGAAGCCTGTACACGTGATACGGCGGACGGACATTGCATTTTTGGAATCTACGTACCTTGAAACGGAAAAGAAAAAATTTTGAGGGTGTTATAAAAATTTTTTGCTGAGCGAATACATAGGTGTATTATTCACGGAATAATAAACCAAAATCGGCTTTAAGTTATCGTTTCTTGAAGGAACCACAAGATCTTTATAATAGTTCACGACTTTTATTGTGCACCCAATACCACGAATGGGGAATACACATAGTTCTGGAATTGCTGATTTTTTTTCTAAATTTCCTTTGTTGAGGAATTTGAACGATTTTTCCTAAACGGACTTCGTTTTTGTGTAATTCTCATTCTTCGATGTCCTAATATTTTTTTTAAAACCAGTTTTTACCATTTCTTTGTAAAAAATGTCCTAGTATAATTTTATTGAGTTAACAGATTTTGATATACCAGTAAACCGAAAGTTCTTGAAATGATTCTCATCATCTAAAATCTGTAGTTAGCTTGTCCTTTGTTGAGGATGTAATTTTCTGAATACTTTTTCAAAAATGAATCATTTGAAAGTCATCTTATGTTTTTAATTTGCACTACCCTTACCTAGCTATGTGGGCTTCAAAGAAAAATACAGGAGTACCTATTAATTATAATTTTTCATCTTAATTTACTCTATTTAATTTGTACTTTATTATTTTATTTATTTCTTAAATTGTTTTGGGAAATTTTGATTACTGATCTGAAAATTTCTCGGATTTTTTAAATGATTTTGATTTGCTTCAATATTGTCAAAAACATTGACAGGTAGTCCTGCCCGATGCCTAGTCCAGAACTATCAATAGTGCTATTGATAGCTCCCGGTCACTACAACGAATCTGATTCGATTGCCTAGAAAATTAACTACGATTTAGTTTTCAGTACCGATGTTGTGACTGAAAAAGAGGCGGTCGAGATACTGAGGCAGGACTTGCCCAAGAGAGCAGAACGGGAAAAAGAACTTTTAGCCAGTGGATATCCTGCTTACACTACTCAAGTTGGTAAGTAAATCACGAGAAATATAAATTTGTCAAAATATAAATTTTTTTAAGGGAAGAAGATAACTTTCCAGCGTATTCTTATTTTCACTGAATCTTCCACTACATACAGGGAGTATTAATCAAATCTATCTGGAGAACAAAAGAGGAATACTTGTACTTTTCAGGTTGGTTGGGGTATTCAAATGAGAAGATCAAAATGCTGTGTAAGAAGTATTTAGATCAAGGCTTCAATACCTTTAAAGTCAAAGTCGGTCAAAATTTGGACAACGACAAGCAAAGGTGCAGGATGGTGCGTGAATGCATCGGCTGGGAGAATACATTGGTAAGTCGGTTGGTACACGGTTTTTCCATACTGTCACTGAGAAGAAATGACGAGCTATAGCTTAATTATGTGGAATTACGGATATTTAGATGGTGGACGCCAATCAGGTCTGGGGCATTCAAGAAGCGATCGATTGGATGATCGAGCTGAAAGAATTCAAGCCTCTGTGGATTGAAGAGCCTACTTCTCCTGATGATGTTTTGGGCCACGCAAAAATCGCCAAGGTCAGTAGCTGAAAAATTTGAACGGCAATTGACGGTACTTGAAGAAACCGCAGGAAATGCAAATATTTATGCATTAAAATCCTGGACTAATCGCTAAAAATTGGCGGACAGAAAAATACCCTGGAAAAATGTCCTTCCCCCATGGTGCCGACCACGCAGCCACCGCTACCTCAGGATTTTTCTGAATATTTTTTCAAAAATAATAATTTGTTTTCAAGCCTCTTATTTATGTTATTATTTTATCATCTTATTTTTAGCGAATTTTCGAAGAAAAGGAAGCTATTGTTCTCGGTCCAAAATTTTTAAAACTCGAATTTCCGAAAGATTTTTATACCAAAATCCGTTTCAGACTATCCTGAATTCCCTGCCAAAAGACACCAAAAATTATATGTATATATATATATATATTTATATATATATTTATATATTTATATATGTATGTGTCATTCCAGACGATAACTCTCGAAAGAATTGAGATAAAAAGTTCAAATTTGCACGAAAAATCTGTCTTGGCAATCGACAGGCTAAGTTCGAAGATGGGCAGAATCGGGTCACCCTAAGGGGGAGTTTTGGGGAGTTTTAGGGGGGGGGGGGAAATTACCCATAAATTCCCAAAATGAAAAAGTCTGACAAGTGACACCTCATTTTAAAGGTTTTTGTACGCTGAACACGATGGTGAAATCAGAATTGCGGTATCTCATTCCATTCTCAAACTGGAGCACTTTGAAGATGAAGGAACGTGGTTATTTCTTGAGATGTTCTTCCTGGTTCGTCTGCTCTAATCTGATAACGGAATGGGATATCGCAATTCTGACTTCACCATCGTGTTCAGCGTTGGAAAATCTACAAACCGAGGTGTTACTCGGCAAAAAATGGAACAAAAAATTTGTTACGTACCCAATACCTACTCTTCTGGTATTCAAAACATTTTTGATTTCCCCCTCCCCCTCCTTCCACCCCAAATTTTACTTTGCGTAAAACTACTCCTGTTTTAATTTTGTATCAAGTTGGGAAAACATTGGCCGAAAATTAATTTTCAGAAAATTTTAGGCGGAGGAGGAAGATGCCGAAAACTTCGAAAATTCGCTCTTATAGCCATGCTGCATGACTGTGGTTTTTTTTTTTTTTTTTCATTTGCAGTAACCTTACCTATATTTTATGTAGCTTTTGAAGAAAAAGATAGGAGTACTACCTAGCATTTTTTTTCATCTTAATTTACTGTATTGGTTTGGGAAATTCTGAATTTGATTGAAAATTTTGAGTTTTCTGTTTTTTAAAATGATTTTTCGTTTGTTTCGATGGCAGTAGTATCGAAAAACTATCGATAGTCCCCCATCACTATATATTCAATAGTCAAGCTAAGCAAATTACAACCTGAGGATTCCAATTTAATGTACGTGGTGTGTCTGAAGAGCCATCTTCTACTCTTCTGGGTTACACTATAGTTCACCAATTAGAACGGTGCGGAATTGAAGTATTTCCTAAAAACACCACAATTTCTACGCTATCGGAACTTCATGGCATTTTCGGTTGATTCTACTCACTGTTTCTCATCTACTGTGAAATTATCTAGTTTGGTGTCTTCGGTTACAGGCGCTGGAACCGCACGGCATCAAAGTCGCAACTGGCGAAATGTGCGCGAATAGAATCATGTTCAAACAGTTCTTGCAGCACAATGCTCTTCAGTACTGCCAAATTGACTCAGCCAGGATCGGAGGCGTCAACGAGATCCTGTCAGTCTACCTCATGGCTAGGAAGCTGAATGGTAAGCGTCGAACAGCCACTAAACACGGAACAGCTGGAACTGAGTAGATGATGTAACGACGATGGCATATCTTGAATTAACACAATGTACCTATGCCCATAGTGAAAGTTTGCCCACACGCCGGCGGTGTCGGCTTGTGTGAGATGGTTCAGCATCTACAGTTCTGGGACTACATCTGCCTCAACGGCGACAAAACGGGTAAATGGGTCGAGTATGTTGACCAGCAGCACGAACATTTCAAAGTCCCGACCAACGTCCGCAACGCCGCCTACATCCCACCTTTGGTAATGAACGAAATTATCTGACTTTGTGGACTTCAAGTCCTGTTCCCACGTCGTGACTTGACAAGCCTTGAGCCTGTCATGCTCGTGACTTGTCACTCCACGATCCACCGAGCGTTCCCACGGTGCGTGGCTTGTCAAGTAACCAATCGCCTCGAGCGACTTCTTCCCCTCAAAGAATAGGACAAACTGCACACAATCGGGTACTCGGAGGCATACAATCAACTAAACCAAACACAAGCTGCGACGAGCCCCAACAGGCCATGGGTGTAACAGCATGCTCCAGTCACAAGCCTGCTCGAGCCGCAAGCCTTTGAAGTTTATCGATTTACCGACTTTTTCTTGGAAAGCTGGAGCCCACTCGAACCTTCTCGAGCTGAGCATTTCCACGGCGTGTGGCTTGACGAACTTGGCTCCTAGCTTGTCAAAAAATACGCTGTGGGGCTTTACCTACCAAAATGGTTTCCTTCTCACGTCGCACGGATTTCTTAAATTTAAATAATATTACGATAGAGTAGGGGGAAAAGCTGCGTTCTGGCCAAGGTTACCCTGCAAGATCTGTGATATTAAACCTGCATGACACCAATCGTACATCGCTATTGTTTCAGGGGCAAAAGTTAGCTTTCTCGGCTTTGGGATTCGAGCCGGCTAAGTCGTGGGTATGTGACACTTCCGTACTGGACTCCTGCCCAGTCTCAGTATGTGGTCTCGGCTCTGTTGTGTGTAGTGGCATTAGGAAAGATTCGAATTTTCATATGAATGTATACGGAACGAAGAGGGAGAGAGAAACCATGTTTCGGCAAAGACTCAGTCTGAGCTTACCAGTGTCCGGATAGTAGGAGAACAGGAGACACAAAGGGGTCCACTCACTCAGGGGCCTAGTTATTCTGAGATGGAGTAGGGGAACTACGGGCCTCCCGAGCGAGCGGACCCCTTTGCGTCTCCTGTTCTATCCAGACACTGGTAAGCTCAGAATGAGTCTTGACCGAAATATGGTTTCTCTCTCCCTCTTCATTCCGTATACATTCATCTGCGATTTCGAATCTTTCCTAATGCCACTAGATACAACAGAGCGGAGACCACATACTGAGAATGGTCAGGGGTCCAGTATGGAAGTGTCATATACCCACGACTTAGCCGGATCGAATCCCGAAGCCGCGAAAGCTAATTTTTGCCCCTGAAACAATAGCGATGTACGGTTGGTGTCGTGCAGGTTTAGTGTAACAGGTCTTGCAGGGTGACCTTGCCCCAGAACGCAGCTTTTCCCCCTACTCGACAGTTCCCAATCGATTTCTTAGTTTAACACTTGGTAGGCGTTGGATTCAAATTTCTACGACGCTATTCAGTAAAACAACTAAATAACAGCTTTATTGAACCTCTTACACATTAACAACTGTTCATAAAGTCAATTTTAACAACATATTTTATGTAGCTGAATAAAGTCTCAATATTGTTTACCTAATAGCTACCGGAGCATGCACAATGACGAGTAGAATAATTAATACAATAGATGCTGAACTATTAGATATCTTCAAAGCTTCTATATTTTTATAGCATATCCATCCTACAAGAGTATGGAGATAATTTAAATATTAGGTAAATAAAAATCACTGAAATGCAGACAACCAATAAAACCGGGGATTTTCATTCAAGCGGTATCATGTGCCGCAACTATAAAATTAGAGTATCACTTAATTAATAGGAAGTCCACTTCTTTGGTCATACGTTATCACAATATAATGTCACTCTTCCATCAATGGCTCATTCAGATATTTTCAGAAACTTCGATGACACAGAGGGTAATACAACTGATTATGGCAGGGAATAAATAATTTATTTGAAGGTCGTTTTATCGAACGCAAAACGAGAAGTGACCTACCTGCCATAAAAACTATATGCACCAGCTGAACAGGTGTACGCTAAAAAAAAGTAGTGTAATAAAGAGGTTGGTGCTCGGAAGTCGATGTAGAATTTACTTTGAATGCTCGCTGTTTATCTTTTATTGCAATGTTTCGATTGTAATTTAATTTATCGTTCTGAATTTTGTTATCTACAGGCGCCTGGCTACAATACTGAAATGTTCGAAGCGACCCTCAGGGACAATGAGTATCCCAAAGGGAAAGTTTGGCAAGATCTCATTAAACAGGGAAAACATTACGATCCCAGTTAAAAACTAAAACTAAAAAAAATTATACGGAACGTCAAAATAAGACAAACGGGATGAAAAATGGAATGGCGTTACTGAATAAAATTTGCGTTACGTTTTACCGCTAACCAGATGTAGAAGAATTACTGCGATGGAGCCTCCTCAGTGCTCAGTCTTGTCAATACATACTCCGGCTGTAAATATAACAATTTGTTAGTAATAAAACAGTGATGAAGTAAAGATATTGGTTCAATATTTACCTGGAAGTCAGAACTTGGGTACATAAGTACATCAAGAAAAAAAAACCTACAGGATAAAAATAGAATAGCCTATTTCCACGTAAACTGACTTGTGCACTGATGATGGTTCAACAACCGAAACCGGTCTACAGTTTGTTAGTTTACGTGGAAATAAACTATTCTATTTTTATCCTGTAGTTTTTTGCTATGGATTTCCACTACTCCGCCGCAAGTGATTTAAGATACATCAAGAAGGTTTAGAGGCGATAAGAAAAATACAAATATTTCAAGTTATTTCTAATTCCTTCAAAATCCTTGCGTTAATACAGAGTTTGCCCAAACAAATGGGTCGTAAGATAGAGAAAAATTAATGAAGTGTACGTATCTACTGCCAAGTTACAACGACGGTGGGCGAGAGAAAACCCGTAACTACAGAAACGCTAGTCTACGGGGGGGGGGGGGGGGGGGGGGGCAACCAAGTGCGACAAATTCGTACATGATCGGTCCTGTTATCCATTCAATAACTATTATATGATTCAGTAAATTATGCTTCATTCACAATCTTCATGTTGATTTATGGACACAGCAAATATTTAAAATTATTGATCAAAAATGGGCTATTCATGGGCTGTAAAATTTTACAGGAGAGCGAAAAAAATAAAAATCGTGGTTTTCACTCCTTTTTTTTAAACAATTTCACCTTGAAACTTGATTCGAACTAATCGCGCTTATAGATTTTGATTCAAGCATATGTTTTCGTAGTCGGGACATAACGGCTTACGACCTTTTGGCCTAAGGCCGGAAATCAATTTTGCATTGATTCTCCCAATGTCAAGAGAGTCGTAAGTCCGCTCTTATACTGATTTTCTCATTATTGTAACAAACTCAAGTTAGTTAAATAACAACCTGACATTGATTTGATTTGGTGACAATGAAGATAGAATGGAGTAGGTAAATAAAGGTGTCATGCAGGAAACGGTCTCGTAGGTGCATACTACGATTTTCAGGGGTGTAGCACTCTTAGAATACTGGAGAAGATAGAAAAGCTCTCAGCAACTCCATGATCCACTAGCAATCATAATGACTAGCTACTGTTTTGATCCATGATGTTGCGTTTTGAATAGTTGATTCTAACCTACACTACAGCATTGTAGTCAACAACCATGGGTACGGCTACAGCGAAATTTGGAGGCTAGGTAGGTAAAAACTCCATTTATGATGGATTTACGACCTACTGGCTTTCGCTTGATATGGACCTACGACGTGTTGGCCCCATAATCTCTGTTGTAACAACTAACTTGGGTCTAACACTTTCTGGCCTTATAGAACAAGGTATATTGAGTCCATTTGTGGGAAAAAATAAAAATCCAAAAATTTTGGAGTTACGACTAGGATTGTGGGCTACAAATGTTATTGACATAACGGAAGTGACGAACCACTCGGAATATCCAACCATTTTGTTCCACATTTGGAGATGTGGGAAAACTAAACATGTATGTAGGTACCGAATTGAAAAAAATATTTCTAGTTCAATTTCCACCGCTATGAGCGTCAAGGATAGCTAAGACCCCCCCCCACGATTCCATTAATATAAAAACCTCATTTTGGCTAAAAATGGAGTTGGTTTGCTTCTTGCCCACCGTCTATAAGTTTTTCAAGGGTGTGCGCAGAGTGAGATATATGCTTATCCATAAATAACCTTTTCGTTTGTTTGATGATGGTAATATTTATTAGGAATCCTTGTTAATCATTTCACAAACCTCCATAGATATGGATATGTATTTAGAGATTCACGGGGAGTCAAAACATTCCAAATAGCAAAATAATTACACAACTGTTGTATTCACAATCCCCGTAAAACACCAGTCAGAGGTTGAGTACATATGAAATGCAATTGCGATCTGATCTGAAATAATCTAATGACGGAGTTCTTTCCTTTTATATATTTTGATGGTGTGTAGGCGACTTCAACTAGGTAGGTACATGGTTCACCAACGTCACTTCAACTAGTGTTATGGCATATTTTTGCTGATCGATGGATAGCATTCGCAGTAGCTCGCTCTAAGGCTCCTTTCACACGGGGAGCCGCACGGCTCTCGCTCGCGAACAGGCGGACGGCGCGTGAGACTGAAATGCATTGAGTGCAATGGAGCTTTCACATGAGGAGCGAGAGCTCTTCGAGAGCTTTTAGGGCTCTGCACCTCGAGCCACGCGTCTACGGCTCTTCCACGAAATGCAAAGGAGGGGTGCCGGTATTCACACGAAGAGCGAAAACGGCTCTCGCTCCTCAGTTTAATGCTACCTGTTGTGGCGAATTTAGATTTGAATATACCTCAACGTTACACCCAGCCTCAGTTCAGGCTTAATGCAATTCCGCATGTTTGTATCTTCGAGTTGAATACGACGCTTCACCTTGCTGAGAAGCTCATCAAATGAAGCCACCGACATCCGGAAATAGTTAAAAAATTTGTTGCCATCCTGCCGAAGTTGCTGGTAAAGCATGGCGAAAACTCCTGCTTCATCCCGCTGTTGGTTTATCGGATGTACCCAACACCGTCTGGTACTTCGGCGTTTTTGGCGTCGAAGACGGTGGTGACGATGAAGAAAGTAAATGGTCAAAGCACGCATGCGATCCATACTGGGTGGAACTAGCGAATGAGCGCTCGAGAGCCGAAAAGGCTCTCAAATGAAGCCCGTGTGAAAGGTGGGAGTCAAGAGCGAAAAAGGCTCTTGACTGCGCCGTGCGGCTCCCCGTGTGAAAGAAGGCTAACAGGGGTTTAAGGCCTCTGATATGTGTAAGGGCAAAAACTCAAAACAATAACTGTGAGCAGTTAGGTAATGAACTCAGTTCATTTTAGCAACTGTTAGTAAACTGTAACAGAAGGTAGCCCTACGAAACCTACCTCACCGCGCTCCGCCTGGAGCCAAAACGTTTTAGTAAGTCCACAACCGCCAAGAACCTACACGTCATTCTTTATATCGTTCCATGGTAAACATAATAAGTTCCATGGTACTTACGCTGACAAACCACCAGGAGTTTTCTTTGAACATCATCTTCGACATGAAGCCCATGTCAGATGCTGGAGCTATGGCGTGAAGATGGAGATGAGACACAGTGTGAAATGGAGGCCAGTGAAAACCCAACCTGAAAAAGAGTAAAATGACGTATGCTCCCAGGAAATTACATCAACACGAGTAGGTACCTACACTACGGAATACGCGAGATTTTAATAATATTACTAACAGGCACAACGAATCGTTAATTCCCGCGAAATTCTTGTGTCTGATATAAATGTCTCCAGGTCACACGGTAAACGAAGGCTTTTTCTGTTGTAAATTTACCTACATGTAAAAACACTGCAAATTATTACACAACGGTGGTTTATTATTTACTTGCATAGATTACTGTTTTCTGTGGTCAATACCCTACAGCTCCCCCTAGGAAAGCCCTAAATCGAGTACTGCAGCCGGCCGGGAATTACATTTTCATAAATATGCGGTGGATTCAAGAATTCAATCATTGACTGTTTGTTGTTATTCATGAAGCATAACCTTCCTTGTTCAAGATACAAAAGTAACTATCAACAAAATCCAAAACAGCCATCATTCTTCAAATGGAATAATATCACGGAACAACCAACTTGATTAATCAGGTGTTCCCGAGCAATGATATATTATAATAGAGAATTCCTAAGATTTAAGTTCATTAGGGAACGGCCATATCTTTTGGCCACATCTAAGGCAAGCAGCCTTTGGATGCTAACCAATAAGTCCGGTTTGACAGAAGTGGTGGGGGTAGGAGTGAATTAAAAAGTAACGTCACTTAACTTAGCACAACGCGAAATCCATTCCATTACATAGCATAGGTAGGTATACTCCCTTTTTTATCCTAAGTTGATATCCCAAGAATCTAGCAAATTCTTTGAAAGACGCTTGGAGTAACTTTGAAAGACGCTGGCGATGGCGAGGACCGACAACACATGACGCGTTTAAAAAAAAACGACAAAACGCGGCAAAAAGCTGTGCACTGTTACCCCTGAGTAAGGTTAAAGACGATTCCTAAAGTTTGTGCCCTGGGAGATAACGCGCCTTATGTATAAGGCCGAATAAGTCGAACTTAAGGAAATAAGTTTGAACTTGGGCGACGCGCATGCGCAGTTGAGATAAATCCGAACACATCTTCCCAACTTTAGTCTTTAGGAACTCTCTATTATGCTGTGTTGGATTTATACCGTTTCATTCACGATCATGTTGACGGAAGCTTTTCGTGCAAACTTCAGGGCCTTACTGTGAACGAATGGCTGGACGGAAAAGGGTCCGGGTAGTCTAAAGAAACTGCTCAGTTCGAGAGAGTTTTTTAAAAACGTTAAAAAATTCGACATTTTAAGGGCACTCTGGAAATTTCAACCCCTATTTTTCACCCCTTGAGATGACTGACAGTAACGTCGAGCTTCGCTAGACCCCAAATGGGATTCACATACCAAATTTCATTAATTTTCGTTCGTGTTAACTAAGAATAGAGCGAAGTACGGCTTTCACACTCGATTCCGAAGGTTCATTAGTGAAAATAATAAACCAAAATAAGTATAGGTACTTATTTATTTTTTAAAAAAAGGCTCACCGAGCATTGTCGGTAGAACCGACGTTGTCAGTCAGCATCTTCTTAGCTGTAGCGATCATGTATTCAACTGCGAATCAAGAGAGATCCTGTGTTATGGTAATTATCAAGTTCAACACAATTTTACTTTTTTATGAGAGAAATATAATGACATGTTTGTGCTGCACCAAAACGAGTGTCAGATTTTGAATATGTAGGTACTCAATAAATTTCCTTTAGGCTTGGAGGGAAAATAATTCATTACAAGCAATCACTCACCAAGAGGCTTCTGTGACGGAATGAGGGCCTTCGCGTCACTAATGTGTTCTTTGGGGACGACGAGGAAATGGTGAGGAGCAGCGGGACGGATGTCGTTGAAAACAACTAACGTTTCATCCTAAAATAGTAGAACCAAACACGAAAATGCACATTTTGGCCACTGGATAACGAATCAGGCTATTGGCTTTCCTTGACTAAAACGTAATAATAACCAAATAAAGCTCTTCGAACTTCTTATGGGCAAGGGAGAGACGCCTAGAAATCAATAAGTAGGTGGACACGATACAACTGTGAAAATAATACTGCAGTACGCAGACTACGGATTTAGTATTATAGAAGATGCTTGCACGATTCATTGAAAGCCTCACCTGGAATATTATCTGTTTCTTTTCGTCTTGGGCAATGATGCCGCAGAAAGTGCAGTTATTACTAGCCATGGCACTGAAGAATCGATACCGGGTCCTGAACAAGAAAGCACACTCACTGCTAATAGAGGACTTCACGAGAAAGTTTAATAGCATCGTGATACCAACTGTTAACTTACTAATGAAGCAAAATATAAAACAAATCAATGACACAAAGCAATTTAAAATAGAAATAAGTAAGAATAACTACTTACAATGAAACAGTCTTCGAGCTTGTCAGAATGTCAGGAGTGCTACTGATAACAGTGATAAAACTTCAATGGTTGGTTGGGTGCTCAAACCACTGTATGGATGGTTCCGTGGTGGAAGGAAAAAAAAAGTTCCTACGCCAAACTCACTTTTCTTTTGTTATTGATAAATTAATATTTGGTTGATACATTTATTGAAGGTATTTCTTCTGATTTGCTAAATAACCGAAGTTTTATCCACCATGTTTTTATTCAAATGAAACCTTTTTCCCAACAAATTCAACTATTTCCCCACCAAATTAAACTTTTTAAATTTCAAATTAAACTACCTACTTCTTTATGTAATTTTACATTGACGAAGTTTACTTTGAAATTTAAAAAGTTCAATACCAATTGATTTCTATTCATCATTCTACAAGAAAATTTCCACTGTGCGAACTAATTTTTGTAAACTTATTGGTCCATCCGAATAATTAGATAGGTACCTAGGAATATTAATTATACCCAAGCATGATGGAAAAATACTCGCCTGCGCATGCGGTCCTCCATTGTTTCCCTCACTGCCCCACCACTAGGAATGGCAAAATTTTTAAGTAAATCGATATATCGGTTTTCCGATATATCGCAAGCAACATATCGATGGTTCAAAAATTTCGGGTGAAAAATATCGATGTATACGATATATAGGAATTTCGATATATCGCTTAATATAAGTCAAAACTGAGGGTTAAATGAGTGATAGAAATATCGTACAATAAACATAATACATTCAGTAGGTAACACATATGTATTTAGTAAAAGTATCAAAATAAGCCTATTTCATGTTTCACTTTCTTACTTACGTTACTCTAGTACAACATGATAGTACAAACTGACTATAGGCCTACGCACTCTACAATAACTGTAAAATAAAATAAAAATGAATGAAAGTTACTCATAATAAAGTTAGTAAAATATCTGTTACTATCAAATCATAAGTCAAAACTAAGTGTTGAATCAGTGATCAGAACCACGAAACCCCACTTTTTAGAGCCGAGTGGATGTAGTGTGTGAGTTTTTATGGTAC